>CM077203.1:35890425-36285425 GCA_039654625.1 Rhinogobio ventralis | reverse complement strand
AGCTGATTGATTTAGATGTAAAAAGAAAAGCATTAAGAGTGAAACAGTAAAGAAGTATTTTTATGATAAAGTAGATTGTGGATGGAAGGGATTCTTGAGAGATTTTTTGGATAAAAGTGGTGGATGTGGAGAAGAAGGGGTGTTTATAGCATTAAAGAAGCCAATGGTTGAAAAAATGCCATTATTTTACCAAGAAGTATTTAGTGCATGGGCTGAGTTTTTAGTAAATGTAGGATATGAGTGTGAAAATATTAATCAAATACACAACCAGCCGATATTTCTGAATCCAAAGATACGGATGAAAGGGAAAATGTTCTATAACAGATTGTATATGAAAGCGGGAATAAGACAATATGGAAGAACTTAAGTGTGAAGTATAATGGGCTGGATTGTGAAAATTTAGATTTTAAACTTAGACATAATAGGATATATACAAAGACTCATCAAATTAATAAAAACGTGAACAGAGAATGTGATGTGTGTAAGACTGATCCTGAAACTCTAATGCATATATTTTTTGAATGCAAAGAGCTTGACGCATTTCATGGAAAATTTTAAAAATTGATCAAGGATGATTGGGGAAAAGATGTAACAGGAAATGAGTGGAATTTTTTATTTTTTATTTGGTGAATGTACAAATTGTAAAGATTGTGTAACTTTATTCTAAGTCATGCAAGGTATGCAATATATGGGCGAGGAGGAATTTGGCATATTTTGAAGGGAAAAAAGTGGATGTTTCTGTGATGTTTAAATCTGTGGTGAGAAAGAATGTTTATTAAATGTGGAAATATCTAAGCGAAGATACTTTTGAAAAGGCTTTTATTAATGGATGTAGGCTGATATGTGTGGATGATAAAGAAGGGTTGAGTGTAAAGGTCTAAAAGGATACAAATATATATGGAGATTACATAATGTTGAATGAGGAATGTATGTTTATGGTTATCTGGTTTTGATATATTTTGATTTATAGATTTGATGTTTATGTTTATGTGTTGTGGGAGGTTTTGGTGGTTGTAATTCAAATTTTGTGTCTGTTTTGATTTGATTTGATATTATGTTGTAAAAAAATATATATTTTTGATACTTTTGATAATAAATTTTTTTTTTTAAAAAGCACGCCCGATCTCGTCTGATCTCGGAAGCTAAGCAGGGTCAGGTCTGGTTAGTACTTGGATGGGAGACCGCCTGGGAATACCAGGTGCTGTAAGCATTTTTGTTTTATAAAAAAATAGTGTTTGAATGTCTAAATAGCCCAAATTTGACTTTCAGCGGTACTGAGAAGTGAGTTAACGACCCTCCTACATTGTTCTAAGTAATAATCCTTCAAAATCACTTGAAACTTTATCACATCTTTTGGTAATTAATGCACAAAAGACTAACAACTGAAATGGCACCGAAAAAAAGAACAGAACTCAAGAAAAAGTGAATAATGAAGCACAAAAGATGTCGCAAGATTCTAAACACGCAGGCGAGCTAAGAGAGATAGAGGAAGATGACGACAATGAAGCTACAAAAGTAACTGAGTTGAACCCCAGTTATGTTGTAATTAACCTGTCTCCATGTTCTACCAATAGTTAGCAGACCAAATGGCTCTGGTGACTCTTGAATGCACTTTCCCCAAAGCTACAGAAAACATTTGATCCTGTTAAAGGAAATGGTCAAAGATCTCGAGCGGTTACTGTCGTGGCACACTCTAAGTCAATTTTCAATTTCAATTTCATTATTTTCAATTCAGAGTCGAAGTTCCAGGTCTCATTAAATGTAACTTTATTGTCAGAACAACAAAGTGAGATGCCGCTGTTCATCTGACTTAGCTATGGTAAAACTTAATTTCTTATACTATATTCTTATCACTCTTTATCCAATTAGCGTCTTCCTATGTATCTTTTCTTTTTAGCTCCACCTCATAGTTTCGCCACAATTAGATACCAACTTCTGCACGTATTAAATTTATTGGTGGAAAATCGTTAGCTTTCTGATTTTTTAAAAAGCTCTTATATAACACTTATATGACAGTTTCCCAGCGCTTCACAACAGTTTCCCACACAACAAATACAACTTTCCCATGTCTTCCATCTTTTGATGGGCAACAGACTTTAATTTTCTGGTATACAGCTGAGGCCTTCTAAAAATGAATTTCTTCCACATTACCAATGTGCATGAGGTGATTTCTCAAAGACGGGTAAGACTTTCTTTGGCCAGATAGAGAGCAACCTAAGACAGAGGGTCATCGCCGCCACTGGGCACCTCCTAAAGGGGGGTGTTTTATGTGAGGTGTGTGTGTGTGTGAAGCAGATGTCTGTGAGGCCAGCAGCATCATCAGGGGAGAGCTGTGACAGATACAGCAGTCTGCCCCAGAAATGCTCCTCCATACCACTCACCCAGGAACCGCATTTAGTGAATAGCTTGTTTTTGGTGGTGCCTAAAGATGAGGACAGCTTTTGAAGTTTAAAGAGAAGGTCTGGATAACAAAAGGGATTTAAACTAAAGCTCTAATTTGAAAAGTTAAACATTTTAGTTTTCTAAATGTTGTCAAGGAATTTAATATTACAGTTTGTCTGAGTAAAGTCTTAGGAGGCTGTGAAAAGATTATTTGGTTTGGAGAGAGAGAAAGAGAGAGAGAGACTGCATGAGTGGAAGCAGGGATTGTACTGTGTCTGCTATCGCCCTGTTAAAGCTGAAACAAAACAAAGAACCAAAACAAACCAGATGACGTGTGTGAAGACAAATGAATAATGAACAGACATGATTTGAAATTGGTTAAGAGACCAAAGCTAGGCTTAAATCATTTTTAGAGTTTAAACTAAAAGGAAAATTTGAAAATGAGCAGTTAATGGTTATGTGTGTGTACGTTGGTGACTGAACTTTATGTTTTGTATGTGTTGGTTAGTGAAAGCGTTCTGTCCTGATTGAGTGTATGGGGTCATTCACCTCTGGAATGAGTGTTTATCATTGAGTGAAACGACAAACTTTAAAGAAGCTTATACTTCTGAAGGAATCTGGTGAGAAGATGATCCAGAACTTGGGACGAGCTTTAAGTGGATTGGGTATCCAGCTCTGTCTGTCACTGGTAATTATGACTACTTTTGTCGTTTACGATATTGATTTCAATTACTCTCTGGATTAGTAAAGTTAAAGACTGCCAGATAGTTATCAGTTCACACAAGGTCACCAACCCTTCAGAGTGGTGAGATCATCAGGCAGCAGTCACTGTGAAAAGACGAGAATGAAACCACAGAGAACTGTACAGTGACAATCAGCGGGATGACAACGAACTTTATGAGAAAGGGCGTAAGAGAACCTGAGAAAGCTGACGAATAATGGTTTGGGTGGTTAACAAATCCGAAAAGATGAGGATATTGGTTATGTTTCACCGTGTTGCCAATCCTTGAAATAGTAGTACTGATATTGATGTGTCTGCAATGTATTTTCCAGTGTATTTCCAGCTCAGTACAGAGACTGGTGAAATCCAGCATGTCACACCAGATGGTTAAAATGTCTATTTACAATGATGGTGATGAATCTCCAGGTGCATTTGATGATGATACAACCAGCGGTGATAGTGAAATGCATTAAGACTTTCCTACTTTTAAATTTGGGAATGAGAAGCCTTTAGAAAGGCCCCAAGAGATTGAAAAACTGTTTAAGGGACTTTACCCACAAAAACAGCCTAAGCGTTTATATGCATTTATACGAAAATCAGAGATGAAGGGTGTAAGTGTGATGAGTGACTTAAATTTGCTTGTTTTATTATTATTACTTCTATTTTTTAACATTTATTATTTTTATTACTTGTATTCTTTTAATTACTCATTATTACTTCTATTTGTTTTACTATTATTATTATTATTACTATTATTTATGTATATAGTATATGTTAAAATTTTTCTTGTAAGATTATCAAATGAATGATAAAAGGGGGAATTGTGGTGGAAACATTTTATCACAGAGGAAGATTAATCAAGACATATATTTGAGATCATACAGGAGCTAACATGTGTTTCTGCCATGCAGGACACCTTATATGAGGGCTCTCCTGAATCAAAGGTGTCGGGCAGAACTAATTCTAAATCTGTGTGCTGTGTCTCGTACTTTTACCATATGTGGAAAACTACTGAGAAGGATTGTTTACACTTTGGGGGTATAAGAGATTGTGGCTTCTGTTATGTCTTCAGTTAGCACTCTACAGACATTCAGGATGGCTGTATGACTGTGACTCTTTTCTTGCAAGAAAATAAATCTTTATAAAGACAATTGGCTAAGGTTTGTCTCTTATTCAGTGGTGCAACTGAGAGTTAATTTTTGCCACGACAATTATGAACGGGTATAATTTCAACAAAGGGTTAAACTGAACAATTAAATGTATAGTTAAAATATTGAATATAAATGACCAAATAACCAATTGGCATTCTAACCTAAATTCGAGGTCATAATAAAATGGAGTCAGATTAGAATTAAATCCCTTTGCCCAACTGAAAAGACCGAACGCGCAAATAAACCTTCAACCACCAATCGTACGCCTCCATTGGGACGATTGGACGGCTTTACAGTATCGACACCTCTTAAATGTCTTCAGAGAACTGTTGGTGAGTAGGAGAGTTTGATAGAGTTGTCTTGTGGCGAAACATTGATCTGTGCAGACATCGTTCGATTTTTCGATAAAGCAGCACAGTGAATACCCTGTGCCGTCCGACAAGGCTGTGCGCTTTCTCCTTCCTTTTGTGATCACGTATCTGTGCATGAAGGGCTTCTCTTCACTTGTTGTCATAAAAACAAAAGCAGGCTGGACGCTGAGCCAAACCTGAGACTAAAGCTGACTTCATTGTCCCAGACATCACAGGACTGTTCACAGAGGAATGCGCACCCATCACATTAAGCTCATGTAAGTTGTCACCAACATGTTGTGTGTGTACAGTTGTTATTATTAATGCTCTTCCTCACTTTGTTTTATTCTCAATCTCAAATCTACCCTTTCTGTCGAAAATATTAGAAAAGGCAGTGTCCTCACAATGCTCCTTTTAAGAAAGAAATGGTATCTGTGAGGATTTCCAGTCAGGATTTAGACCGCATCATAGTACTGAGACTGCTCTCATTAGAGTTACAAATGATTTACTCTTATCATCTGATCGTGGTGGTATCTCTCTGTTAGTGTTACTCGATCTTAGCGCTGCGTTCGATACCATCGACCACATCATTCTTTTGAATAGACTCAAAAATTATTTTGGCATTAGTGGAATTGCATTGGCATGGTTTAAATCATACTTATCTGACCGTTTTCAGTTTGTAGCAGTAAATGAAGAGATGTCACACCGATCACAAGTTCAGTATGGAGTACCGCAGGGCTCAGTGCTAGGACCGTTGCTTTTCACCCTGTACATGCTACCACTGGGAGATATCATTAGGAAGCATGGCGTTAGTTTTCATTGTTATGCTGACGATACTCAGCTCTATATTTCTTCAAGCCCTGACGAAACTTACCAATTCACAAGATTAACGGAATGCATAGCTGATATAAAAAATTGGATGACTAGTAATTTCCTGCAACTTAATTCTGGAAAAACTGAATTTTTAATTATTGGACAAAAAAACTCCACATGTAGTAACCTAGAATACTGTCTAACACTTGATGGCTGCTCTGTCAAGTCCTCGTCGTCAGTTAGGAACCTGGGTGTGCTCTTTGATACCAATCTCTCATTTGAAAGCCACGTTTCTAGCATGTGTAAAACTGCATTCTACCATCTTAAAAATATATCTAAATTACGGCATATGCTTTCCATGCAAAATGCTGAACAGTTAGTTCATGCGTTCATAACCTTAAGGCTAGATTATTGTAATGCTCTACTGGGTGGTTGCCCTGCTCGCTTAATAAATAAACTGCAGCTGGTCCAAAACGCAGCAGCTCGAGTTCTTACTAGAACCAGGAAGTATGACCATATTAGCCCGGTTCCGTCAACACTGCACTGGCTCCCTATTGAACATCGCATACATTTTAAAATCTTGCTAATTACTTACAAATCACTAAATGTTTTAGCTCCCCAGTACTTGAGCGAGCTCTTAACGCATTATACTCCATCACGTCTATTGCGGTCTCAAAACTCTGGCCAGTTGATAATACCTAGAATATCAAAATCAACTGCAGGCGGTCGATCCTTTTCCTATTTAGCTCCTAAACTCTGGAACAGCCTTCCTAGCATTGTTCGGGAAGCAGACACACTCTGTCAGTTTAAATCTAGACTAAAAACGCATCTCTTTACTATGGCATACACATAAAACATTTTTAATTTATATTTTATTCAAACTGTTAGGCTGCATTAACTAGGTCAGCCAGAACCGGGATCACTTCCCATAACAACTGATGTACTCGTTACATCATAAGAGGAATGGCATCTACGCTAATGTCAGTCTCTCTGTTTATCCCGAGGTTTACTGCAGTCAGCCGGATCCGGGCCGTATCTAGATCAGATGGTGGACCAGCACCCAGACATTACCAACTCATCCCTGAAGTGTCTGCAGAGACCGTGTCAATTAGTCTACCCTCTGAAATTGCTCATCGACATGGCATCCTCAATGGATCCATCTCTGGCGTGATGCCTCCGATATTTCGAATATTCCTATTTAATAATTGTTTAATCGACACGCCATCCTCAATAAACCCGTCTCCGGCGTGATGCCTCCGATCTTTCGAATATTCCGTTCTAATATGACTTCTGACCTATAAGGCTGCCAAAATAATAATCATACACTGTTTGTTAATTGGCCAGAGGAGAACTGGCACCCTGACTGAGCCTGGTTTCTCCCAAGGTTTATTTTTCTCCATTAGGACACCTGATGGAGTTTTGGTTCCTTGCCACTGTCGCCTTTGGCTTGCTCAGTTGGGGACACTAAATTTTCAAATAAATATCCAAATAAACTGAATTACTAAACTAAATTAACTATATCAACTACATTACTTGAATATATATGATAATTGAAATGAGCTGATGACATCACCGTTTTCTCCAGAGCGGCTGTACAGCCGAATCAAATTCTGTTCATTATTTTCCTGTTTAACACTGTGAAGCTGCTTTGAAACAATCTGCATTGTGCTATATAAATAAAGTTGATTTGACTTGACTTATTTGTATTGTTTCTTCCTCTGTGTTTCTGTTTCAGAAAGCAGTCACTGTAGAAGTTTTGGACACAGCAAGAAAGGCTTCAGTTGACTTTAGTACAGTTATTACAGCTGTTATTGTTACTTGCAGCTACACATACAGCCTGTGTTAATTCTTTTTATTTTATTTACTCTATTATCAAATAGAGTAAATTATTTACTCAACCTCTTAACTTGCGTACCTATTTTTGAGAATTTTCTAAAAACTACATACCCAAATAAAAATGTCTGCAGCTCTTAAACCCTATGGTTTATATTCATAAATCTGGTCTTATTTTAAACTAGACACTTGAAAGTTTGTTACCCAAGAGTCATAGTAACTCAAAGTAAAACAAGGTAAAATATACATGTAAGTGAAAATGGATGAGACTTTAATGTTAAAGGCCTAACAATAACCTAAATGTCTGATCATGTTTTGATTTACATTTGAGGATGATACTCTCAAAAATGTAGCTTCTGTAAGCTTTTATGTCAAAAAAAGTCTAGGTGTCCTTTCAAAAAGGCCATTTATTTCAGAACATTTGTAATTGTAAAGAGTAGTTTTTCATTCAAATAAATCTGCAATAAACTGCTAATTATAATGGATATACAGTTACTGAAAAACTAAAGCAACTATTTACAGAATGTACAAAGTATAAAAAACTCATTTAGTTGATAAGAACTGTCTGTCATACAGTCAGCGAGCTGTGCTAAGGTGTGTGCGTAATCTGACAGATGCGTGCGGGAGTCAATGGAAACGTTAGCACTAGTAGTATTCACCAATGCTGTTTACATAAAATTGCTGTAGCTGTAGCTGAATAGTTACTGTATTTAAATGTTGGTCATTATAGTGGTACTTGGAGAGACAAATATTTTCTGAGGTGGTACTTGGTGTAAAAAGTTTGAGAACCACAGCTCTAAACCTTATTTCAAGGCTTCTAGAAAGTTCACATGCAAATAAATCTGCTGTGGCTAGAGCTCTAAGCTTTCCAAAGGAAAGAATATATTCTATATTTACAACAGGAAACTATGCTCACAATGCTGCTGTTTAGGATTTAGAAAAGAGGAAACTAGTGCCAGGGAGAAGATTTCATGCATTGTGCATACTGTCAAGGACAGTTTACAATAAATTTACTGAATTTGGGCAGTGCTTCTTAAACAAAGGTGTGCTATCAGCCAAGAATAAACAGTGTGTGCAGGAGAAGATGCAAGAATTGGGAAGGTAGATTCACAATACGAGGAGAGTCACCTCCTTAAAAACAATGGAAGATTGTGTAAATCCAAAGTAGTACATGGAGACTGTCAAAGCGGTCAAATATACATGTGGGTATGACAGCGAAACCGACAAATTCATGATTCCATCACAAACAAGCTTGGGAATTCCCTGGTTAAAGTAAGCAAACTCTGAAAAGTCTCAAATGACAAACAGCTTGTGAAGAATGCCAGTGAATTTCAAGAAATCCATGAGAATAAGTGGAACGAGATGATCTTTGCTACAGCATTGAGGAATATCATGGAAGCAAAGTGAAAAGTGCCCACACTTATGCCCTGAAGGAAAGACATCCAAAAAATGCACATCTCAGTCAAGTGCAAGACGAGTGGAGCAAATCCCTCTCTGAAAGTCCCTCTACTAAAGCCTGGGATTAGACGTTTAAACTTATTTTAAACCAAGGAACCGTTTCTTAACCCTAAAACTTTTCGCGCACACCCAACATCACCAGGAAAAAATACCCTATTATAGGACCTACAATAGAAAAACTGGTGCAATGATAATAACGAAACATCTGTTTATCTGTAGACCAAGGCCAAAGAAAAGGATATAAACATGAAAATTAGAAAATAAGTCATAGAAAAAAAGTTGCATATTGAAGATGTATTACAGGTGGTAAAACTTTCATCCATTTATTTTAAATGCAGGCCTATAATTTTGTATCATTTAAACAACAGACAAATGTGCTTTTCTCTTAATTTACTATCTTCAAATGGAACTCCGTTTCTGCACCTGTATTCTGTACAGATAAACTATAGGCCAGTGGTCAGCAACTGGCGGCCCACGGACCAAAATTGACCCGCCAGCAATAATATCTGGCCCATGCCCGCAGCCAGATTATTTTGATAGTGGATAGATCTGTCATGATAGTGTAACGGAAAGCCAGTTAGTGAGAGCTTTTAACTTGAAAGTTCTGAAACGCATTCAAAAGAGTGGAATGGATCGCTAGACACGCCTCTAAAATAGCCGTCATGAAATGTGTGGTATGAAAAAACGAACAGTGAACCATTGTGGGCCTCAGCACCAACACGTGAACAATAACAAACCAAATTCAGCTTCCTTTTGATCAAAAATATTGACAAGACAACCAGCAGAAACAGGTGCCATGCTTCGTCTCGGGGTGCCGTCTCATATATATATTCGTTGCAGATAAGAAGACACACTGGCTTTGTATTCACAAAACCAGGTAGGATGAACGCATAGTTGACTTTCCATTCTTCTTTGTATGCCCTATTTTCGCTGTCGACTTTCCTCTTTAGACTCTTTGATAGTGCCATTTTGTGTAGCGTTTGCAAATGATTATTAATTTGGGTATAGGTTGTGAGAATAAACTGAACAAACATGCGTGTCATTAATCTGATTGCATTCATATTGCATTATTGCATTTGTTATTTATTGTTATGTTATTATATAGAATGGGCATATCATTTTACGTAAGGGTAGACTATATTAGGGTGATTGTGCATAACAACCTTTTGAATGTATAGTCAAGATCTAGTATGAGTCTTCTGGGACGAGCAGGTTTTGGTTATTGGGGGAAAACCAGGTAAAACACAACTGCAATGTCGTGATTGACCAGAAACAAGTATTTCAGAGAGCCTGTAATAAAAAATAAAAAAAATGTGGTTAAGTAAAATATGTGAAAGCAAACATGAATATATCATATATAATTAGCCTAGGCTTTAATAACAAAAACGATACAACTGGGCTTTTAGTATCATGTTGTAACATTAGTCCACTGGAGGAAAGGTTGAAGAACCCAAGTGCAGTCTTTATTAACTTAAACTCAAAATGCACATGACAGGACCTGGAAGTGCATGACAAGACATGGCATGACATGACAGTGAACATGGCAAACTTAAACACATGAACATGACCAAAACACCCTGTGACACATGTACTGGGTAAATCATTGGCTGTATTTATTTGATAGTTGTTTTGGACAGTAGTAAAAAAATCTGCGTATTTTTGAGTTGCATTTTTAAACATGCTGTGTTATCAGGTAAGCAAACTGTTTAACTATTTTTTCCACTTTATCAGCTTTGCACTTGCATTTCCGGTGTTTCTCCTTTTGCATAATCTCCCGCGAATTGCGTGCAAGAAAAATACCTATACAGGTAAGAATGTGTTTTCCTTCGTTTTTTGGTTGTTCTCTGATATTGTATTCAAAAGTAGATTATAAATTTAGTATTTCTATATTAGTTATTCAGTATTAGATGTCACTTGATATGTTATTTCTCATTGATGTGTTTCTTTGAAATGTGATGTGTTAAAATGTGTAGCTGCGTAGATGTGCTAATGTTATCCAAACACAAAATCAACTTGATTATGCATTACTAATCATTATCTAACGTGATCTTCTGTTTAGGCTTCATTAATAATTAAGCATGTTGTATGAGCTCAGTTTAGGTCAGAGTGGATAATCTTATTCTGTACTAATCGGTGATATTTAAGGCACCAGTAACATATTATATATCACATAACAGCTGTATTTTGGAACATGGTTGTCGCCGGTTTAAGATGTTTGAAGGGAGTCTTATTAGTTCATCTTCCAGGCTTGGATCAACTAATTTCTTGGTTGTACCAGCTTTGGACAATAATTGACCAGCTTTGATCAGCTGATCAGCTTGGACCAACCTGTTTATAACCAATTTATGATGTTTCAAAACACAGCATCACACCGGCAGCATTAACCAGCATGGACATTTTACTGGTCTATGCTGTTTTTAGAAGCATACCAATAATATAACATTACAGTGAATGACTTGCTACATGTATACTCATGCAAAAATGTGTACTTTTTGTTTATCACAAACACTGTGGACAAAAGCAGGAAATGGAAAAAAAGCTATAAAAGCTGTCAAACTAAAAATAACTGACAGATGGGTCGAAAATATGAAAAGTGGAAATAACTTCTGTAAACCAATGTTCTGGTAAGTCACTATATTAAATACATTCACATGTTAAAGTTGGCCTTTGGAGTGTGATGAACTGTATTAAGTGCGTGTGTGTGTGTGTGTGTGTGTGTAAGATAACAGAGATAAAACAAATACAACTTATTTACATTTGTTTACAATGGCTTCTGCAAAAAATATATACAATGCCTTATTAATTTGATAAAAAGTAATGTTTTACATTCAGGATTTTCCTGTTAATGTCAGACAATTTTTTTCCCCTTGTGATTACAGATGCACAAATTTCATGCATTGGGAAGATATCCACTTCTTCTCCTGGGAAAAAGGAATGTTTCGGGGTGTTTCACAACTGATCTAATCATAAATCATTCCTTTTCATCCCCACAGGAGAAGGTGTCCATAGACACAATCAAGAATATTTTTTCAAGTGTTCTGAAAGGTGTACAGCTACAGATTTTCCATGTTGCAGTTTTAACCATACCTTAGTGAAACCAATTGAATGCCAGTCAATGTAAAGTAGTGTTATTTTATTTTGGCTGTAGGTTTGACATTTGGAGCAATGGTTTCTTTCAGGTCATGTCAATATCAGGCTCGTTTTAACGTAGAAACTTGACCAGCTGTTTCCTCCAGTATCTAAGGTCCTTGCTGTTGTTCTGGAATGGATTTGCAACTTGTGCACAAAACTGCATTCATCTCTTGGAGACATCCTATGCATTATGATGGCTGTATGATCCCATTTTTTGTGATCCCAATAGCATACTATTGTTTATAAAGATGAACATGGTAATTCCAGTGGTTTCTTTTAAGTGGTTAAAAACTTGCTTTAATGAATTCAACCTTATTGTATATAAACTTCTGAAGTTTGATAACAGTGAAAGCAAACATACCAAGGCAAATTGCGGTTTAAAATTAGTTGAATTGTACATCACAGCTTTTCCACCGACAAATGTCCCTTTTCCAAACTCAAAGGTATGTTCTTCCACATGTAAACATTGTTTTCACCTGATGTTAACATGAATTTCCTATATTCTAAGTTCAATTAATGTTTCATCTAGGTGAATAATCACATGCACTAAAATCTTTACATATGTTTGACTACTGATGTTTGAATTTGTGATACAGTTAATGCTGTAAACTTCTTAAATCCTGTTTATAACTTAATGCTGACTACTGTTGGAAACTTTTTTTTCCTTGTCGAAGCAGAGACCAGGAGACGTTGGGATATCTTTCAAGCAGACGCTACTCTTTACTGATTACACGTGCTGTTTGGTCGCTGTTAGTCATCAAGTCTGATTCAAATAGTATACACAGTAATTTAATTTATCTACATTTTACAGGGGGAGGGATACACAGCAAACGAGGCGGAGACAAAGCATGCAAATGCCGTGTCCAGGTAAAGTGAGAGTGTCACCAGTCCTAATCCAATCAGCATAAGTGCCATTCAAATGCATAGATGCTAATCCAATCTCTCGGACAGTATTCACATTATCATAGAGACAAAAGCACAACTGTGCCCTGAGCTTGTCATGCCAAATGGTCAGGAAGTGCATAAAGACAAAAGACTAATGTCTCAAACACCTGGGCTGCCTAACTTGATCTTCATAGAAATAAAATGTGTAATCCCACACTATTTGTGATAACTGAATGTGGCTGTAGTAAAGCTCACAACAAATAATTAGCAAACACTAATTTTATTTAAGAAGGGCTTAATTTCTTGTAGTTAAGTTTTTTTGTTGTTGTTTGTTTTAGCAAGATTGAACAATTTAGGCATATGACATTTTTTTTATTGTCATGTTGACCTTTTATTTGTACATTTATTTGTACTTTACAAGATGCCTGCTCAAGGAACAAGTGCCTGCGATCCAGTCACATACACTCACTCTTCAGGTCCAGTAGACTCCAGTGCTGCTGTTCAAGCCTCTGCTCCAGTGTCCTCCATCTGTCTGTCCCAAAAGTGAACAAAATTTGCTACAAGATTTAAGGTCATTCCTTGAATGTTGGTTTTGCTTGCTTATTACAATATTTAACACATTAATGTTAATTGCATTTTTTGGCTCCCTCTGTTGAAAGTGAATTAAAAAAAAATGTTTTAACGTTTTTAATAACAAATAAAAAGCTTTTTTATGTATACCGTTTCAAAGGATCTGTACACAAATCAGCCAAAAAGAATGTTCTTTGCAAAACAGTTTTGTAGATGTTTATTTAGATGTTACTAATTGTCAGTCATCACTTGTGGAGTAAATCTACTATTTTATTAATAACTACAACACTGCATCAGTAAAACTTTTACTCTCTATAATTCAGGACCATATGTACACTGAACATTTAACAGTTCATTTAACACCGAGGTATTTGCAATGTACCATTAAACAACATTTTAATAATTCATTAAAATTAATTGGAAGATTGTCTTGGTCTTTTTAACTATGAACACACAATAAGAAATGTGATATGCAATACATGTGAATTCCATTGTGGTCTTGCTGGCATCATACCAGTATTCAAAGGCCAACATATGCTGGTCTACCAGAACATCCGCTTCCAGCAAACCATAAATATAATAAGTCAAATCAAATCACCTTTATTTATATAGAGCTTTTTACAATGCGGATTGTTTCAAAGCAGCTTCACAGTGTTAAACTATTACTATTTACTAATTATTATTTATCCAATCTACTATTCATCCTGATTTGTATATAATTCTAACATTACGTAATTGAGTGGACAAATTAAAGTGAAGGTCACTGATATTACAGTGACCAGTTTTTAAAAGTTGCTTTTGATATTTTTTATTTTGTTGTCAGATGGCAATCTCTATAAAGGTTCCGTAGCGATTTACATACTTTTTGGTGAACTCACTCATTCAAAGTCACTGATCTCAGGTGATAAGAGTTAGAAAATTATGTCTAAATAGGGTTTGAGGTTTTTCTGTACATGTTGATTGTCTTTCAATTGTTAAAGGCAAGTTTCTAGACACGAGGGATCAGAGCTCTTTGAAATAAGAGACAAAATCGAGGAGGTACTTCATGCATCAGAAGGTTTACCAGCTGTGTCAGCCAAGCTCAGGGAGCTGTGTAAGCATAGCGAGGGCCTCACAGAACAGCAAAGTGAGATTCTGAGGACCTCATTTACGTGCAGTGTATGCAGAGGCAAGTAATCACCCAGGCATCACACATACATGTATGTAGAATTAAAGAGCAACCATACTTTAGTCCATGTAAACACATAAACACTTTCATAAAATATTGCCTATAATCTATATGGGCAGTATGTAAGGGACAATATTGTCATCTGGTCATTATTGCCAAATAAACCCCAAATGGATGATCAGGACCACAACAAGTGATTTATAGTAGCACTGATGTCTGTTACCTAGATCATTAAGCCAGGACTAGACCTTAGTATATTAGGACATTTGAAGAGTTTTTTACAAACTTACAAAAACATTACTGGTTGTGTAGCCTATATTGAAACAAAACAATGGCACTGATATATTCTAAGATATGTCAGCGCAAGCTGTTTTCAGTTAAGACATACATTTTAGTCGGAGACTACTTAAACCCTGTCTGGGAAACCACCCCTTAGTGTTGTATATTAAGAAATATCAGACTGGGGGGTCACGTGGCTCTGGTGAAGATGGCTGGCTGATCGATTAGCTCTGACTGTTTGTACACAAAAAAAGTTATATTACCCCTGTAAATTTAACAAATTCCGATCAAAACTAACAAATTGAGTATGTCTAAACATCTGGCTGCAAAACAGTGTGACATTTTACCAGAGCGCGTAAAACAGGCACAGAAAAACTGAAATCTCAGGCCGATCTTGACCTGGCTGCCATGGCGGATACATCGGATGTGTTGGCCGAGTTAAAAACGCTGAGAATGGAGCTTGGGACCAAATTGGATGGAATAGAAAGACGACTAAGTGAAGTCTCATCCTCCTTTAAGACACTGAAGAAGAACTTGACTGAAATTAAAACTGCGGTAATGTCCAATGAAAAACGAATCGACGACGCGGAAGACCGCATCGTGGCGGCGGAAAGCCGACTGGATACAGCTGACTCTTTCATCACCTCACCATCTAAACGTCTGAATCTTCTGGAAGCAAAGGTGGAAGATTTAGAAAACCGCATTCAAAACCGGACTTCATTAAAGATATGCTGCCTCGGTGGACGGACACAACACCTGACACACCATTCTCTTTGGAGAGGGTTCACAGGACACTAGCGCCAGCCAAACCAAACCAACACAGGCCCGTTCTCATCCGCTTTCTTAAATTCCAGGAAAAAGAACTGGTGTTTCGCTCAACAAGACGCAGAGAAATTACCTACGATGGAAACAGGCTATATTTCTCTGAAGACTTCTCAGCGGAAACTATGCGACAGCGCCGGGAGTTTAACAACGTCAAAAAGCTGTTCGCTGATAAGGGGATGTATCGTGGATTCCTCGTCCAGCCATTCAAACTGCGAATTTCTCACGACAAAAAGATCTACCTTTTCTGATCTCCCAAAGAAGCCGAGGAGTTTTATCACAGCATCGGCTAAAATGTCCATGTGAGTAGGCCTAACTGTATGCATCGGACTCAATTGATGAACAAGCTAGTTGGGGTATAAATATTGACCTTGCCAAGACTGACACAGATTGAAAATTACAAATATTTTATTTCTTTTTTGTTTTAAAAAAAGCCATGTAACTTATAATTTTGACTTTTGCTGTAATACATCTGTCAGAATCTTTATTATTATTATTTATGTATATATCTATCTTTGCATTGTTAGTCTTCGATGTGACAGACAGAGTGTCAGAGTGACAGAGTCTTCTTTTGTTTTATTTTTTATATACACGTTTCTTCTTTCTTTCTTTACGTTTGTGTACTGTGGGATTTGAGCGCGTTTTTGCCGGTTATTATATGCTCAGAGTTCGTTCGATTATGGGCCTGCCCTGTCGTTCGTGCCAAAAGGGAAGGGGGGCGGGAGGGAGTTGTTCGCAGTTCTCACAGTTAAAACTGGTTCAGTGCATTATGTTTAATCTTTCATTTTTGAGTATACAAATTGTCGGTCAGTGTAATCTAAGAACTATCGGGAAATGGAAAATGTATGTAAAGTGATAACATGGAATGTCAAAGGGCTAGGCCATCCTATTAAACGTAAACGAGTGGGCCAAGTATTCTTCCCAAGCTATACAACTCTAAAAAGAGGAACAGCTATACTCATACACAAAGATTTCCCATTTTTAGTTAGAGAACAACAGAGTGATAAAGAAGGACGATTTATTTTAATCAAAGGTAACCTGTATGGTCAGGAAATTACTTTAATGAACATCTATGCTCCCAATACAGACACTCCAAAATTTATGAGCAACATTGTTACTTTATTCAATCAATATTGCACTTCTCTTGGGCTATTAGCAGGGGACTTTAATTGCTGCTTTAATGCAAATTTAGATAGGTCCACATTTTCAATGTGTAATTACAATTCATCTAAAGCCCTAGAACTGGCTTCCAGTGAAGTAGGTTTAGTTGATATATGGAGAGAATTAAACCCCGGAACCAAAGATTATACATTTTATTCAACAAGACATAAATCATATTCACGCATAGATATGTTTCTTTTGCCCCAAGAATATATTCCTTTTGTAAATGTATGTACTATTGGATCAGTCCTTATATCAGATCATGCCCCAGTCTATCTTAATCTTTCCATAGGTCAAGGTTTATCTCAGCACAAACACTGGAGGTTTAATTCCTCATTACTCAATAATAATGATGCATGTAATAATGTTAGAGAATGGTTTAAATATTATATAATTGATAATGCTGCCTCTGATGTTTCACCAGCTGTTATGTGGGATGCTGCAAAGGCAGTTATTAGAGGGAACCTAATATCTTACACCTCTGCAAGAAAAAGGGCAACAAAGTAGCGCACAATGAGGCTAATGTCAGAACTCTCTAAATTTGAACAACTTCATAAACGGCATCCTTCAGTGGAGATTTCTAAAAAATTAAATGAAATTAGAAATCAATTAAATATTTTTCAGATTGAACAAACCAAGAAATTGCTGTCTTTCACAAAGCAGAAGTATTTTGAATTTGGGAACAAACCTAGCAGATTATTAGCTCATCAACTTAAGAAGGAGCGTGCAGAACATACAATTAAAGCGATTCGTAACTCCAATGGTCAATTGACTTATGATGCAAAACTAATAAATCAAGCCTTTGTTGAATTTTATAATAAGCTTTATCACTCTGAGAACCCCTCTGATTCAAATATACAAACATTTTTGGACTCTATATCTTTACCATCACTGGCGGAGGGGGATAAAGCATATCTGGATGCGTTACCCACCTCAATAGAGGTACAACAAGTTATCAGGTCCTTGGCGTCAGGAAAAAGTCCTGGATTAGATGGATTCCCTGTAGAATTCTATAAGGCATTTTGGCCTCAAATTGACCCCTTTTTTATGCCAATGGTGAATGATTTCTTTGAGAACGGGAACCTCCCTGAAACAATGAAGACTGCTATTATAACTTTAATACATAAGAAGGATAAAGATGCGACAGAATGTATGTCATATCGCCCAATCTCGCTACTTCCAGTCGATTTTAAAATTATATCTAAACTTCTTGCCAGCAGGCTGGAAAAAATTCTTGCCTACCTTATTCATTCAGATCAGACAGGTTTTGTAAAAGCTAGATACGGTTCAGATAATATTCGTAAATATAATTGATTATTCAAAATTGAATAACTTGCAAACAGTAATAGTATCCCTTGACGCCGAAAAGGCATTTGATAGGATAGAATGGACATTTTTATTCACTATATTAAAAAAATTCAATTCAAGTGATAAATTGATTTCGTTGATCAAAAACTTGTATAGTAATCCCTTAGCAAAGATTCGTACAAATAATGTTATGTCTGAACAAATAATATTAAAAAGAGGCTGTCGTCAGGGTTGTCCTCTCTCCCCTTTACTGTTTAATCTAGCAATTGAACCCTTTGCTGAAATTATAAGGAGTAGGGATGATGTCTCGGGGGTATGTATTACAAGTACTGTTCATAAGATATCTCTGTATGCAGATGATATTTTATTATATTTAACTAAACCTGACCAATCTATTCCTGCAACACTCAGTATTATAAATGATTTTGGCAACATATCAGGCTACAAAATTAACTTCACCAAATCTAACGCCTGTCTATTATCCTTGTTTGTTACTGAAAATCTTAAAAATATATCACCCTTCACTTGGAGTCAGACTGGTTTTAAATATCTCGGAGTGGCGATATCACATTACCTTGAGGATCTGTTTAGCAATAACTATCTTTCGTTAAATAAAAAAATAAAGAATGATTTAGAATATTGGTCTCTATTGCCCATCTCCCTTCTGGGAAGAATCAATGTGGTTAAAATGAATGTACTGCCACGCTATAATTATCTCTTTCAATCTCTACCATGCTATTTAAATAAATCATTTTTCAAAACTTTAAATAAGCAAATTAGCACCTTTATCTGGAATAACCACCCACCAAGGATTGCTCTCAAAACCTTATGCAAATCAAAAGAAAATGGGGGTCTAGGGCTTCCAGACTTTCAATTATACTATTGGGCAGCACAAACAAAAAGTATTATAAATTGGGTACACTTTCGAGAAAATGCACAGTGGACTGACATTGAGAAGCAGGCTATTTACCCAGTATCATTAACATCAGAAATTAAACATTTTTGCAGTTTGCACTCAAAAATCTCTATCTTGTCACCTTTGTCTTTTAACCCAGATCTACCACCTTCAATGGGAAGGACATTATTCACAAAATGGAAAGATCAGGGCATTGTTTCTTTTAAGCAAGTTCTTAATGAGGGCACCCTTAAATTTTTTTCTGAATTAAAAAATGAATTTGACATTGAAAATAATATATATATATATAATAATATATATAATATATAATAATATTTTTACAAATACTTACAACTTAGACATTTGATAAACGATCTCCTAGCAAGGGGTCATCTCTCATCGGAACTATCTAAATTAGAAAACATTCTAGAGACCACATCAACATTGAAGGGAAAATTATCTGAGATATATACAATGTTAAGAGGTCAAGCTGACTCATCTTTAACTTCATTAAAAAGCATATGGCAAAAGGATCTTGATTGTAATTTTGATGATGATCAGTGGGATACTGTATATAAAAGTGTTTTTCTTTCATTCTCTAGTAACAAAATAATTGAACAAAATTACAAATTTATACAAAGAATATATTTGAGCCCTGTTCGTCTTAGTAAGATTTATTCTGGTGCATCTCCTTTGTGCAATAGATGCAAGACACATAGGGGTACCATTATGCATCTTTTTTGGAACTGCAAAAAATTAAATACATTTTGGGATTCTGTACATGAGTTCTCTGTGATGGCCCTGAGGAAAACATATTACAACTCCCTTAATATATCTTTTTGGTGTGGACTTAAATGAGATATCAGACCCTGTATTTATCAAAAGAGTAGGTCTGATTTCTTATGTATCTAAGAAATGCATTCTACTAAACTGGAAAAAAGAGTACCCTCCAACATTTGAATTATTTAAGCATATCCTAAACGACACACTAAACATAGAATATTTAACATACAGTTTAAAAAACAAAACCCATATCTTCTTAGAGACCTGGAATAATTTGATGGACCTAATATAAACCCTTTGACCCATGCCTTTGTAATTTACTATCCACTGTATTCATACTGACCATTTATGTCCTGCTATTTTATCTCAGTTTTAAATTGCTATCACAAACAGGACTTGTTGATGTATATGTTTCCATTTATGTATACTCTGATGCTTAATGTAGAATGTTTTCATTGTTCTGATTATGCTATATTGTAAATCGATAAATAAATAATAATAATTAAAAAAAAAGAAATATCAGACAGCTGAATGTCACAAATGACCATCAGCATTACACGTCACAAAGAGCTGTGTAATAAAGTCCTGTAAGTTTTCTTTTTAAATGAATTAAAGCAAATGGTATTTTTAAACTGATTCTTAATTATGTATGTATAATGTTTGTTACAGGAGTGATGGACAGTCCTGTGCTGGCACGCTGCTGTCGAAGTTTGGTTGGTTGTCGACAATGTCGACGTTATACTTCAGGAGGGTCAAGGATGCGTAAAATGTCGGTCTGCAATTACAGGGGAATCCCTGGTGGCTGTAGCTGGCCTCTCTGAAGTGTTAAATGTTATTAGGGCCATAGAAGAGCAGCACAGTTCTGTATAAGATTGCTGCTGTCGTATAGTGCATGTTTCAAATGCTCAATTGCTACCAGAGTATTTTTTTCATTCAGTTTCATTAATATAACTCGTAATATAATTGTATTGTTCTCTTAAAACTGTATACATCTCATGCTACAGTATGCAAAAAAAGTAATACACAACAAGATAAGTTTTGTCAGTCATGTTAGTGGTACAACATAAAGCAACTCTATGCACATCTTCTCGTAATGTTAATTAGGTCAGTTACACAGTCTTGGTATGGCCTGTAATGCTCATTTACAGTGTAGTTAAATACATTTACAAGGTCAAAAAGTGAATTAAACTCTGTCTCTGCCCTAATTTTGTCGTCTTCCGACTGAAATGGGTCAATACCAAATGCTGATGGAGTGGTCAAACTGTTTCCCATTTCCTGTCTGTATAGCTGTATAGCTCGGCAGCAGTTGCTCTGAAATCCTTGCCTTGCAGCCATCTCTGGCCAGCAGATTGGGAATGCCTTTGCCTATAAATAGAAACATTTGAATTGTAAGAAAAAAAATACTGATAACACTGTATTAAATAGTACTATAAGAACATCCTACCAGTCTTGCAGAGTTTAGGTCCTGCCTTGCTCCAACTCCTACAATAAGTGTAATTGTCCTGAAGACCTTCATTAGCTGGTTCTAGTTTAGGTTTGGAGGTTAAATTAGGGTTGGAGCTAAACTCTGCAGGAACTGGCCCTCCAGAATATATTGGCTGGTGGATAACTGAATAATGACGGTATGATAAAGTAAAACACAATTTTGGAGTGATGTCAAAGCAATATCTCATACCTAGAATATTATGGCTATTCCATGCCTGTACAAATCTCTGTACTCCAATCTGGCTGATCTCACATGTAAGATTGGATACACAGTATCTTGACAACCCATCCTTCATATCCAAAGCCTCCTGGTCAACCATCTGAATAAGTGCAGTCTTGATTGGAAAATTGACCCGCTTATTTACTTCCGGCCATATTCTCTCTACGGTGTGGTTCTGCCGAGTAAAAGCATTCCCACAATGTAAAGCACAACTCAAAAAATACAGTATAAAGTATAAAATACACTTTTATGTTAGTTCATTGTGCATTAACTAATGTTAACACAGTTACAACTTTTGATTTTTAAAATGTATTAGTAAATGCTGAAATTAACACAAACTAAGATTAATAAATGGTGTAGAAGTGTTCATTTTTAATTCATGTTAGCTAATGCTTTCACTAATGTTAACAAATACAACCTTACTGTTACCAATAGCTTACTCAGAACAGTATACATGTTATACAAATTAGACATCTGTGATAATAATGAATAATTAAATCTCACCTTAGTTGATGTTGTCTGGAGGTAAGGCAGTCGTTGCTGGTTATGCCTGTATTCTGCCGAGATGTCTTGCATGAAGAGGGTTAGATAAAATTCTCTACCATGGTCCACTCTGACCTGATCCCACATCCCATGGGAAAGGACAGTGTTTCTAGGAAAATAAAGAATAATTAAACTTTGATGTTATCGAGTGTACCAAAAACATGGTAATATTAGAGTAGAAAATCTTAGTCTTACTTGTACACCTCTTCATAAATTGTTAAATTGTTTTTTATTGGCATGGTAGAATGTCCAACAATTTTTTTGCTAAAGCCATCAATGGCTATGACATGGGTCACACCAAACATGCAAAGTTTTTCGTTCTGGTCCATATGCAGTTTGTGACCCACATACTCTGCATTATATGGGACAGGATTTAAATTACGTGCACCCTGAAACCAAACAGAGTTAATTAGGTTACATATAGAAAGTATTCAGCCCCCAGTTTTAGAAGCACTGGTGCAGAGAGACTATATATGGGGCGGTTTCCTGGACAGGGTTTAAGTAGTCCCAGACTAAAATGCATGTTTGAGCTGTCTTAACTTAAAACAGCTTGCACTGACATATCTTAAAATATATCATTGCTATGAACTTCCTGGTCTTGTCATGTGATTTCCATGCCCTCATGTGTTTGTGTCATGTCATTGGTTCATTGTCTCGTCAGTGTTCACAGGTGTCCTTCGTCCAGTCATTAGTCCGTGTGTATTTAAGCCCTCATGTTTGCCATGTGTCCTTGTTGAGTATTGTTCTATGTAACCCGCTGATGGTGAGTTGTCAAGCCAAGTCTGTTGTTTATGTTTGCTCACATTGGGATTCACGAATAAAAGCTGCACTTGGGTTCACTACAACTTGCCTCCAGTGGACTGAATCGTTACATTAGCACTACAGTCTAGATTGAGAGGGGACATCTCACCTTTCCCTCAAAATAATCCTTTCACTCTTAAAATGTGTATAAAAGACTTTTTTTTTACCAAGAGTATTTAAAACTAACCACAAATAAAAAATTGCTAGATTTGACTACTTTTTCATTGATTTCTAGATATTTGTATTGTTTGAATCTAGTCAATATATCTAAATTTGCATAGTTTTGTTCTTGTTTTAAGAACTTTTTTTATCACAAGTTTTTTTGTCTTGTTTCAAGATGTCTTATCAAGTAGAATTTTCAAGTTTTTTTTTTCTTAATTTATGTTTTATTTTCTTTCTTTTTTTTTTTTTGCAGTGCAGAGACCTTTAAGAAGCTCTACTGGTACAAAGTGGTTTGAGATGATCTCGCACACTGCTTTGGTCACACTGAGTGAGGCGAAATTTAACAAGCCATCAACACTGCCTTTCACTTGGGACGTACAGTGCCTTCATCAGTTCCTTGAAAAGACTGCACACACAGCATTTCAGAAACTAAAAGAGACGGCGTCACCTCAAAGCTATGCAGAACTAGCCAAAGCAACGCTCGCCAGAATGATTGTTTTCAATCGTAGACGTGCAGGAGAGGTCTCTAAAATGCGGCTCAGAGGCTTCAAAGAAAGGGACAGCACTTTTTTCCATGATGATGTTGCCATGCAAGTTTGAACAGAAACTCTGCAGCCACTTTAGTCGAGTTGAGATCAGGGGGAAAAGGGGAAAAAAGGTTGCGGTTCTTCTCTCACCTGATATGGTTGATGCCCTGACGCTGCTGGTCAGCAAGAGAAGTGAATGTGGAGTGCTGGACACTAATGCATTCTTGTTTGCCAGACCCAACTGCCAGAGTCACTACAGAGGCCCGGACTCTCTCTTAGGGTCTATGCAAGTGAATGTGGAGCTCAAAATCCAGAGTTTCTCAGATCGACTCATCTGCGCAAACACGTAGCTACTCTCTCCCAAATCCTAAACCTGAAAAACAATGAATTGGATCAGGTCGCCAATTTCTTAGGACATGATATCCGCGTCCATTGCGACTATTACAGACTGCCAGAAGCCACTACCCAGCTGGCTAAAATATCAAAGTTACTGCTAGCCATGGAAAAGAGCCACCTTCCTAAACTTCAAGGCAAATCGCTTGATGACATTGAGATCGAAGGTATGTTCATCCTAGTGTAGGCAGTACAGTGGATCTTTTACACTCATAGGAAACTGATGCCAGTGATCCTGATGAAAGCGAGTCTGAGGATAATGCTCTTGCTGGAGCTGCTGGTGTCTCCAGTGATTTTGGTATGTGTCAACAAACAAGTTTATGAACAATGAACATTGTTTGTAATCATTCATCACAATGAGTAAAGCCAAAGAATATAGTTCTGATGTGCAGCAAAAGATTGTTGAGCTTCACAAAAGAGAAAGTGGCTGTAGGAAAATAGCTAAAGCATTGAAAATTCCCATTTCCACTATCAGGGCAATAATTAAGAAGTTCAATCAACTAAAGATGTTATGAATCTGCCTGAAAGAGGATGTGTGTCCATATCGTCCTAACGCACGAGAGGAGGAGAGTTTGAGTGGACAAAGACTCTCCAAGATCACAGATGGAGAATCACAGAGATTAGTTGAGTCTTGGGGTCAGAAAGCCTAAAAAAAAAAAAAAAATCAAACAACCCCCTACATCACCACATGTTGTTTGGGAGGGATTCAAGAAAAATCCAGAAACAAACTCCAGCATATTCAGTTGTCAGACACGATTGGAGCTTCAGGCGGGACCAGGTTCTGTGGTCAGATGACACTATAAAAAAAGCTTTTTGGCAGCAAATCCAGCAGATGGGTTTGGGGCAAACAGGGATAAAAAGTACCCCATGCCCACGGTTAAATATACCGCTGGATCTTTAGTGTTGCGGGCCTATTTTTTTGCTGGAGGTCCTGGACATCTTGTTCAGATACATGGTATAATGGATTCTAGCAAATACCAACAGATAAAAAAATCTAAACCTGACGGCCTCTGCTAGAAATCTTATAATGGGCCGTGGTTGGATCTTCCATCAGGACAACGATCCAAAACAAACATCAAAATCAACACACAAATGTGTCACTGAACACAAAATGAAGCTTCTGCCATGACCGTCCCAGTCCCTGAACTGAACCCTATAGAGAATGAGTGGGGTGAACTGAAGAGAAGCACCACCAACATGGATCTGGGAATCTGAAGGATCTGGAGAGATTCTGTATTGAGGAATGGTCTCTGATCTCTTGTCAGGTGTTCCCCAAACTCATCAGGCATTATAGAAGAAGACTCAGAGCTGTTATCTTGGCAAAAGGAGGTTGCAAAAAGAAGTATTTAATAAAAGGGTGCCAATAATTGTGGCCAACGTGTTTTTGAGAAAAGCATTTATTTCATAATGTGATTTACACCCCACTTTCAATTATTTTACTTCAATGAAAGGTTAGATTTTTGTGAATTTTTTAAATAAAAGATCAAAAGGATAAACAATGCAGATTTATTTTTTACAGTCATATTTGATCGTATTTACCTGGGGTGCCAATATTTCTGACCACCACTGTATATTGTGCATATAGTGCAACTTTTTAGTGTTGGGGAGGGGCCATATGCTCCGTGGCTCCAGTGCGTCATCGAGCCACCGTTTTAGCCCCGCCCAAAAAATCCTGAACACAGCAATGGTGAAAAACTGTTCAACGGTCTAACTTCACAATAAAGTGCTACACAGTTCACAGCCTTTGTAACGTGTTTTAGCAATATATTTCTAACATTTATAATGGGTTTAGAAACAAATCTCAGAATTGCCTTTACAGGTACTTTAAGTTGTATCCGAGTTTCCTGATCAGTATATAACTGATTTCTTAGAGGTGTTCAGAAGATGCCATCTGAGAGAACCACTGAAGTTTCTCAAGGTACCTGAGGTTTAAATTAGAGTACCACCATCATTGTAAGTACATGAGCTCTCATATAGTTAGAGCTTACTAAAGTATGTATTCTTCTGTACAGAGAATGAGAGTGAGGCAGAAACCGAAAACCCACGGAGAAGACAAAAAGTGTGCTGGTCAAATGCTGAAGTTACGGCTGTAGTGAAACATTTTATGGCACATATAACAAAAGGAAAACTGGCCACACTGACTGAATGCCAGCAGTGTAAGATCACTGAGGATCCTGTTTTGGATAGACACAGTGCACAAAACATCAGAGATTTTGTGAGAAATCGAGGCATAAGCTTTAAAAGGAGAGCCCAAAATAAGTAAGGTTGCAGTGCATCTCATTTGATGCCATTCTAATAGAATCATTACTTGGTTGTTTTTGTTGTGTTCATTCTATAGTAAAAAACTTAAGGCAGCAGTACATAAGACTTGTACATCAAGAAGTTTAACTGTTCTTTAAAGGAATAATGCGTTTCTGTTGGCATTTCCTCACCATCATGTTGTTTCAAACCCATATGACTTACTATCTTCAGTGAAACGCAAAAGAAGATGTTTAGCAGAATGTTAGGGCCAGCCTCAGCCTCCATTGATGGTCATTGTATGGAAAAGGTGCAGTGAACGTCAATGGAGGCTGAGGCTGGCCCTAACATTCTGCTAAACATCACCTTTTGCGTTTCACTGAAGATATGGGTTTGAAACAATATGATGGTGAGGAAATGCAGACAGAATTGTTTTTTGGTTAGGGTTAGGGTCCCTCGTAAATCAGTTTATCTACATGTTGTAGCATTCATTGCATGTTCAGTGACTTGATCTTTCAAATACATTTGATGGGGTGGGGGTCTGTGGGTGGCTACTAGAACTGAATAAATTATCCTGGAACTAAATAATTCATAATTAATTAATACGTGTTACTCCTGGTCCACAGAGGGTGACGTCTTTCCTGCTCATCCCTTTCTGTCTCTGTGTCTGATTCTGTCTGCTCATCTGAGTCTCTTGCATGTTCTTCCTCTTCTTCACCATCTACTTGTGCATCAGGTTAAAATTCATCCTCATCTCTCTCCTCATCTGACAGGTCTAAGTCTGAATCTCCCTCAACTATCTTATAAAGAATCCGCTCTGCTTCAGTGCTGTCTCCTACAACATGGAGTCATTAAGTACATTAAGATGGTCCTGGTGTCCACTATAATTGACATTTCATAAAAAGGATAATATTTCGAAACACAAACAATTGAACTGCTTTCAGAACTAAGTTTATTCTTCCTGACACTTTAATAAACAATTATATATGATAATAGTAAAAAAAACATTTATAAAAGCAGTATTTTACATACTTCTCTCCTTTCCATAAAATTCAAAGAACATTCATGAAAACAAAAGGTACACTACAGAGGACACAAGTCAATGGGCGGGGTCTCAGGAGGATAAAGGCATCACAGACCTGGTACAGTCCCATTCTGGTTATGTACATGATCCGTACGTTGAACCAGCGGTGGCTGACGGCTCGTTCTCTCTCTGATTCATGTCTCAAGAACTTGGCACACGTGGATTTCTCAGCAGTTTTGTCCATTATACTTGCAGTGCACTTCCTGTGCGTACTGTAGCCATGTGATGTAAGCTCTCCAAATCATTAGAGAGCTTAGTAAAAATAAATAAAATTGGAAGTATAAATATTGTAGGAATTGTGGACGCGCCAGACACAAATTAATCTTCCACATGATTCGTTCGGGCATAATTCTACACAAAACTCAACTCAACAAATCAACAATTTATGGCTTTAATCGAAGTGGACGCCGGTCAGTCTGCCTCATGCTGACAGAAACTCAGTTAAGTGCTTTATTGCCTTGCAAATTTTAGCAACTCTGAGCAATACCAAAGATAACAACAGACTTTGTTTGATCTCCGCGACAAAGAGACAAAACCGATCCCTGCTGTTTCAATGACCTTTAGATTAACTCTGAGTGACATGGTTTAAATCCACAGGAAAACCCACCGAAACTGTGTCACGTACAAACTGCATCAAATCACGAAATCATTCAAAAGATGATTGTCGGACTTACATTCAAACAGCCTTCTAATGCTTAATTTTATATCATGTCTATAACCAATACACATGACCATTATGCATATACAGGGAGTGCAGAATTATTAGGCAAGTTGTATTTTTGAGGATTAATTTTATTATTGAACAACAACCATGTTCTCAATGAACACAAACTCATTAATATCAAAGCTGAATATTTTTGTATCAATATTTTAAGTAGTTTTTAGTTTTAGCTATTTTAGGGGGATATCTGTGTGTGCAGGTGACTATTACTGTGCATAATTATTAGGCAACTTAACAAAAAACAAATTTATACCCATTTCAATTATTTATTTTTACCAGTGAAACCAATATAACATCTCAACATTCACAAATATACATTTCTGACATTCAAAAACCAAACAAAAACAAATCAGTGACCAATATAGCCACCTTTCTTTGCAAGGACACTCAAAAGCCTGCCATCCATGGATTCTGTCAGTGTTTTGATCTGTTCACCATCAACATTGCGTGCAGCAGCAACCACAGCCTCCCAGACACTGTTCAGAGAGGTGTACTGTTTTCCCTCCTTGTAAATCGCACATTTGATGATGGACCACAGGTTCTCAATGGGGTTCAGATCAGGTGAACAAGGAGGCCATATCATTAGATTTTCTTCTTTTATACCCTTTCTTGCCAGCCACGCTGTGGAGTACTTGGACGCGTGTGATGGAGCATTGTCCTGCATGAAAATCATGTTTTTCTTGAAGGATGCAGACTTCTTCCTGTACCACTGCCTGAAGAAGGTGTCTTCCAGAAACTGGCAGTAGGACTGGGAGTTGAGCTTGACTCCATCCTCAACCCGAAAAGGCCCCACAAGCTCATCTTTGATGATACCAGCCCAAACCAGTACTCCACCTCCACCTTGCTGGCGTCTGAGTCGGACTGGAGCTCTCTGCCCTTTACCAATCCAGCCACGGGCCCATCCATCTGGCCCATCAAGACTCACTCTCATTTCATCAGTCCATAAAACCTTAGAAAAATCAGTCTTGAGATATTTCTTGGCCCAGTCTTGACGTTTCAGCTTGTGTGTCTTGTTCAGTGGTGGTCGACTTTCTGCCTTTCTTACCTTGGCCATGTCTCTGAGTATTGCACACCTTGTGCTTTTGGGCACTCCAGTGATGTTGCAGCTCTGAAATATGGCCAAACTGGTGGCAAGTGGCATCTTGGCAGCTGCACGCTTGACTTTTCTCAGTTCACGGGCAGTTATTTTGCGCCTTGGTTTTTCCACACGCTTCTTGCGACCCTGTTGACTATTTTGAATGAAACGCTTGATTGTTCGATGATCACGCTTCAGAAGCTTGGCTATTTTAAGACTGCTGCATCCCTCTGCAATATATCTCACTATTTTTGACTTTTCTGAGCCTGTCAAGTCCTTCTTTTGACCCATTTTGCCAAAGGAAAGGAAGTTGCCTAATAATTATGCACACCTGATATAGGGTGTTGATGTCATTAGACCACACCCCTTCTCATTACAGAGATGCACATCACCTAATATGCTTAATTGGTAGTAGGCTTTCCAGCCTATACAGCTTGGAGTAAGACAACATGCATAACGAGGATGATGTGGTCAAAATACTCATTTGCCTAATAATTCTGCACTCCCTGTATATCACTCACAATTCATGTAAGTTTTATAACTATTGAATGGTTAATTGAAAGTATGCCTTATCTGGTATGAGTGTGAATCTCTGTTCATAATTCAGAAGATGGCTTCAGTGAAATCTGTGTAGAATGTATCGTGTTCTTATAATAAGAAATCATGTCTAAATGTACTCTCTGCTTAAAGCGGGAAGTTAGGAGACCAGAGATAACAGATAACTTATGGGAGGGGTGGAGAAAGTCACCTCGGAACCAAAGATGATATCTGGTCAGAATCCATCCAAGAGGATGGGCCAATATTTGAGTATTAATCTCAGAACACGAACAAAGAGTTAGAGCAAGTTAAGTCAAGACAAAAGACAGACAATATGACGAATAGTTGATCGGACAAAGACGGTTGGAGGCAGACCAAGATCTGAAAGAATGGGTTAAAGGTGCACTATGTAACTTTTCCATCCACTAGAGGTCGCCTATTCAAAACAAAGGCGTAGTTTGATGACGCCATTTGTTTGATGTTTGATTCACTTCACAGCTGGTGGAAAAAAAATCGGGATTATTAACGTTACTGTAGTATGAAGCAGAGCAGGACCGAGTGTTGTGGGAGCTGAGCAAGGCCGCTGGAGCGATTGTTAATAAGATCGCTCCAAGGCAACACACGCCTCGCGAGCATCGGGACTTTTATTATGCCACAGTCGCTGGTGCCATTTCTGCTTTTCCGGTCATGAGTATGAGGTAACGCAGCTCTGTTTATCATATTAGATACATTTGTGTGTGTTAAAAATGATCTTATGACATTACTCTGAGCATTCGCTCGGCGGCTGCTATGACACTTGTTGCACACTGCAGTAAGAGTAAAGCGTTTCTGCTAAATAAAACTGGAAACCGAGGGTAACGCAGAGGGTAGATTGTTGGAGTACAGGGAAGCATCACAGTAGATAGTTGGAGCACAGAGAAGCATCGCAGTAGATCGTTGGAGCAAAGAGAAGCATCGCAGTAGATCGTTGGAGCACAGAGAAGCATCACAGTAGATCGTTGGAGCAGAGGAAAGCATCACAGTAGATCGTTGGAGCACAGGGAAGCATCACAGTAGATCGTTGGAGCACAGAGAAGCATCACAGTAGATCGTTGGAGCACAGAGAAGCATCACAGTAGATCGTTGGAGCAAAGAGAAGCATCGCAGTAGATCGTTGGAGCACAGAGAAGCATCACAGTAGATCGTTGGAGCACAGGGAAGCATCACAGTAGATCGTTGGAGCACAGGGAAGCATCACAGTAGATCGTTGGAGCACAGAGAAGCATCACAGTAGATCGTTGGAGCACAGAGAAGCATCACAGTAGATCGTTGGAGCAAAGAGAAGCATCGCAGTAGATCGTTGGAGCACAGAGAAGCATCACAGTAGATCGTTGGAGCACAGAGAAGCATCACAGTAGATCGTTGGAGCACAGGGAAGCATCACAGTAGATCGTTGGAGCACAGGGAAGCATCACAGTAGATCGTTGGAGCACAGAGAAGCATCACAGTAGATCGTTGGAGCACAGAGAAGCATCACAGTAGAACTTTGGAGCACAGGGAAGCATCACAAGAGATCGTTGGAACACAGAAAAATAAATCTTTAGATTATCGATGTATGCCATGTGTTTTACGGAGTACTAATCTAAAACTGGCAATATGCTATAATGCCTCAGTAAGCTATATTGTGGGAAGAGTCCATCATGCTATAGTGACAGTCCATAACTTCAAAAAATTATTTTAATTAAGCAAATTCACATATTAATTTCAATTCATGTTTATTTGCATTGTGTTTTGTATATGTTCTACATATATACATTTTATGTGTCACGTTCTGAGATTAAAACACAAATTAATACAGTTAATACAAGAAATGTAGTACATTTATATGGAGCTCTTACAATTCATAGAGGGTAAACATTTTCTCCTCACATATTACATTGAGCCACTCTGTCACAATAAATCTGATTCTGATTATTTGTTAATCTCGTTCATATGTGTTTGGTAAGGGCAAAATGACAATTTTTCAATTTCTATACATTTGTTAGTTACTTCAGATGGAAGTACTGCCTTGTACCTTGCACAGAATGTGACATTAAGTATGTGAGAGTCCATGCAAACATAGTCTGTTTGCTTTTTGAGAAAGGCTTGGATTTGATTTGTGAACCTTACCAGTAAAACTGGTTGTTTGAGGGTGGCCAGTGTTTGAACAACAATGATGTGTTACATTTTTGCAACCTTTTACCCGATGGTTACCAAGGAATTACATCTGGAGTATTTTGAGTCATACTGAACAGTGGAGTATAGTGTCCCATCACAAACAAACCTCTGAAAGTATGTGGCTTGGTTTTGTTCTGTATGAATTCCAGAATTCTGTAGTAATATGTGATGAGACAATGTTAGCTCTTTCACCTGACCATGACCAAAAAAGTTGCAGCTACTGACCTGTGACATGTTTTTGCACAAGGAATAACCCCGAAGTGCTGATGAAACTTATTCATGTGCCAGGGAGTCTTTGGCAATGTAAACTCTCGATAAGATCTTTAGCTCCTTTAGTCTTGCTAGATTAATGTTGTGTTCCATTGAAAAGTTTGAGCAGTCTACCATTATTTCCTTCAAAGATGAATGTTGATGTCAAGGACAAGGGTCCATGTCTACATGTCTACTGGCTGAGGAGATGAATGTTGTAAGATACTTCTTGCTTTCCTTAAAGAGACTCAGAAGAATAAACTCACAAAGAGCCATATGAGCCTTGTCGATGTTCAAATGTGAAATATGTGAACTAGTTAGCAGATAAATAGCAAAGGCTAGTAGCATCCAGTGGTGGAAATACTGTGTCAGGGTTTAGCCCATTAGTATAAACGGAGAGAGTCTGGAACAAAACTTTCTGCCATGTCAAAACACTGTAATGTGGTCAAAAGACTTGGCCCTTTAACACCATTGAGTGGGTTATTTACAGAGGCCAGTTCTGCATCATGGATCATGTCCTCATGTGTTCCCAGATTAGGAATGGGTACTGAGAGTGGATAGACTCTGGTAAACCCATCACCCTTTTGCACTCTCTCTCCAGAATGAGTACAGAAATTACAGCCATGTGCCCCATTGAACTGGTTGATATTTTGCACTGAGTCAACTGTGCATAGAATGACAGCAACTTTAGAACATTTATACGTTTTTGTTACAGTGTTGTACCACACAACACCTGCGGATTCTAAAGTTCTGCACTCTTCAATTAATGGTTTTAGAAAGCTTTCCACTTTTGGCTTGGTTTGCCCAAACCAGAGTGCAGGTGAACAATCAGTAAAACTTGTTAAAAAAAAATAAAAAAAAATGTTTGGAACATCAACTACTGAAGTTGTAACTCAAAAATATATATATAAAGGATAACTTCACCATAGAAAGCAAAGATTAAAAAATTTCATTAATTACACAATACCATACTTAGCAATATTTACCTCTTCATTGCTTAACCATTGTGTGTTCTGTTATTCATCTTCTACATCACCACCTGATATGTCATCTGGCTGAAGAAAAATTATACCTTTTTTAAAATGGTAACCTGTAAATGGATTGATAACACTTTACAATAAGGTCTAATTTGTTAACATTACTTAATGTATTAACTAACATGAGCCCGCAATGAGCAATACATTTGTTACAGTATTCATTAATCTATATGTTAGTTAATAAAAATCCAGCGGTTCATTGTTTGTTCATGTTCTGAATGAGCACTGTGCTACGTCTGACTGATTGCACAGTATTTTATTTTTGCATCCTTCTTTTTTATTCTAAACTGATTTAATATACTTTATATCATTTGTTATTCTCACATTTTATTGTTATTTTTATTTATTTTGATCATTTCAATTCCTTTTATGTAAAGAATTTTGAATTGCCATTGTGTATGAAATGTGCTATATCAATAAACTCTACTCCCTTTTCCCATCACATATCAAATCGGAAAGGCATTTATTTTCAGTAAAAATGAAGAAAAAATTAGAAAAGTGGAAATAAAACATCTAACATGTTTAATAAGTGTTTATCGGTTAGGGGTCGGTGAACAGAGACGGCTTAATTAGAGATGGTAAAAGTGAGTGGGTCCAATATCATTGGTCGTAAAAAGTAGGTGGGTCTTGTCCCGCCCTCATACAATGGTTCCGACGCCCATGCATATATGTGAATTATTACAATTAAAACACAGAGACATGACAAAACTACACCCCAAAGCCATTCACAAGTGGGACAAAAGAGAAGCCGCCTATGTTTTCTGGAAGAAAAGTTCGTCAGGCGAGCTGGAGCGTTGGCCTTGTCTAGTCATCCAGTTTAGCGGTGAGTATAACATCTAATGTCCTCATATCTTTATTTATTTCATTGAGAGAAATGCTTTTACTGATATCTTATTCAAACATTGATCAAGATTTTTAGCGTACACACAGGTGTGCCAGGTGCTGCTTGTAAAACACTGCACGAGCACAGAGACGCGAGAGGGCTGATCAAAACACAGAACTCAAGTCTGATAGAAAGACAAACCAATGTTGTTTTTCAGAGCTGATAAATGCACTGTCATCTACATGAAGTACACGGACCATTCTTTGCGTTGTTACAACCCTGTGTGTGTAGACAAATGTAATTATATTTTAATTGTTGAGCTTCATTGATAGCATAAGTTAAAACTCATAATTTATAATGTAAATAATAGAATTCAACGTGTATTTGTTTGTTTCTAGGAGAGCGTCAGCCCCTAATTGAGATGAGGAAAAAAACATTATAAAGTACTGTAGTTGTTTTAAAGAAGACTTTGTTCTTGTCATTTTACTTTAAGCAGTTAAAGAGCACTCGTAAGATGTTGTCACATGTCTGTCTGGTCCTGTGTAGCACATGTGGTGTGTTTGTTATGTTTTGGTATGATGTCATGTCTCTGGTCTCTTGTCACCCCGCCCTTCTTGTTATCTGGTTATTGTTTAATTGGCCCCACCTGTTTTCCCTCATCTCCTGCTTAATTTGTTACCCTTATAGTCTCCTCGTGTCTGCAGTCTTGTGCTGGATCGTTGTTGGATGTCGTCTGCTCACTGTCGTGTGTTAATTGTGTTTACTGCTCTTGGTATTTCTAGTTTGGTTTTCCCCCTCGTGGGTGTTTTTGTTTGTTTTATTTTCGTTGTTTAATAAATCATCGGTTTCCTTCCTCGCTCTCTTTTTATGGTACCACACCCTGACAGATTTAGTATGATACTGTGCAGATCTTAAGTAAACAATGTCAAGATATGAGGGAAAGTAAAATATATGAAACTATGGGATATATAATCCATTATAACTTTGTTAAAATTATATATATAATATAAAATTGTTCATTGTGTGTTATAAATCATCATGCTCTTAATAGTTATAACCACAAATAGGTAAGTATTGTTTCTGTTGTTTATACTGCTAACTAAATATAACTTACTCATCATATATTGTTTAAGATTGCCTATCACGTTAAATTTGACATTGCTAGCTTTTAATCTAAATCACTATCACAACGCGTTAGCATTTCACAATGCGTTAGCATTTCACTAGCCTGTTAGCCTGCCATACGTGCATCCGGGTCTCCTGATTTGTCTCTCGTGCCTTTACTAGTCCATCAAACAACTGTGGTAAGTTGGATTAATCAACAAACACGGTAAGCCATGTCATTTTCTCCTGTCATTGTCACTTGCGCTGCCTGTCACATGTTTAGCATATACTTCTCTGTCAGCAAACAGGGCTTCACATGTGATAAATGCAGGGAGATAGTCAGGCTAACGGAGAAGACTTCAGAATTAGAGACACGCATCCAGACTTCATTTGAGAGTAGTGAGAATGTAACAGCTTTAGACACTGCTTTGGATGCGACTAGCTTAGTGAACTCTGTACATTGTTCTGTTCCGGCTGTAGAGCCTGTGCAGCAGGGCAACTGGGTGACGGTGAGACGGCATAGACGCGGATAAAAAAAAAAACACTCTACCGTTCCGATTAGAACATCAAACAGGTTCTCCCCACTCAGTGACGCACCCACTGACAATCCTGTTGACAAAAAGTGCCCTAGTTATTGGCGATTCTATTACACGGAACATGAAAATAGAGACACCAGCCACCATGGTCGCATGTTTACCGGGAGCCAGAGCGCCTGACATCAAAGCAAATTTAAAAGTGCTGGCTAATGCTAATCGTAAGTTCTCTAAGATTATTATTCACGCCGGCACTAATGATGTTCGACTTCGCCAGTCGGAGATCACCAAAATTAACATTAAAGAGGTGTGTGAACTCACAAGTATGATGGCAGATAGCGTTTTTTGCTCTGGTCCCCTTCCTGTTCGCCGGAGTGATGAGATACTTAGCAGACGATCATCACTCAATGGCTGGTTGTCTAAGGGGTGTCCGCAGAATAACATAGGGTTCATAGACAATTGGAAAAGCTTTTGGGGCAGACCTGACCTGTTGAAAAGAGATAGTATCCATCCTTCCTGGGGTGGTGCCGCTCTTCTCTCTAGTAATTTGGCACATAGTCTTAGAGCTAAACCTTGACTAACTAGGGCCCAGGTCATGAAGCAGATGGACTGGCTTACCCGACCGTCTGCTAGCTGTCTCGCGTCACAGAAGTTAGATAAATCCCAGCACATAGAGACTCTTTCACCTAGCTATTATCACATAGAGACTGTGTCTGTTCCACGAATTAGTAAATACAAAAAAACACCAAAACTATTCAACGGTAAAAATGTAATTGATGTTCAACAAATAAAAAACATAATACAGATGAACAAATGATAAAGCTCAGGCTGCTGAATATTCGATCCCTTTCCCCAAAAGCGCTTATTGTTAATGATATGATTACAGATAATAATCTAGATGTGCTGTGTTTGACAGAAACCTGGCTAAAATCTGACGACTACATTACTTTAAATGAGTCCACCCCACAAGATTATTGTTATAAACACGAGTCGCGTCTGAAAGGTAAAGGGGGAGGGGTTGCTGTAATTTATAATAATATCTTCAGTATTACTCAGAAGTCTAGTTTCAAATATAATTCCTTTGAAGTTTTGGTGCTTTACGTAACGTTATGTAGTGAAATTGATAAATACCGTTTGACATTTGTGTTGGCTACTGTATACAGGCCACCAGGGCACAATACAGACTTTACCAAAGAATTTGCTGATTTTCTATCAGTGTTAGTACTGGCTACAGATAAAGTCCTAATTGTTAGTGATTTTAGTATCCATGTAGACAATGAAAAAGACACATTGGGATTGGCATTTAGAGACATTCTAAGCTCTATTGGATCCTTAGCCCGGTGGCAGTCTGCCTTAAACTACCTCCCGCGTATGGGAGGATTCACCCCGTGTTCCATGTGTCCAAATTAAAACCCGTATTTCATTCCCGTATTAATCCGCCTGCTCCGGTTCCCTCCTTCCGCCGCGACTTGTAGATGGGGAACCAACCTATACGGTCAATCGTATTCTGGACTCAAGACGGAGGGGACGCGGATTCCAGTACTTGGTGGACTGGAAAGGTTACGTCCGGAGGAGAGAAGTTGGGTTCTTGCGAGGGACATATTGGATCACTCCCTTATCAATTTATTACAATCAATGGGTAAGTTGGGTCTCCATCTCTGGATTCTCCCTATCACCTGGTCAGAAAGTTCTTCCCAATTTTTCTCCATATACTCATCAGTCCCAAAGTAAATCCGAAGGATTTTAAAACCATCTCGAATCCATTGACACTGTTGAGGTACTTGAGGAGGTACCATTTCCCTCCATTTTCCCATAAAAAATGTTGTTCATTTCTCCCAGTTTAGTTTATACGTGCAGATGTCGCTTTTTGAAAGCAATTTAAGCAGGTTGTTAAGTTATCTATATCATCAACATTAAGTACAACAACAGTCACATCATTAGCATACGCTGTAAATTTTACAGGGGTTAAATCTGGATAACCAGAAATGCTCACACCATGTAGCCTATTCCTTAATGAAACCAACAACGGTTCAATTGAAATGGGATACAGTAATCCAGAAAGTGGACACCCGTCTTATGCCTTGAGTTACAGGAAAGGGTCTGGTTAAGGAACCATTAATTCTAAGCATACTGTAAACATTATTATACAGCAGCTTAATAAAACAAAATTTCACCCAAAACCAAAAGCCTCTAAAGCCTTAAAAAGATATACATGATCTACCCAATCAAAGGCCTTTTCTTGGTCAAGAGAAAGAAAAGCTATGTCCAAATCATATCTTTTCCTAATAAATATTAAATCTCTTACCAAAAAAAAAAGATTATAAAAAATTGTTAGTTTGGGAATACAATGAGTTTGATCTTCATGAATTACACTGATATAAATGCTTTAATCTATTTGTTATAGCCTTTGACAATATCTTGAAATCCACAGTTAAAAGTGATACCCCACACAGCAAACGTACCCGTATTGGCGTCCACTTGCGCGCAGTGACGGATCCGCAACGAAGGCGGATCGCGGACCCGCCGTGGCTCCGCGCTGCATCCGCGATTAAAACCTTACCGGACCCGCAACGGACTAAAAGTCCTGGCTCATCTGGCCCGGGTCCGTTTTGGAACCGTTTATCTCATTTTCAAAATCCCTGAAGGATAAAATAGGATAAAACTAAAACTATCACTAGGCTACTACAGCAATATAGCCTTGTATTTTTAACCTAACAATACTGTAAATAAGCCTAACAGAAAAGGTTCAAGTCAAGACATCAATTTACTGTACAAAAGTAATCACTACTCAGTGGAAATATAAAATTGATATTTCAATTTATGGAAAGTTATAGGTTATAGCCTATTCTGTTTTTGTTAAGTAGCCTACGTTGGCGAGTGCGAGCCTAGGTTGGTGCAAACATAATATTTTATCTATTAGGCTACAACTTCAATGAAATGCTGCACTATGCACAGCTAAAATATCAGAAAATTAATAACTGGTGAATGACAAGACGTTCAATAAAAAGGTTGTTTAATGCTTATTTCTCCGTTTGTGTGGATGGAGGCGGGACACGTCTCCTCGTTGCCCTATCCATCTCCAGGTGGAACCACCGGATTGCGTGCTTGGTGACCTCCGCGTCCGTTGGTTAAGGTCCTACATACATTATATTTGGAGGTAAACTCTTAACATGTGGATAAACTCTATTTCTGACATTTGAGCAATGGGTAAACTCCATTAATCTCCACTACAGCCCTGGTTAACATTACATTAAGTCATTTAGCAGATGCTTTTATCTAAAGCAACTTAACATTCAAGCTATGTTGCAGCAGATACCTTAGTGTTAGGTTAACCATTCCGAAAGCAACACTAAATTAAAATACAACTCACATGGTAATTTACAACCCACACAAAACTGCATTCCATCAGTGTGTATTATTATTATTATTATGGAGATCCAAGACAAATGTACACGAGCAAAGCTAAAGCAACCACCAGGCAGCCAATACGTTTGCGTGCGTTTACTTTGATAACATGATGGGCCTGTTACGCACACCTGGGGTGCGTTTCTCTTGACATGACAATCCACTGTGATTCCATTCCCCAAACTTCGACCATAGTTGCGCTCTTACGCACAAGTTCAGGTACGCCACTGTTTCAAGACTGCGCCGGAAGTTGGCATCTCCACTTTCTAGAAGCGGACCCATGGTCAACGCCGTTTACAGTGCCAGCAACAAACTGAAGGAATCAAAAGGAGGGAGTCTCACAGCAGAGGGGATCCCACAGCAATTTTTAAGATTTACTGCATGTCAGAAAGGTAGGCTTTTCATTATTATCATTATTGCACTGCCTGATAGTTAACAGGAATTTTTTTATTAGCCTATTTTCCCTACTAAATAAGTGACCTTGTCAGGTTTTCACTGACGTGCTAACTAATTGCATTGTGTTAAACATAACATCATGCATATAGGCCTACCTGATTGAAAATTTGCGTATGCAAAGTAGCCATCAGCTGCTTAGGGAGTCATGGTCATACTATGTTTCATTTTGAGTTAAAAAAAAAAAGACATTAAACGTCAAAGTCAGTAGTAGCCAGTCTAAAAAAGGCTACACGGTCATATTGGTATGATGGTTGCTACGATTTTTAAGGCTGACCCAACATTTACAAACTATTGACTTTGAAAGTTTTGAACATTTAATATTACTTTGAATTATATACTTACTGAAAAGCAAGGTCTTCGTTGCCATCCTACTGAAGGGCTTTTTGTTATTAACACCCTTCCAGTTTATCTGATGAGACACCTCATCTGTGAAGAGCCTGCCCAGGATGTTCCAGGTCACCCTCTTCACATCCTGGCCTCCAACGGTGGCCAAAGAAGAAATCTAAAAGGCAAAGACATCTTTTTTAAATAGACAGCAAGGTAAATATTTCTAAGCTTAAGCTGCATTTAAAGGTGCATTCAAAATGCTTTTGTTCCTGTTGAAAGCGTCCAGAAATGAAGAAAAAGATAGAAAACTTCTATGTTTCAACTTTTTCTGTAAAGAAAAAAAAAATCCTGTTCTCTTGGATCATTTTTTGCTTCTAAACATGTACTTGGCTCACACCCTAATGGACCTGTGCACACTTTACACACAATGTCAAACCAGGGAGATTGTTGCTCACTGACTGAATCTTACCACTGGGAAAAGGCATTTCACGACAGGCCTGTTCAGGGCTGCTTCAATTGAATATTTGCAATAATCATGGACAATCAATAAACCTAATGGCACCATTTGTATTAAGTAAGACAACTCACCACTCTCTGTCGAGCTGGGCCATTTGACGGTTCCTTTAAAAACATTTCAAATGCCTCCGATTGTTCCAGGGGAAACTGGATATTGTTGGGCATCTCAACATCTGGCCCCGGGGTGCTGTTCAGCCTGCTGCTGAGGTAGTTCACCCTTGCCACAAGCTGGTCTTGTTGCTGTTTAATGGTTTCCAGCAGGCTAAGGATGTGGACCTCAGCCGCTGTTGACAAACATGAAATAAAGCTAAAATGTAGTGTATAAAATATATCACGTTACAGTGTTTATCCTCATTACTTGTAATACTGACATTAGTTAATGACTAAAGTTATTGACAAAGTTTTGTTGTGGCACAGAATGACCCTCCAGTATTTGTCAGTTATTGCTCACCAGAGCAGGGAATGGTATCAGTCATTCTTCCCCCTCGCCATGTTGGTCTGTAGGTCAGGCTTGAACAGGGCTCCTCTGTTCGCCACATGTTGAGGGCTGGTGCGGGAGGTGGAGGGAGTTGTGGAGGGCCTGCCGTTCCTGGCCCATAGTGAGGTGGGTGGTGTGCGAGAGGGTGACATTTTTTTAATTAAACAGTAGTGTTCTGTTAACCATGACCGATAATAAACATGGGGCCTTTCTATTCACCAATATTTCAGAAATCAGCCCCTACCTTGAGTAACTCTCCGCATGTTAAATGCGGGTGCAGGGAGTTGAAGTGGTGAAGGGTGTTGCTGTCCTGTCCCATGGTCAGGTGCTAAGGGAGAGAAATTGGTATTAAATGGTTGTGATCTGTTAACCATGGTAGGCTGCGAGCTACAGGGCCAAACAATGGCAAACAATAAATCTCTGGTCATGTTAAACATGAATTTGTATGTTTCAACATTTTGGTACATTACCTATTTCAACCCCATGAATGGATTGACATTGCATCTGCATTACCATCTTAGATTTTCAATCTATTGATTTGAAACAGTGACCCTTGCTGTGTCAATATAGATGGGGCCACTGTATTCAAAATACGGAGAATTGTCGAAATACGGAGATCAGTCTTTACCTAGACAGTTTTCTCCAGGTTGAGGAATAATTACTCTTCTGCCTAGCACTCAGCGAGATGGTGGAGCTGGAGGAATGGATGCAAGGAGAGGGGAATATCTTTAGCACTAAGAATGTTAACCATATCTCTAAAATAATATTATGATTTGTTATTTTGATATTAAGAGATTATTTCTTACTCTGCCAGTGCAATTGGCTTGAGTTCGAGGCTCCAACTGATACACCAGGCAAGTTGAAAGGTCGTGGCGACCTCAGAGATGCAAAGTCACAATTTTCTGGCTCTTCTTCACTCTCATCAGAGTCCCCGAAATGATGGCTGTTAAGTAACCATATCATTATGGTTATTGCAATCCCAAAATTGCCAAATATACATATAGTGCAAGCATCTCTGGTCTATTTTGGAATGCTATGGGAAATAACCTTCATATTACTGTAGAAACATAACAAAAACAAGATAGAACACACTTACACTGGCTTCCTGACTCTTTTCTCTGGCAGCTCACCCTCCTACTCTGCATCAGACTGTAGCTCAGAGGTGTTGCAGCCGGTCTGATATTGATTCATAAGCCTAACGGCGTCTTTGTAGTTGTCTAAAAAATTCACATGAGTTTAATTGCACAATTTCATGTGCATTTTCAGAACATAGAATGAATAGGTTATTCCAAGCAGAAGGAGAAGCAACCATGAAATTATTTTCAAACAAGAATTTTATGTATTGGCATACCACAAGTTTTGACGACCTTTACGTCATATCTTGGCCAGTTCGGCTCATGCTTCTCCTCGTTTGCAGCTGCCCTTTTCACACGTTCAGTGCTCTTAAAGTCGGGCCAGTACACCATCCCGTCATCATACCAGTCAATTGGCACAATAGCAATGTCCTCGCTTGCTTGAAATTCAATTAGATGAAAAGGCGTCCTTAATGTAGAAAGAAAGAAAAGGGGTATTTATTCCTCATCAAAAAAGCAATAACATGAACTAAAGCATGCACAAGTGTACAGTATATACAAATAAGCAAGTAAGATGGGATTAAAGTTAACCTGAATGGTGCCCCAAGGTGGGAAGAAGTATAAGGAAGGAAAAAGTACAGTCATAATAGTCAGGTAGAACTTCAGCTCAACCGTGAAGTAGGGTACTATTGCAATTTTTTTGGCAGATTGTGTTGGTGTGTTGTTTCATAATCTCACCAAAATCATTACATAATGCTAATAATATAGTGGACTATGTACAGTCCATGGTATTGAGAAAGGTGGGACATGTATCAGTGCATGTTAAATTCAGCATAAAATATTATTTCCCCTGGCATTTTGAGGGATAATATGTCATCTCATATTTTGAAAACATGAAATTATGGGTGTAGTGTATGGAAAAATACCAACTTTTGTGAAATACTTACAGCAAATTTTCATCCAGAGTAATAGAAGTCATAGTCAGAAGTCAGAAGTCAACTATATTATTAGAGTTTTTAACTTGATTGATTGATTGAACTGATTTTTTTTCCCATTTAGTGGGGGAGGGGTATGGCCACGAAACCATCCCTGTATGGCAAGGCTACATATTTCTGTCGCAGCGCTGACACCTCAACTGACTTCAGCTCGTCAGATGCATCATTTACAACAAATATGTTCATTCTGTCGGATTTGAAGGGGTAGGTATAGAATGGAGACTGCCGGGAAAATTCTGTGTAAATAGCATACACACCATTATCATTTTGGATAATGTTTTTGATAAGGCAGACTTTATCCCCCACCAGAAACATGTTGTCCCCTGTTGTTAATTTGACGGTCCACCTTTCACATCGCATTTCCCCATATTGCACATTAACTCCTATGCCAACAACAATTGGGCCCACAAAATGCTCCCTTTTCAGTGTAATGTCTGCATCAGCAACCAATTTGGTAGCTGTAACCTCCGAAAGGCGCCGAATGAGCTGAGCTAGAGGGAACTCAGGTTTTCTAATGAGTTTTTTTATTTTCCCGAGGTGGTTCTCATATGGGAACGCTGAAAAAGAGTCCAGACACCCATGCCTCTTCACCTCGTCTGCCAGGTGGACCAGACAGTGGACATTGTACACAATCTGGTCTGTCCCATACAGCTCACCAAAATGGTTTACAAAAGATTTTAGCATTTGTCCAGCATAGTCCCCAAGGTTGAGATGTTCAGGGCTTACCAACATGGATATAGCAGTTGACAGGAGCATGAAATTGTAGTACATGTTCCGGTCCAAGAATCCCGCCAGCACCACAGGGCCAGTGTACAGTAAGAACTGTCGGAATTCAGTCGCCTTCCAACGGTCTAACTCCCTAAGCGACCGTGGTCTCCGGGCAAACTCAATTGGCACGTAGGGCCTCATTGACTGGAGTTTGCCTGACACCCTGTCTACTATTAATGCCGGCAGTCTTACTGTTAACAGACCCCGGAGCCAGGTCTGGAGAAGTTTCCTTACAACACCCAAACACACTAGATGCATATAATCCAAGGGAAACTGCGATACCATGCCAACCTTGACGTTTTTAAATGGATGTGGCCCCTCGTGGTGGTGTAGTTCATCAACCATCAGGTTAAATGAGATGTCAGTTCTCTGGGGGTGCTCTGGTCCAGGAAACGTCATACGCCGGTTCTGGTATTGCCCTGGGTGTAGGCACTTATCGCACCCATGGTAAGCATTATGGGCCTTTGTTTTTTTCACAAAGGCCCGTGCAGGGGCATCACAGACTACCGTGTGAAGTTCAATTTTAAGGTTCTTATCTCCAAAGCAAAACCCAGCCTCTAGCTCCTGTAGTTCATTGACAAAATCAGATAGGAACTCTGTGGCCGAACTAGGTTTTTTTGGTCCACAGTACGCCCCAATGACCACAGGTTCCTTCATGGGGATGGTAACCAGTAAGCCAAGGATGGGCCACAGCTGTACAGTGGAACTTTTAAATAAAGGTAGACCATCTATATTAATCTGCAGCCAAAATGTCATGCCCTCTGCCAGTGTTTTGGCATATTTGCTTATAGTGGCCTTCAAGGAGGAGAGGATGCCAAAGTGATGGTAGTTCCCCCCAGCCTTCTCCTGAATAGCATAATGCGTTTTCGTCTTGAGAAGTGTCCTACCACCCTTTGGCAGATTGGGATGGGTTACATGAAGTATACTCAACAGTGCAGTCAGGGCAATGATGGAAATGCCAAAACTCACTGCCCAGTTGGCAATGTTATCGGAAAGTGATGTTAAGTCATCATCATTTTCAGAATCCGAACCTGATGTCCCATCCCCATCACACCAATCACAATACACATCATCAGAATCTGCCTCCAATTCCATGTCCTGTTCAGTAACAACTTGTACCTCTGGCATTGCATGTGCAGCTGAAGAGGGTGGGACAGTGTTCTCAGAAACAACATCTGCCCCTATTCCTTTCATGTCCATATCAGTCAAGTCTGTCCTAATTTGATGAAGCCTTTTTTGAACGTCTACACATGTCCTTCGTCTTAAGGTTGATAAAGAGACAGGCACAGTCTTTCTATTCATCTTTGTTCTAAAAGAGACATTTCAGGAAGACAGGTTGCAATCAGGTGTGTAAAATTGATCATTGTTTCTAATGTTGTATTTAAATAAATACATTGTTGAATGGTGGTGTTGTCTGTTTCATTGCTACAAACTAGACAATAACAGAGAATTAGAGCAACATTGAAAATTTGGGATGCACTTCTTGAATAGGTATAGATTTACATTGAAAATGAATGTTTAAAAAAAAATCTCACTCCAGGTGGGACATGTTTTTCGTGGCCTATCTGCTTGGCCTTGACATTTCCTTTGTTTGTTTGAAAATAATTATATTAAGTTTGTATTCATTTAGCAAAAAATGTATCAAAAAAAAAGTTGGTATTCATTTCATATGAAGACCTAATATTTGTTTGATGTATAACAGGCCTTGTGATTTGAAACATTGGATTGGATTTGGAACAATATTATGTCATGAGAAACTATAGTATTATTTTGACCTTTAATCCAAACCTGTCAGATATTATACAATAGCCTCCACTTTTAATGATGTGCACAATTTTGTGATTATTTTTCTGGTTAATGTTTTGTTTTGTGCACTTGGTAACACAAATTGAAGGAAGGCTTATATAAAAGCCATTGGCTGTTGTTGACGTAGGACAATCAAAAGGTGTTTAGAAATTTTTTAATCATGCATTTCATGCATTGACATGGGAACAGCTGTATACTGACACCTGCTGCCATAGATATGTATTTAACTCGACTTCACTACAGGTGTGTTGGACATCGGCTGTGGCTGGATGCATTCGATCGGCGAGAGTAGCCACATGCAGGCGGGGAGGACCTGCAAACGGAGACGTGAAGTCGGACACTTTCTGCTTCCCGTAGTGACGCTCGTGCTGTGTTTGCATACTTTATCACCACCGGAGTGAAATAAATGCAATATTTGTCAAATACACAGACGTTTCAGAAAAAATTTCATTCAATACTTTATGTACTGCATAATACAGCAGCTGTTTGTAAAATAATAACGTTCAACATAAGCCTACACTATCAATGAAGTGTGCCTACGTTTTTAATCATTAAAAACGTTTTATTTTGATAAACATGACATCATGCCATACGCGACTACATGAAAAGAGGTTTTACCGTTATAAAAAAACTGATTTGTGAGCATTAGTGGAGCTGAAGGTTTTAGAATAAACACGAAACACACGTGATTGCTGTCATGCGGTGAATCCGGCCAGTCGTGGAACAGCTGTGTCGTCATCAGAGTTCGTGCAGCCGCTCTAGAGAAGCTGCAGCGGCTGTATTAGCCGACTGCTCTCGAATCGCTCTCGCTGTACTTTGATGCCTAACGTCACAGTCACGTGGCGCCGGCACTCTCAAGTCGGACAAAATTTCTAACAGGCATGCACTGCTTCAAGTCAGCCGCAGATCAGTCTGCGCATCACTGCATGAAGTCGAACAAGCCTTACATGTCGGTGCTAACACCTCCAGCTGCACGTGATAACACAAATTGAATTAATATAAAAGTCATTAGGTGTCCATCACAGTATCAGGAATAGGGCAGATGCACAACAGAATTTCCGCTATGTACACCGTTGCTCCTTCAGCGGTTTATGAAAAGTCATAAAGTCATAATTACACGACTCTGCAGAGTCTCTACTCTACTGAACTCGAATGAACTGTCATCCGCTCTCTGTCCCCGGGTGAGCAACTGGAACAGTGACAGGACGTCATTACTCGCGAATGTAAGCCCGCCCAATCGTCCCGATGGAGGCATACGATTAGTGGTTGAAGGTCTCTTGCGCGTTCGGTCTTTTCAGCGGGGCAAAGGGATTTAATTCTAATTTATCTTTATCTGACTCCATTTTAATTATGACCTCGAATTTAAGTTAGAATGCCAATTGGCTATTTGGTCATTTATATTTAATAGTTTACACATTTAATTATTCAGTTTATCCCTTGAAATTATACCCGTTCATACTCTACTAGAGATAGTTAGTTAATAATTCCAGAGTAAGTCAGAATAAATCAGTGTAACAATTTATTAGTCAGGTAAATGTATCATGCCAATTACATAATCAATTCAAAGATAATCCATACATAACATCAAATGCAGAATAAAAATGGAAAATGGAATAAAATATGGATACCTGACCTTCTGAGAATTACATAACGCTGAGCGGTTACGGGCTGACCGATGTAAAGGTTCGAGCCCCGACCTCTTTGCAACATCTCCTTAAATACCAGACCAAGACAGAAACCTCTTTCAAATGGAAACGTGTTAACAATGGGAATTTACATTTAATCACTGTCCCATAGACCTGTACTGACAAAACACCAAATGGCTAAAGCCACACCCAACGTAATAAGCAAAGTATCTCTAAACTCTCAAAACCTTTATTACTTTTTGGTTTACTTCTGTGGGGAGGAGACCTTTGTACCAGTCGCACTGAGACATTTCAAATAATATCAAACATGTATAATTCTGTATAGTATTTGCTCACTTTAGACCATATAGATTTTGGGTGAATTCTGGAGGGGAGATGGGGGTAGATGCAGGTGAAAGGAGAGACATGTAAATTTAAAGTCATTCGTAGATGATTCGTAGATGATTCACTCAGCGTGACGTCGTCTCGGATGGGGATGCTAAATGCATGAGTGGGTTCAGATGCTAATGTCCTTTATTTTCTCAGAGACATTCTGGCATATGCAAGCTTTTTCCAATCTTACACGAAGTAATGTCAACCAAATTAACAAAAGGGCGAGTACTACTTGTCACTCAGACCCCAGACGAGACAAGAAGCTAACGTTAGCGAACGCTGCGGTCCCTCTGCCTGTGACTCCCCGCTGCAGGAGACGCTGTATTCCTCCGAAACGCTGTATTAACGTTACTGTTTTAAAACCATTTTCCCGGTTAGTGGGGGTGCATATAGCGCTCAAAACCAACATGAAAAATGTAGCTAGTAATGTTCACTCAGTGTTTTGTTTTGTTGTTAAACTGTGTAAAATGAGCGGTGACGTTAAATCACCGACTATTAACGTTACCTTGAAACCATCCAGCAAATATGGAAAAAATGGTTTCAAGGTAACGTTAATAGTCGGTAGCTAACATTAGCAGATAAGCCCGCACTTTTAGACGCTCAAACAGGCGCCAATACCCATTAGTGGTCTGAACCGACTCAAACGGTGATTAAATTGCCGAAGCTTAATTTTCATTATAAAGAGGATGGCAGATAGACATTACACATGAGACCAAAATTGCCAAAATGCAAACTTAATGCACAGCTAGCTAGAAGTTAGCGCTAAACCATTATCCATGAGTGAACATGCTAAAGTTGTCCTAATATCAAACAACGTCATTACAGTCATTAATATACATGATGATATCAATACATCAATAAACTTACTCAAAAGGGTTCAGCGTAACCGTGCAAAGAAAGTCTCCACTGATATGACTCTCGTCTCGGCTCTTGGTGTACTGTGGTTCAACCGTTACAGTAAAGGCGCATCCGCGTTCGCGGATCCGACGTGGGTCCGCTCAGGATCCGCTGATTGACAGTAGAATTTACGAATGTGACAGTCACGCGGGTTTGGCGACTTGAAGGCGGATCCCCCTTTTTTTCCGCCAATTTTTCAAAAAGCCCAAATCTCCTTTCTTGGGAATTATTGTCAAAACAGCTTTTCGACAGCTCAGAGGAAGAATCCCCCGATCAAAACTTTCTAATAGAACTTCATAAAAATCATGTCCCATCAAATTCCAAAAACATTTATAAAACTCTGCTGTCAGACCATCTATCCTAGGAGACTTTCCAGGATTCAACTCTAGATCACATAAGTACTCATTTATAGCTGATTCTTTAAATGATTCTGCCTGATACCATTTTTCATAAAATGACAAAGCAATAGCATTCATTCTGTTGATAAGTTTTTTGTTTTTTTTTAAATAATGCAAGTACTTTTTGTCTCTGGACTTTTTTTCTAGTCCAAAAAAAAGCAGCTGTAGGTGCATCCATTTTATTTAAATAAGTGTATCTGGCTCTAATCAAAGCTCCTTTTCCCCTTTCTTCCAAAAGATTCTTTAAAATAAATGTATTTCTTTCAATATCTGTCAGAGAAGAATTATCATTATTGCCTTGAAAGTTTGACAGAAGTATATTCTGTTCCAGTATCTTCATTTTCTCTTTAAGGGCTCTAGTACTCTAGTACGGTATACTGCTGACAAAACATTTTTATCTGTACTTTGCCTATATCCCACAAATGACTTAACGATGAAAAACTCTCTTTCCTCTCTCCAAGCTTTCCAAAAAGAGTGAAAAGCATGAATAAAAGAATTATCCTGAAGTAAATTGTTATTTAAATGCCAATAAGAAGGATACGATCTAATAAAAGGAACAGAAACAGTCATAGAAATATTAGATTGGATTAGATTAGATTCAACTTTATTGTCATTACACAAGTACAGGTACAAGGCAACGAAATGCAGTTTAGGTCTAACAAGAAGTGCAATAGCAGCAAGTGCAGGATATACAGTGGTTCATAAGTGCAGGACATGAATATGTACTGAATATATATAAAGATGGCTATTACTATAAATAGAATTTTACAGGTTAATATGTACTATGAATATAATATACAGATGGCTATTACTATAAACAGAATTTACAGATAGATATGTACTGAATATAGTATACAGATGGATATTACTATAAACAGAATTTACAGATAGATATGTACTGAATATAATATACAGATGGATATTACTATAAACAGAATTTTACAGGTTAATATGTACTATGAATATAATATACAGATGGCTATTACTATAAACAGAATTTACAGATAGAAATGTACTGAATATAATATACAGATGGCTATTACTATAAACAGAATTTACAGATAGATGTATATAATGATATGTTAGGCTGAGTTGGGCAGTATAGCAATGGACGATATAGTGCAAATGAGCATATTCCAGTTAGGTATAGTAGTGCAAGATGCATATATGAACAGGTGTTACTGTAGTAACAGTCGATAGTGCAAATGAACATCCAGTAGTGCAAATAACAAAGTGAAGGCAGATGTGGGGGGGGGGGGAAGGTTAGCAGTATATAAGGGGAGTGGGATCAACGAGGGTTAGAGTTCAATTAAGAGACAGCTCTGGGAAAAAAACTGTTCTTTAGTCTGCTGGTCCTGGTCCGGAGGCACCTGAAACGCCTACCGGAGGGCAGGAGAGAAAACAGTTTGTGGGCTGGGTGACAGGAGTCCTTAAGGATGCTGCGAGCTCGATGCAGACAGCGTTTCCTCTGGATGTGGTCGATGGCAGGTAGTGGAGTCCCTGTGATGCGCTGGGCGGTTTTCACCACCCGCTGCAGTGCCTTGCACTCTGCAACAGAGCAGCTCCCATACCATACTGTAACACAGTTGGTCAGGATGCTTTCTATTGCGCAGCGATAGAAGTTCACCAGTATAGCCGAGGATAGCTGATTCTTCCTCAGTGTCCTCAGGAAGAAAAGACGCTGGTGAGCCTTCTTGACCAGGCTGGAGGTGTTGGTTGTCCAGGACATGTCCGCCGAGATGTGGATCCCCAGGAACTTGAAACTGGAGACACGCTCAACAGCCATTCCATTGATGTGGATGGTGTCGTGTGTGCCTCTTGACTCTTTCCTGAAGTCCACGATGAGTTCCTTCGTTTTGGTGGTGTTGAGGAGCAGATTGTTTTCAGTGCACCATGTGGCCAGGTGCTGGATCTCCTCCCTATAGGCAGTCTCATCGTTGTTGCTGATGAGTCCAATCACCGTAGTGTCGTCCGCAAACTTGACGATGGAGTTAGATCCATACACAGGCTTGCAATCGGAGGTGAAGAGGGAGTTGAGAAATGGGCTTAGCACACAGCCCTGTGGTACACCAGTATCAAGTGTGATGGAGGTGGAGCAGGTGGAGCCTGATCGAACATTCTGGGGTCTGTTGGTCAGGAAGTCCAATATCCAGTTGCACATTGAGGTGTTGATGCCCAGGTCTCCAAGTTTGGCTATTAACTTGGTTGGGATAACAGTGTTGAATGCTGAGCTGAAGTCAACAAACAGCATACGTGCATACGTGTTCTTATTGTCCAGATGTGTGAGCACAGAGTGCAGTGCCAAGGAAACTGCATCCTCTGTGCTCCTATTGCTACGGTAGGCAAACTGGTGTGAGTCCAATGTGGATGGTAGAGAGTCTTTTAGATGTGCCAAGACCAGCCGCTCAAAGCACTTCATAACGATGGGTGTGAGTGCTACAAGTCGTTAAGGCACATCGGGCTAGAGTGTTTTGGCACTGGCACAATGGAAGTGCATTTAAAGCATGTTGGTACAGTTGCTTGGGCAAGAGACAAGTTGAAAATGTCTGTAAAAACCCCAGCGAGCTGCTCTGCACATGCCCTGAGAACGCGTCCAGGGATGTTGTCTGGTCCAGCAGCCTTGTGCGGGCTGATTTGGCACAGTGCATTGCAGACATCTGTGGAGGAGAGTGTGATTGGCGAGTGGTCAGCTGAGGGTTTGGCCTTGGTGGCAGTTTCTCTGTTGTCCCTTTCAAAGCGAGCATAAAAGTAATTTAGCTCATTCAGGAAGTTGATATCAGTGGCTGCGGGGATGGAGTGGGTGGGTTTGTAGTCACTGATGGCCTGAATGCCCTGCCACATGCGTTGAGGGTCAAAGTTGGAATAGTGTCCCTCTATCTTTAGCTTGTAGCAGTGCTTGGCCTCTTTGATGCCCCTCTTCAGGTTTGCTCTGGATGTGCTGTAGGCTTGTGCATCTCCTGATCTGAAGGCAGCATTGCGTGTCTTCAACAGGAGTCGCACTTCCCTGTTCATCCATGGCTTCTGATTAGGGTATGTGGTGATCTGCTTCTGGGTTGTAACACTGTCAGTGGTGGTATTGATATAATCCAGTACAGAGGAGGTGTAGCAGTCAATGTCTGTGTGAGAGCCACTGGTGGCTTGGGAAGCAAACATACTCCAGTCTGTGTGTAGAAACCTTTCCTGGAGTATGCAATCTGCCCCCTCAGGCCACACCTTGATTGTCTTCACTGATGGCTTCACACGGTTGATGAGGGGTGCATATTTGGGGGTGAGGAACAAAGAAAGGTGATCTGACTGTCCCAGGTGGGGGAGGGGTGTCGCAACGTAAGCTCCAGCCATGTTTGTGTAAACATGGTCTAAAGTTTTGTTTCCTCTGGTGTGACAGGAAACATGCTGGTGAAATTTCGGTAGCACTGACTTTAAGTTTGAATGATTAAAATCACCAGCAACAATAAACGCAGCTTCCGGGTGAGCAGTCTGTTGTTTACTGATGGCTGCGTGAAGTTCTTTCATAGCAAGCTTAGCATCAGCATCCGGGGGAATATAGGCTGCAGTTATAATGGTGGAAGTGAACTCCCGCGGTAGATAAAACGGTCTACATTTAACCATGAGAAACTCAAGGTTAGCTGAACAATGTCTCCCAACAATAGCAGAGTTTGTGCACCAAGCTTTGTTAATGTAAATACACAATCCACCACCTCTGGTCTTACCGGAGCTATCTAATGTTCTATCCGCTCGGAGTGTGTGGTGTCCCGCTAGCTCAATAGCGTTGTCCGGTATTCCGCTGTTTAACCAAGTTTCCGTGAATATTAAAACGTTACAGTTCAAAAATCTCTTGCTGTGTGTGATACTGAGTCGATCTCCTCCATTTTGTTCACCAGCGACCGTACATTGGCAAGGAAAATGCTGGGTAAAGAGAGCCGGTGTGGTGTTAGCTTTAGCTTAGCTCTTAGTCCTCCGCGCTTCCCCCGCCTTTGTTTACGATCTCGACGCCGCCTGCGAGCACTTCCGCCTGGACGGGTAGAGTGCATAGCATCGGGTGTTCTGGTGATCTCAGGAAGGAGTCGAAGGTTGTCCATAAAACTGTCGGAAATTCGCAAACCAATATCCAAAAGCTCACATCGGGTGTACGATGTAAAGGCACAACTGTTCTGCACGAACAGACCCGAAATGAGCAAGAAATATACCGCAACATTGCAGAATCTGGAGAGACCCCGAGTCTCGCGATGTACTCGCGCCGCCATCATGTCGATAAGTGGTGATCAGACAAGAAGTTTGGTGAAATAGAGCTTTAGATTATTAGCTTTCACATAAAAATGATCAAGTCTTGCTGCTGACATTTCATTAGAATTTCGTTTGAGCCAGGTATACTGCCTAATCCTTGGAAAGGTGTCTCTCCATAAATCAGTGAAACTATGACAATTAATTAAAGATCTAAGTGCATCAGCTGAACAAGGATGAGGTTCCGCATGATTCCGATCATGAATCACCCCCCAACACAATAATCTTATCCTGAGAACACACAGATATAGCTTCAGAGAGGTTTTTTTTTTAAGTATATGTTCATTCCCTATATTTGGTGCATAGACATTAAAAAAAGAAAAATTTGAATCTCTTAAAGTAACATCCACTCACAAAATCCGACCAGAAATTATTTCAGACACAAAAGCCTGACTGTTCACCCGTGATGAAAGAAGAATTGCAACACCTGCACTTAAATTTGAGCCATGGCTAAGCAGTGCACTACCCTTCCATTCAGTCATCCATTGCATTTGATTTTGAACATTCGTATGGGTCTCTTGTAGTAAGATCATATCTGTCTTTTTTAGCGGTAAATAATCAAATAATGCAGCTCTCTTCTTAGTGCCCCGGCAACCATTAATATTAAAAGAGCCAATATTAAATGAAGTCATGGGGATAAGAAATAGAGATTCAAAGAGCAATAGCACAAACACCACAAAACTCATCATAACATTACTAGTGTTTCACAGATCGAGTCTTCATTCTTTTTCTTACAGTACAAATATATTTATTAAGTCGATACCATTTTGGTTGATCAAGTTCCTCTAAAGTAGCTTTTATCATGGCAATGGCACATGATTCATTGAAAAGCCTTAGATTTGGAAAATACATTTCAAGTTTTGGTCTCTGTTGATTTTTTTGTAGAATCAAGAAAATTATTCAACTGTTCAACTGTGTAGTAGGATACATTCGCTTTAGAAGTGGAACTTACCTGAGAGTTTGCATCAATACTGTCTCCACAACTATCTGAATATTCACTATCAGACAAATCAGACAAAAAGAGTGTCCATCATCTTCCAAAACATCTTGTGAATCTATCAGATTCTTTACTCCCTCAATTTCCACTTGTTCTCCAAAGTGCTAAGAATCCCTAGCGCTGTCAGCAGCAGCAGGTTCTGCACCATCCTGTATCTCTACCCTACCACCAGCAACAGCAACATTTGCCCTCGGGACATCAGTAACAATGGGGACCACATCGGAGTTATCGACACCAGATGAACTAGGTTCACTAAGGCAGTCACTAACTCTCTCAGACTGCTGATCAGTTTTAGTTTCATTATCTTCATCAGGCGTGTGATTCCCCTGCTCATTAACAGGGCCTGACACTGACTCATTCTCATGGTTAACTTATTCAGCGTCCTTCTTTGTGGGACATGTTTGTCTAGTATGACCATGCTTTCCGCAGACAAAACACCTCATTGAATCGGAAGTAATAAAGATAGTGTAATCCTTGCCCAACACTGTCAGTTTCACTGAGACATTCAAATCTTGATATTCTGCACTCAAAATCATGAAAATTTGTCTTCTGAAAGACGCATTTTAAATCTGGATTTTTTTAAGCCCAGAGGAATCATCTTCATTGAACTGGCAATTTTGCCGTAACGCACAAAAATGCGCTCAAGCATATCGTTGAGTATAAACAGCGGGACATTTGAAAGAATAACCTTTTTTGATAGGTTAGACAGCGGCAGTACCGGGATAAAATTATCTCTCACTTATACGCCACACTCTACTAAATGATCCACCATAGTTCATTCTTTCAAAAAGATCACAATAGCCTTATTCAATAGCAATCCCCCACCGACACTGAATCATCTGGTATGCATTTGCAACCATGTCGGGCAGTCAAGTCTGAGTTTGGACTCATAATCACCACTGGACAGTAAATAAACCTACTACAAATGACTAAATAACAAAAATATACAAAGAAAAGAAAAGTTAGAAGGAAAGTCTAAAGAACTCACACAGAACGCCGTCACTCATTCACTCACTCACACGCTTCCCACATGCGCAAGAGAGTGAGAGTCTGATTGTGTGTGATCGAGAGTTTTAGTGTGAGTGTGTGTTTGTGTGAGGGAGAGTGTGCGAGCCTGTGTGTGTGTGTAAGAGAGAGTCTGAGTGTATGAGTTTGAGTCTAAGTGTGTGTGTTTGTGTGTGTGTGTGTGTAAACATTTTAAGGAATACTTAATGAATGCAATTAATCTCTAATAAAGGTTGGTTTAAAGCACTTGATTAATGACATTTTCTAATTTTCCGTGACCAATCTAACTAATCTAAAGTGAGCACTATTTACTCCTAATAAACAATTAACTGTACCTTTAGTACGAGCTAATTAAACAATAATAATTGTGTTAATTACAGAGACAATGAATGAAGAATTCACTATTTGTAAACAGCCTAATATATTAACAATGTAGAGACTACAATATATTAACTATGAATTAACTATAAACTAATAGTTTGTTAATGATTTGTACTGCAAGTACCTTATCAATGTATTCTTATTATTAAGTGTTACCCAGTACTCTAAAGCTTTTATAACACTAAAATGTCCACCTTCAGCATCCTGGAGACCACTCGGTTTTCATTCACTCGTCTATTGTTTTCAGGCCATCTCTAAACCTAAATATACAAAATTGAGACAAAGAAGATAATCCAACACTTCCTGTCACGTTTATCTTCAGTTAGTGTCACCTTCATGGACTTTTAGTTTGCTTGTCTTCCTAGCATTGTTCTGGAAGCAGACACACTCTGTCAGTTTAAATCTAGACGCATTGGGGGTTTTCTATTTTAACGGAGGATGGTGTTGTTTAAGTGGCGCCAAACTAAATAATTAATTAGTTTTTACAACAGAAATGAATCAGTCAAGAACTTACTTTAGCTTTTCTTCTAAAGCAAAATTAATTTCCTATTATCCTATAAATTTTCCTATTATTAAAGCAATCTGTGTTGTAAAAAGCGCTGTATAAATGAAGGTGACTTGACGTTTCCTTTGTTTGATTTTCCCGCCACTCATCAGTCACCATAGACACTAATCCTCCACCACAGCTGCTCATAATTTAGTTAGTTTTGTCTGTGTATTTAGTTCCTGTTTTCAGTCTTTAGGGTTAGGTCGATGTTGGTCAGTCGATGTTTGTGTGTTGTGTGCGTTTATCGCATTTTTAAACAATTAACCGTACTGTTACACCCCCTGTCAGTTCTTGTGTTTATTGTTATTAAAACCACTTCGTATTGGATCCTGTCTACCCTCATCTTCATCTTCTTCTTTTGACAGTCACTTAAACACTTATTGCTTTTTTATTACAATCGCTACTTCCGAGGTAGACCTAAAAGAGTAGCTAAAATAATGAACTTGCAAAAACACATGTAAACCTATTTGTCCACTAGACTAAGAGAGCACAGTATTCACTGAGACCAGATGTACCTTTCAAAGGGACCACGGACACGGTGAACCACAACATTAGAACATCCTCCAGTAACGGATTCTTGTCCAACAAACGTGTAAGAGGTCTTAGGCAGCCAGCATAATCTGTCAAAGGCTCAGTAGATGTCTGAAGCTCCTCCACTGTTCTGGATTCAGAAATCTGGTTCTAAAAACAAACAAAAATTATATAATTATTAATTTTTTTAACATCGAAAAGAAAAACATTCATAGCATGCCTTACAAAATAAATAAAATAAAAGTGCCCACAAACCCTGTTTGCAATGTCCTCAATGACTGGTCTGCTCATCTCTGGTCCTTTAACTAAGCAGCTGAAAAGAGTTTCAGAGAGGAAACATGGTGGGCCTCCATGAACCAGGCTGACAGCAATGGATCGACCAGCAAAAAAAGATCTGTCATCCCGCACAGCTGTAAAATCAGAATAAAAGTCCAATCAGGCAACTACCACTTTGTTATAATACTGTGGCCCAAAATAAATATTATAAATTCAGCAAATTCATTATTACTATCATTTTAACTGACTCAATACAATTATACATACCACAGGAATCAAGGGACAAGTTCAAGTTTCCCTCATGTCCCTCAAACATTTCAGAGTGAGATAGTGCTTCCATAAGTAACCATAGAAATTCTCATCGGGGGCCACCAAGATCAACAGCCTCTTCTGTTGTTCCCTTGTCATCAGAGCACTTAATGCACATTGTGTGGTTTGGGTTGTATGACATTCTTCGAAAGCCTCGAAAAGCTCCATCAAGCACTGCTGCACGATTGATATTGAATTTGCAAATGCCTGTGCTTTTGATCTTTTCACCAAGTTCTTTTAAGATTTCACTTATGGAGGCATCTTCTTTGGGGCGTCTAAAATGACAATAACAGAAAATAAATATTTCAGAACATGTTTAGATGGACAGCAATAATCCAACTATTTATCTGATTAGACGGCTATTATTAAGACTGTAAGCAAATGTTCATGAACCCAAAGGCAATACTGATGATTAAAAATATCCAATCCAGATACCATCAAATTTTCCCATATTAGTTGCAGTACATACAACATGCATTTACTCTAATCACAACTTCTAAACCATGAGTAATATATGCTAAAGACATAAGCTAAATTGTTAGGCTCTTTACATTGGTTACATTGTCAAAATCCCATCTAAAAATTTTTTAGTAAATAGTCACCTACTTAAAAAAGCTCCTACTTCATGTTAACTAACCGACCTTGATTTGAAAGAGACTCACTCCTCCAGATGATGTTATCAAAAGTTCAGTAAAATTATTGCTTTAATTTAACATAATGCACTTACGTCTGGTCCTCAATACTGTGTACAGTTCTTCGTCTTCATCTGATGAGTCATTTATGAGGTTAATGTAAGTTCCATAATCATTTTGCCAGCGCCTTGAGGCGGGGCTATTTGATTGTGATGTTTCTTGTTGGCTGCTGGAAGAGGGCATTTGTTGATGGTTGTTCAACATGTTGTTTTGAAATGGATATTGCCATGGCATGGGACTCTGTTGCGGGTAGCTCCGATGTTGAGGTTTTAGTACTTGCTGAAACAAAGGTGGGATTCCCTGTCTTTTCTTTGCATGTGTCGTGAGCGTGATGAAAGGAGGACTCAAATTGCGGTGAACAAAGGAACAAGTTTATTCAGGGTAAACCCTGAGACACAAAATGAACAAATAAAGTGACAGGTGCCAGTTGAAGAAACTGTTTGGTGGCTCTCGCTGTATCGGCTCACACTACAGCGGACACATAGGCTGGAGAGACCACCGAGAAAGTTGGAGACAGGATAACCCAGCAGAAGACGAGCCCAAGCCCAGCAAGAGAATATGGCTTGCTAAAACTCCTCGTCTAAGGGTCCTGAGCACCAAATCAAAATCAAAACCTCTACCCCTCCGCCTCACATCGAGAAGTCGCCGTACCGTGTAGGCAGGTAACCCCTCGATGAGTCTGGTCGGCGGCGGAGCAGAGGTCTGGGGCTGAAGTGTAGAGCGAATAGCGGGCTTAATCTTGGAAACATGAAACACCGGGTGAATTCTCTTAAAATGGGGGGGGTAATTTGAGCCGAACCGTCACCGGGTTAAACACCTTAGTTATGATATACGGTCAAATGAATTTGGGTCCCAGTTTACGTGCGGGAAGTTTGAGGGGAATGTCCTGGGCTGACAACCAAACCTTTTGACCACACACGTAAAGTGGGGGCTTAGAACGGTCACGGTCCGCCGACGCCTTGTTCCTCTCGCCAGTCCGGGAAAGGGCTTATCTGGCGAACCTCCACGTACGAAGGCATCTCTGAATGAACGAATGCGCGGACGGAACAATGGCGTCGGATTCTTGGGAGGGAAATAATGGGGGCTGGTAGCCTAAACAGCACTGGAAGGGTGATAACCCCGTAGACGAGACCGGGAGTGAGTTATGTGCATACTCGATCATGGTTAACCTGGAACTCCAAGTCGACGGCTCTGCCGACGCCACACAGTGCAGGACTCTCTCTAAGTCCTGGTTAGCTCGCTCAGCCTGACTGTTAGTCTGCAGATGATAACCAGAGGATAAGCTCGCTGTCGCCCCCAGCTGTCGACAGAATTCGGTCCAAAACCTAGACACAAACTGGGGACCCCTGTCAGAGACCACGTCCACCGGGAGGCCATGAATGCGAAAAACGTGATCTAAGACAATGGCCGCTGTCTCCCTCGCTGAAGGTAGTTTGGGGAGGGGAATAAAATGAACCGCCTTCGAGAACCTGTCCAACACGGTAAGAACCACGGTATTGCCACTAGACGGGGGTAGGCCCGTGACAAAGTCCATGGCTATGTGTGACCAGGGTCTTGAAGGGATTGACAGCGGTCGGAGTAGCCCTGCCGAGGGTCGATTTGAGTCCTTACCTACTGCACACGCCGGACAGGCCGATACAAACTCCTGAGCATCCCGCACCAGTGAGGGCCACCAGAACCGCTGCCTGATTAACGCACATGTTCGAGCCGCTCCCGGGTGGTAAGCTAGACTGGACGAGTGACCCCACTGTCGTCGAGGTAAACAAATACAAACCGGTAAACCATGTCTCTGAGCACGTCATTGACGAGTGCCTGGAAGACCGCTGGGGAGTTTGAGAGTCCAAAGGGCATTACCAAATATTCAAAGTGACCTGTAGGGGTATTAAAAGCGGTCTTCCACTCGTCCCCCTTCCTAATCCGAACCAGGTGGTAAGCATTGCGTAAGTCCAACTTCGTAAAGATGGTTGCTCCCTGCAAGAGTTCAAATGCTGAAGACATCAACGGCAAAGGGTGGCTATTCTTTACCGTGTTGTCATTCAGCCCCCGATAAACTATACAGGGACACAATGATCCATCCTTCTTCCCCACGAAGAACCCCGCGCCGGCCAGAGAGGAAGAAGGACGTATTATACCGGCTAATAGAGAATCGTTTATGTATCTGTCCATGGCCTCCCTCTCAGGACTGGAGAGCGAATAAAGGCGCCCCTTGGGTGGAGAAGTGCCAGGTAATTATTCTATCGCACAGTCGTACGGGCAGTGCAGAGGAAGAGATGAAGCTCGGGACTTGCTGAACACCGCCCTCAAATCATGGTAAGCCTCTGGTACACCTGCCAGGCTCACCGGCTCCTCCTGTAACGCAGAAACAGCCATTAATGGGGAAGAAGCAGACACCAAACACTGAGACAAACAGAATGGGCTCCACGCCACTACGGAGTTAAGAGCCCAGTCGATGTGAGGGTTGTGCTTAGCCAGCCAAGTGTGCCCCAAAACCACTGGAGCAGAAGGAGAATTAATCAATAGGAATCGAACCTCCTCAGCATGATTCCCTGAAATGGTGAGGCTAACAAGGAGGGTACCACAAAGTGTTCTGGCTGAAATCGGTTCAGCCAGGAGAGAGCGTGAAATGCCCAAGTGGTCAGCCAGTCCAATGTCCATAAAATTACCCTCTGCCCCAGAATCAATTAAAGCAAACACTCGATGGGCCGCCCCCCCAAACTGCAGTAAAGCCGGGAGTGTGGGACGACCACCAGATGGCAGTAGCGTGTTAGTAACGCTCACCGTGCGTCGTCCTCTGACGGATGAACGTCGCCCCTTTAAGGGACAACCCGCAGCCATGGGCCCCACCCCCCCGCAGTAGAGGCACAAGTTATTGGCGAGGCGATGATGCCGCTCCGTGACATTTAGATGAGCTCTCCCGATCTGCATGGGTTCCTCCTCCGATAAGCCGGACTGCTGTGATGTACCCACTCCCGTGCTCTGTGCGTTGCTGACGGATCTGTGAGGGAGCCCCGCCCTACGATGCTGGGAACGGATGGAAATCCGATTGTCAACCCGGATAGCGAGGTCTACCAGTCCGTCAAGAGCAGGGGGTAATTCCAGCGAGTAAATCTCATTCTTGATGTACTCAGCTAAGCCATGGAGAAAGTGGTCCCACTGTGCTTTCGAATTCCAACCACAGGATGCTGCGAGTGTACGGAACTCGATCGAATATTCCGATACAGACCGATCCCCCTGCTGTAACAGCGGCAATGCTCGTGCTGCCTCGGTGCCCAGTGCTGAACGGTCAAATACTTAGCGAAGTTCCACTGATAAATCCTCGTAAGAACTGCAGCAATCGTGCTCATTGTCCCACATAGCTGTTCCCCACTCTCTTGCGAGCCCGGCCAGGTGCATGATGACAAAGGCTACCTTCGACTTCTCCGTCATGAAGCAGGAAGGCTGTAGTGAAAAAGTCAATGAGCACTGTGACAAAAATGAGCGACATGAGTTGGGCTTACCAGAATATGGAGCAGGTGGGTTAAGGCGAGGTTCAGATCGGCGGGGGTTCGCCACCTCAGTGTCAGGTAGACCGGGTGTAGTGGGAACCACGGGAGGATGGGGCTGAAGCTGTTCGAGCCGCCGGGTAACCTCGGCTAGCTGGCGTGATGAGAAGCAGACAACTCCTCCTGCTGCCGTCCCAACAGAAAGCCCTGTTGAGCAATAGCTCGTCGTAATTCTAGTTCATCCGCTGAGTCTATCTTGGTCAGTTGATTCTGTCGTGAGCGTGATGAAAGGAGGACTCAAGTTGCGGTTAACAAAGTTTATTCAGGGTAAACCCTGAGACACAAAATGAACAAATAAAGTGACAGGTGCCAGTTGAAGAAACTGTTTGGTGGCTCTCGCTGTATCGGCTCACACTACAGCGGACACACAGGCTGGAGAGACCACCGAGAAAGTTGGAGACAGGATAACCCAGCAGAAGACGAGCCCAAACCCAGCAAGAGAATATGGCTTGCTAAAACTCCTCGTCTAAGGGTCCTGAGCACAAAATCAAAACAGATCTGACACAGTCAAAAACGCGCACACACAGACATGAAACATCCACGTGACATGAAGTTATCAACTGACAACAAGGGATAGACACAGCTGGGCATATAAAGGGTAACGGGAATGAGCGACAGGTGCGGGAGATCAGCTCGTGATCAAGCACCTGATTAACCCAATCACGAGCTGCAGAAAAATGACAGGACAAGACAAACAACAGGATGAACCGGTGTCACACCCTGAACTTGTGACAGAATGACTTTGAGGAATGTGATGGCCACTCATCATCTGTACCGCCTGTATCTACCTCCTCTTCCTCACAGTTTTCTTCTGAATCTGAGGTTTAATAATATAATTCCTGTCAGATCCAGAAGCCACTACAGCATCATTTTTTAATCTCATTTCTGTCTGCAAATACAGTCTCGTTTACAAACTAATCCTGTGAAATTAAGTGAACAAATGCAAGGTCTTTACCCATGTGTAGGAATTGGTTCGGATTAAATAACTCAAAGGGGTATTGAATTACAGTAAAAAGAACCAAAATTCAAAATTAATATTTACCACTTTATCAACTATTCGTCCACCGATACGTTTAAATTACAGTATTCTATCAATCTTGAATCGGGATATTACCCCGTGGCCAACGGCAATAATATCATTAACTTTACGTTCACTGTTTGTGAGCTTAGTGTAGCATCTGGAGTCTCTCTGGACAGGATCAAAGATGAGTTGATTCCACTATAAACGTCAGAAAGCTTTTAGTCGTATATAAATTAGGTTCTGGTACTGAGGAGTCTGAGGAAGATGGCATCGTGGACAGTTTTGTGGCTTGGCCGAGGTAGAACAGACAGCACCGTTAGAATCCTGTGAGAACTTCAATCAGGACACAATCTCTCCCCCTATCAACACATGCCCCCCCTCTGAGAAGACTCATGCGCATTCTTTATACTCAGCACAAAACAACCCATGCAAGTATAAATTCCATTGAAATTTAGATGCGTTTTAAGATGTGTACCCCTGTTTAAGGTAATATTATTCGTTGCTGGCTCTCGGTGGTTATGTTTGTGAAATTGCCATTCCTGAACCTTTCCTTTCTCTCTTTCATTCTCTTCTTTTCATTCTCTTTTGTTACTATTCGTTGTTCTGTATATACATGTATTCTTTGTTTAGTCGTATGTATTCGTAGTATCAATTATTAAAACCATTGTATCCACGTTCGATTGTCATTATTGCCGCTCACAAGGCATGGTCACTTTAATGTTCAGATCTAGCTACGAGCTCTCAAGTATCTTTGAATACTTCAATTAATATCCTAATAGTTCGGAAAGTTTATTCTTCGCGACCAGAAGGATAACCTTCCCGAAGATTTGATAAGAAAGAATAAAACTTTGTGAGAGTTGATAAAAGATTGTACTGTTCGTTCGTTAAATGAACGGATCAGATGAAGTTTGAATTCATTCTAATTCAAAGGTTATTCTGTAATGATTTAATATATATATTCGGAGTTAATTGCAACCCATTGTTGTTAACCATGTCATTGTCATAAACCCTAGCATTGGTATTAAGCTGAGACCTTTTCCCTCTCTATCTCTTCTTATGTTCTCTCTTTTGTTTCATTTTTATTTCATGCCTTTTCTTTTAGTTATTTTCGGTTATTTAGTTTTGTTCTATTTGCTTTCCTTTAATTTTGTTTTCTTCCAGTTCACCTAAAGACAGAACCTGTGAGAGCCATCAAGGAAAGCTGAATAATAGATTGGCGACCCAGCAGCCAGTGTCAGTAAATGACCCAGTAGGCTACCACACTGTCAAAATTGTTATTTAGATCCGACACTTACCCACATAAATCGGCCCCACCTGGCCACTCACAGCCAAGACAATAGGTGCCCGGCCTAGATTTTACTAACTATCTGCACCAGTTCAAAATTACGCACACAAATTGAATAGTCACATATTGCTATAGCTTGCTAAAACCCTATACGGACTTGCATTGGCCTCTTTGTGTTGTCTTTCTCTTTCCTACAGCCCAGTATGTCCCGTTCATCCAGCCCCACTGACCACTGGGATCACGTCGAGACCTTGTTGACCGCCATGACGACTGCGTTCCTGCCTAAAGCCGCTGGTGACCTGCAGCACCTGAGCCAAGAGCAGCTGGACGACGACTTGAACCGGCTGATGGCCCACGATCCAACCCAGAGCCACAGCCACAAGGAATGGGCCAAGATCGTCGGGGGCCTCGCTCACAACCTCATCGCCAGGCACGACTCAGCGAAAAGAGCAACATCCACCTGGAGCAAGAAGCAGCAGCGCTGAAGCTCCAGGCTGAGGAGGCCCAGAGGAACCAGGCCCACGCGCAGAGTCATCTAGATCAACTACTCCTCGAGGCCCAGGACCGGCGCGCGAGAGAGGATGAAACGGCTTTAGGAGGAAGTGGAGAGACTTCAAAATGCCCTGGCAGACCTTCGTGTAGAGACAGAGCACAGAGAGCAGTTGGAGAGAGAATCCAAAGAGGAACTAAGGGAAAAACTCCAACAAGGTGAAGCTCTCCTAGCAAGAGCAGAAATTGAACTGAAAGAAAGGGACGGCAAGGCCAAAGCCTGTAAAAACCACTTGCAAGCGGCCCGTGCCCAGATCCATGATTTGGTTCAACAAAAAGACTATTTAAAAGAAGAACTTGAAGCTGTTCACAGAGAACTTAAGTACGCTTACAGACTGCAGAGTGACCAGCAAGGGGAAACACACACCACAGAGTTTCCCCTGACAAGTGGGCCTATGCCTCCCTGTCAAGAGTTCCGAGCTCAAAAGGGGGGTGAAAGCCCAGTGCTCAAGATGTCACCAGCCAGTTTCCAAGAGCCCCCATCAGCAGCAAAGGGGTGGGAGCCCGTCCAGAAAATTTGTGCCCCCAGTCACGCCATGGCTCCCCAAGAACTCTACAAGCTGGCCAGAAACATCCCAACTTTCACCCCAAACCCTGCAGGAGGCCACGACGTGCACACCTACCTGCAGGACATAGACTTTCACCTGCAAACTATGGCTAACGTGACCACATGGGACAGACTTTATCTCCTCCGAGGTACGTCCAGCCGTGAGGTACGGAGTTTCCTCGATCGCCAACCCGAGACTGTCAAATCAGACTACCAGCAGCTGCGTCAGGCCCTGATTAGAGAGTTTTCGGACCCTGATTCAGACCAAGGGATCATCAGCGCCATGGACTTGAGACAGGGCCGACTGGAAACCCCACAGGCCTACTACAACAGACTCCGACAGGCCTACTTTGGAGCACAAAACGAGCCAGGTATGGAGGAAGACTTCAACTTCAGAACTCTATTCCTTCGAAATCTGCATCCAACAGTAAGCCATCACTTAGGAGTCCTGGCCTGCCCACGTAGCATGTCCAAGCAAAAGACTGCTTCTGAAAAGACTGTGAGAAATCCAACAATTTGCCCCGTCTCTGACCACCGTTCAGAGCTGGCTATAGAGGGCGCCCAGCAACACCACAGTGACAGACTTTTTAACAGAGAGTCAAGACCAGCAGCAGAGAGCAGCACAACCGGGATGGTGCACTTCCTAAGCACCAGACCGGGCGCTCTGAAAGATTCTGGGACAAGCCACGTCTGTCTAACCACCCAAAGGGTGGAGCCACGTGGGATGCCAGCCGACGGCCCAGAAATAGACGACCTTCATCAGCCAGAGCATCCAGCCCAGACGGCCAGCAGCGGAATGGCTCACGACACGCCCCGAGCAAACTCAAGTCGGAGCACCCACCAGAGCAAAACAGTGCAGCTTCGTCTGAGTCAGCAGAGATCCTGAGGATTCTGAAAGAACTCATTCAGAAGAAACCTCGCGAGGGAGACAAGAAGGACAGGCCAGACTCCTTATGACTAAGTGTAAGGCCTGCACCCAACATCCTTCCTGACTGCCCTCCGACTAAACCAAGCACCCAAAGCACATTGGAGAATGAGGTGAGAATTGAAGCCCTGGTCGACACAGGAGCTGATCTCACTTTAATGTCATCTCAACTCTTTGACAGACTCCGAATTGAAGCTAAGAGACAAAATCGAACGTTGAAATCCCAAAAATGTGAGCTAAATGTGCCAAAATGAGATCCAACTTGAACGGATCGCTCCCAACCATCTAACGATTGGTCCAATGAGTCTGGTACACCCTGTGTACATCTCACCAATGGACACATACCCCCTTCTCGTCTGCAAAGATCTGCTAGACCGCTTCGAGCCCCTATTGGACTTCAGACAGCTGAAAATTTGGGCTCAAGTGCGAGAACCTCTGCCTCTCCAGCCGCCTAGATCACCTGAGCCAGACTGTCAGGCCACAGAGGTCACGAGAAACCTTGCAGCCAGCCACGAGAACACCGTCTCAGCACCAGAGCAAAGTATAAGTTCGCTACTCTGCACTTTTCAACTCACCATAGACTCTGACTGTCACTGCCCCAAGGTCATGACTGACCTCCAGCTGAATGATGTAACAACTACAGACATCATGCTCGCACTATGGGCAGACAACTCAGCCATCAGCCTAGCACTGTTCAAAGCCCTCATGGAAGACACACCAGACCTTCCGTCTGCCAGCAAGCGCACCCGCTTCCCTTTGGACTCCTGCCTATCAACCATGGTAACTGCCAAGGGCATCTGTGCTTTGAACTTGAAATGGAATGACCGGTGCCTCACTCACTACTTCCTGGTCCTTCCAGACCCGCCGCATAATGTCTACATAGGAGCAGACATCTTGATTCGCCTCAAGGCTCATGTGGATTTTATCAATGAGGTGGTGTGGGCCCCAACGACATCACAGCCCCCTGTGGTTCCTGTCAACCCTGAAAACCTCCTGTCAGGCCAGACCATTTCAGAAGTCTGCACCTTAATCAATGAACAGGAAACCACAGTACCAGCTTACACCAAAGGGGTCGCTGTTCGGCTCAACATGCGATGTGGCCAAACACTAAACCACATGCTGGGCTTCTTCCAACCTTCACCCGAATGTGTGGGACTTGGACTCAGTCTGGAAGCCACACCACTCACTGAACCGTCATCCCGTGTAGTCTACATCCTGTTCAACAACTGCACGGCAATGGACATCAGGACATGGCCTACCGCCTGGGATGGCTAGTGAGTCACAACTTCCATGACTTTGAACTCACCTTACCAGTCATTGGTCCAATCCCATCTTCGATGATCCCAGAAGGGAGCACATACAACACAGTGTTCACAGCACCCTTCAAAATCATCTCCATTGTTACTGTCATGCTGATGGCCAAAGATCAAGTGTGCAGAACAGAGCTGACAGAGGACCAACATCTTGCAGTATACACAGTCACTAGCCAGCCTGCCTGCGAGACTAATGACAGTGCTGTACCTCTGACTGCCAACACGACAGGCGACACAACAACAGAGGAGCCGTATCCAGGATTTGAGACACAAGTCCAGCAAATCCTGAAAGAAGCAGAAGCCATAAAGGACGATGCAGAATGCTAAGAACTAAAACAAGTCCGTTGGAGAGCTTTCAGGTCTTTGGGAGGAGGATACCGGGCAACGGCAATGGTCTTTTCACTATCAACTATCACCATCCACTCCTTTAACTGAGACGATGTGGCCAAGGAACCTTAACTGTCTTTTAAAGAAGTGACACTTCTTCATGTTAAGGGTAAGGAAAGCCTGGTCAAGTCGTTGCATTATGGCGTTCAGGTGTGTTATGTGTTCCTCTAATGATCGTGAATAGATGATAATATCATCTATGTACACGAAACTGAATTTTCCTCTTAATTCTGCCAGAACCTTTTCCATCAGCCTCTGGAATGTGGCAGTGGCATTCCGGAGCCCATATGGCATGGAGCGGAACTGGAATAGCCCCTGGTTGGTAATGAAGGCTGTTTTTCCTTTGCTCCCTTCCTCCATATCCACCTGCCAATATCCTGACTGCAAATCCAATGTGCTGAACCAGGTGGCGCCTTCCATTGATTCCAGGATGTCATGAATAAGCAACATTGGATAAGCATCAGGAATGGTCTTGCTGTTGAGCCTCCTATAGTCCACACAGAACCTGTAAGATACATCAGGTTTGGGAACCAGTACTACTGGTGATGACCATGGAGAGCAGGATGGCTCAATGATGTGGTCTTTTAGCATTTGGTCAACCTGGTCCTCAATTATCTTTTTCTTGAAAGGCGAGACCCTGTATGCTCTAGACTTAATCGGCATTTCATCATGATTTTGTGATGTTCCACTGATGTTTTGCCCAGGATATTGGATGTAGTACGAGGCCAGGTCTCCAGCAGCTTCAGCAACTCCTGTTGATTGTCGGAGTCCCAGCTCGGAGCAACCTCAGTGTGCATGGTGGTGAGTGGTGGTTCCCAGGTGTGAGGTAATGCACAGTAAAGACTGGCAGTGGCAGTATGGGATCCTCTTTCACCCACTGGCATTGTAGAAAGCTCCGAATTAATCAGGGCAGATAAGAAGGGATAGTATATATATCCTTTCCCCATTTTCAGGCCATATCTACTTTGGCCGACATCCACGATGGCTTCAGCTGCCCTCAGGAAATCCAAGCCAGCTATAATGGGAAACGCCAGGTGATCATGTCTCCACCCTGCATACTTTATCATGCCATTTATTGCAGATGGTTTTCTGGTTCATAGCTTGGTGCACCTTTCCATCGGCCATGATGAAGCGTTGAGGTGAAACTGGAGTGTCAGTTGATGCCTCACCTCCTAGTTGTCTCCAAAGGTTTTCCTGCATCAGTGTGTACGTACTCCCTGTATCCACCACTGCCTTCCCTTCTTTACCTTTAACTATTACAGGCACCAAGAGAAGAGAATTTAGTGAATGGGGTTGAGCTATAGAGAGTCCTGCCAAGTTTTTGGAAATATGACGTTCTTGTGGTTTTTTATTGATCTTTTCTTTTCCATTCTGACTGTCCACTTTCTGCCAGTAATCCTTTGCCCCCATACAATCCTTCTCCACCATAGATCCCACTTTCATCAGCTGTTCCACAGTCTTCACCGTCCCTCTTAGACAGCCCGCGACTCTGGGGTTGATGTTGTTAAGGATGCGGCTCACCATCTCTTCCTCTGTGATATCAGGCTTCCACTTGAGGCAAAGTGCTCTCGGTAATCATAGGCAAAATCACTCAGACGTTGATGTGGCTGCTGAACCAGAGACCTCAGCTTGTCTTCCACTTCTGTGAGGTAGTCATCTGGAAGAAACGCACACATAAATGCCTCTTTGAAAGATTGCCAATCTGTTACCTTGCTCTTCTCCGCCTTCCACCAGCTCAGAGCAGGTCCTCCCAGAAACGTGCTAAGGGTGCCAACCAGCTCCACACTGGGAAGTGGCCTGATATCCAGGAAGTTTTCGCACTGTTCGATAAAGTTGAGCACATCCGAAGTCTCACAGGAATCACCAAAGGTGGGAAACTCCAGCCGAATCGGGGGCCATCCGCAGAAGGACGACGAACGTGGAACTACCGGATGGTTAAGCACATCAGTAAGTGGAGAAGGTACATGGGAGACATCATACGTGGCATTATCAGTCTTAGAAGGAGTGAATTTAACTCTAGTGGCTGGTATAGGAGTTCTCCGATCGTGAATGGTTGAAATGGAGGTAGTTGGGGTATATGGCTGTAATCTAGAGAGAGAAGGGGTACTGGTGAAACGGAATTTTCTCAATTTATTTTCCCATCTTTCATCTCTTCTCAGGAAACAATCAGCCACAGCTCTCTCCAACTTTTCCAGGGAGCGACGGAAATAATCCTCTAACTCTGCTAAGCTATTGTCCACTGCCTCCCGGAAACTAGTTTACCGATTAAGTGAACTATCAGCCGAGTGCCTACATTTGTGTTCAACTGATGTAATTTTTGAACTAAGGGCCAATAAATCCACTTTGAGCTTATCCATCTCTGATTGCTTTGTTTGTACCACATTTACATTCACTACACAGCTGTCATCATTATCATCCATAACATCATCATTTGATAGATACAATGAACTAAGCATAGATGATATTTCTCCGGTAGAATTGCGTCTAGTGACAAACGGTCCTGCAGTAAAATATGCACTGGGTGTCTCTCTAGAGTTATTTGCTTCAGGTATGTTATGGTCAGGGTTATCAGTGTCAATAACAGTTGGTGTAACATTTTCTACATTTACATTTGTCTCCTCCTCCATATTTACAGATTTCTACCATAAAAGAAAATCGAAAAATAAACAGAACGTCCCTGTACGGGCCACCAATATGTAACAACAGAGTTTACACTAAATTAAGAGAACAATTGTCCATTTAAATACATCCAAAGAATGGAGGAGTATAAAACACAAGCCAAATAGTATAGCCAAAATTCCCAGTGTATTACAAGACGACAACAGAATATACCCAGTAAACAATTGTACAATCGTGAATATATTTATGTGTGTGCGTGTGTGCAAGTCTCTCAGTCCAGCGTGTACTATATACAAAGTCAGATCAGTCTCACCGACAATGATGATAAATCCGTGAGCAGTATCTGTGGTGTCTCCGGGATGAGCAATCCACACTCCAAAGAAACGTATATACTCCACAAAGGATCGGCAGTCCACACATTTCAAAAACAGCCAGAATAAACCCAGGTAATCCACAACGATCGCGACCGTTTTGTGAATGAGAGCATGCACTCCCGATTACCGGTTTGCCGGTCCTATATATTTAAAAACCCCTCTCAGTTCCTGTTTGGGTGACGCGTCATCACGTGACACACAGTCTCGCCCGGAACGTATCTCGCGAGACAGGAGATTCAGCTCAACAACACATACACATTAGGGAGAAAGACAGATCACAGGAGAAAGCACTTACAACAAATGACCAACTAATCACTCTGTAACCGTATCATGAACTGTACATGGTTCTAGTGGTTTTCATCCTCACCACCAGGGGGTCCTAGTTTGCTCTCTAGGGGTGATTTAAAAGCTGGAAAAGTAGTAGAGTAAGAGAGAGGACAGCATGGTATGCTTTGTGTTCCTTCTTGCCTTGGAGAAAACATCCTTTTTGAGAAACTTAATTGTTTGCTGCTCAATTGTAAGTAATGCTTGATTATAACCACTGAATTGTATTTTGGTAACTGTTATTGTTCCTTGAGGTGGTCATTCACACCATTTTATGGGTGAATTTTGTTTGCATTTTCTTTTGTAGAAGGATCTTTGTTTGTGGGCTTTCTTTTATGAGCCTTCTCGTGTCCATCACCTGCTTTGGGAATAATGTGTGGGTCATATCTTTGAAGAAGAGACTGAGGTGCCAGGCCATATGAACATTCCTTGCATCACATCTGGACTTTATATCTGGACTTTATATCTGGACTTTATATCTGGACTTTGTCACCAGTACAAGTATTTGACTTTCTGGGGTTTCTTGTTTTCTTTATTGATTGATTGTTTGTTTTTTTTTGTTTTGTTTTGTTTTTTGTCATCACTGGTACTGAGATGATTGGCAAAGATTGGTTCCACCTTGCGTTATGTATGTATGTAAATTGAATTCTCTGGAAAATTGAGTCATTGATAAATGTGGTTTGGTGCATATGAGATGTTTGCATATCAAATGAACTTAATCAACTATCTAGTTTGAAAAGAAAACTCTTGTGTGATGAAATACAGTTGATCCCTCCTTAAAGATTTGTATAACTGTTTTTTTTGTTTTGTTATAAAGACAGAGCAACAGTTATAACTCTATTAGTCGATCCACTATAAATATGCTTCCCCTTATGTGGCCACGCTACAAACTTACTCCCGGACTCGTTTTTGGAACCAGCCTACCTTGAGTAAGTCAGGTTTGGGTTAATCAACCGAGGGTTCAGGGTATATGTGACGGTAAGTTAACCTTGCTTTCTGGAATACCCCCATGATGGTGAGTTTTGTTTGTTTAGATATATTAGAATAGAGGGAAAGCATAGGTAAGTAAGCTGACCCGGAAGATTATTTTGTTTATATTTTTCTCTGTAGTTAGAGAAGGGTTTTCTTCTGAGTTGTAGTTCAGATTAGTTAGCTCACCAGTCTTTATTTTAAGTTTTGTATATGTTTATATCTTTGTTTGTTTTTGTTACTTTCTGTTGTCAATAAATTATCTTTTTCTTGGCCTGACCTTTGCGATTTGTTTTGCTACTTTCCTGAATGGCTCTTTATGTTGGTCCCTATTTTGGGACTAAACAGTATGTTGAACAGGAACTGTTTCAGGAATGGCACAAAGGTGTGTGAAGGGCCTTTCAACAGCACTGCTGCGCTATGAAACCCATTATTTCAATGGCTTTTCCCACACGAGGACGGTTTGTTGCTGTGTCGACCAGAGGCATATCTCAATTCAAGTTGGCATGTCAGGTGTGTTTTACGTCAGGTAGCTTGATGTAGGTAGGCAATGTGCGTAAACATAGCTTAAGTTTGTTACGTGAAATGGACACAGGCAGCATGTGTTAAAAGCATTTTTTCCCTTCTCTAGCCTCCTCCACTACTTAGTTTAAATAAAGCTCTGTTGTTATCGTAAATGCGATATTATAAATGCACAATGAATACCGTTCTAACAGTTTGTATTGTGGTAAACTGCAAAGAAAAAATACTGCAAAATAAGCATGTGTTGTACGGTCCATACAGAGTTATTTTATATTAAGACATCGAATGGTAGGAAAGATGGTCTCATAGACAAACAGATTTACATTCAAAGGAGGCATGTCAGGTGTGTTTTAACAGTGAGGTAGCTTGTAGGAAGGCAATATGTGTAAACATATGGTGCGTTCAAGTCATGTCGTAAAGATTGTATATTTAAAGTCGTAAATACCAATGGGAAGCTCTGGATTTTTAAGCCCTGATCTTTACGAGTTGGGGGCGTCAGTGAGAAAATGGCGGAATACCACAATACTTAAAAGTATTTAGCAGTGATATTGTAAATAGAAAAGCCTGACAGTGATAGCATATGATAACTGTGGTGTATCTTCCAGCTCCCCATCTACTCCTGCAGTTCTGGCCACTGAGTCTTCTAAAACTCTGTCTGACCCTCCTTGTGAGCCCCCATCTACCTCAGCACCCCATGTATCCCATGTGCCTGCAGCACCCAGTACTCCACGGGCTATGCCAGCAGGGATCAATGAAGACCAAAAAAGGCAGGGGCAGAAGGATGAGTTTCAGAATCAATTAATGAATGTGCTCACCCAGTCTGGAGATGAGGAGCTTTTTCTTTTAAGTCTGAACCCCACGTCTCAGAAACCTGTCACGTGAAAAAAGAAGTAGAAGTCGAGTTCTTGACTGCTTTACACAGGGCTGAGTTTTCTTGAGAATTAAATTATTGATAATTGCGTTGACAACACTGGACTGTGACTGGAGCATTGATGGAGGGAAGTGATCCGGAGATGGAGGAAGAATCTAGTGGTAGGAGTACAGGAGTAAATGATTGGAGTAAAATTGTCAACCATAAGAGTAAGAACTTGTAGAAACGAATCTGGAACTGATAGTGGAAAAGAAAGGATGCAGGCATGGACAAGCAAGGAGGATTTTAAGGTACTGATGAAGTTTGCAGATAGTAATGTGATCAATCCGGTAAAACTTACCACGGCATTAAAAAGCACTAGGTGTTATAGAGAGTGCCAAGACTTTGAGAAATACAAATCTTCTAATTTTCTGTAAAGATGAAAAATAGCAGAAAGTGGCACAGGGTATAAAATCAATGCTTGGTACAGTACCGAGTAAGAGAGCTTGATCTCTGAAATTCCAATTGAGGTTTCCACTGATACAGTAAAGAGCAACATATCAGGGGCTAAGGTGATTGAAGCGAAAAGACTCAAATGTGTACGAAACAGAGAAAGCAGATAGTCTTTCTCTAATGATTCAGTTTGATGAGGAAAGAATGCCAGAGAGAGTGTACACTGGATATGTCAGTTATGTGGTAAGAGCATATGTACCACCTCCAATCAGATGTTTTAAAATGTCAAAAATACGGTTATGTCGCTGCAGTCTGTAAGGGAAAACAACAATGTGCTAGATGTTGTGGTAACCATGAATATGGGAAGTGTGAGCAAAGCTGTAACTGTGGAGGAGAACACAGTGCTGGATTTGGGGATGTGTGATGCATAAGAACGCTGTAAAAATTCAGAACGTCAGGATGCAAGAGGGAATATCATATGCTGAGGCAGTTAAAAAGGTGAAACAGATGGACGTTGGTAAAGGAAATTAACAAACAGTCCCAGTGAATCAGAAAAGTAAAACGCAACCTAGAATGAAGGAAGAATTTTTATAAAATCATAATTAAGGCAGCTGAGAAACATCTACAGTTTGTAGATGTCAATCTGGAACGTAAACTGGAAGTAAACTAAAAACTTAAGGGTCAAGTAGTAGATACACAGGCAACATGTGGAGGCTTGTGGTTTTATTCATTTTACAGTGGAATGCAAGGAGTCTAATCGCAAATGGGCAAGAGTTTAAAAAAGTAATAGAAGATGAGGAATATAAACCTCATGTTATATGCATACAAGAGACCTGGTTGAAATCTCATTTAGACTTTGTGATACAGGTATTAGAAGGGATAGAGGGGGGCGCTATGGAGCAACGTAGGAGGTAGACCTGTTTGCCATCTCCACATCCAAGTTTAGCTAGACAACCACAGCACTACACTTGACCCTAAAGCATTATCGATGCCGTCAAAAAAGGGCGTTAAACCCTCTCAGTCGCAGTCTGACGCTACAGACAACATGGCGATGGCTGACCAAACGGCAGGCCTCGGGCTTGAAGAAAAAGTTGCTGATGATGGAGAAGATTTCGTATAAGATAATCAGTGCATTTGATGAGAGATTCGATAAACTGGAAGCAACTCTTAGAGCCATACAAATGCAACAAGAGTTAAATGAGAGAGTTCGAGACGGTAGAGGGGCAGGTCAGTGATCATGAAACTCGTATACTTTCTCTGGAAACTTCCCTGGATACCTTATGTAAATAGAACAAGATGCGTAAGTCTAAGCTTAACGATCTTGAGGGCCGATCGTGCTGTAATAACATCAGAATTTTCGGTATCCCAGAAGGAGCTGAAAAAAGAAGGCCAACCGAGTTTGTGGCAGAGCTGATCAAGCAACTTTTTTAAGATTTCTCCAGTCCTCCAGTCATCGATCGTGCACACCAAGTTCCACAGCCAAAGCCCAGATCCACTACGGATCCACTACTTCCAGGACAAAGAGCACATTCTACGCCTTCGGCAGGGACATCAGCTTGAATACCAGGGGAATAAAGTGCTGCTTTTTCCGGATTACACGGCTGAGGTTATGGAACAACGTCGGAGCCGTCTTCCTACACTGCGGGCCAACCGCCGCCTTTATACCGAAGGTAGCCCTTCTGCGGCCCATCGAAGGCAAACGCTATTTTCAATCGATCTGCCACGAACTGTCCCTTTAAACATTCTTTTTGCGGTTTACAGACACTATATCGTGATTATAATAAAGATCTTAAGAATAAATGTACCCGTCACAATCCTCGGCTGGATCCGTTGCTCCTCGATGAAACTGAAACCAGCTCTTCTTCTGAGGTAAATGAATATATATCTGATTAAACTTGATTTGTTTTACCAAGCTGATGTGGGATCGCCTCAGATTAGCGTTTGAATAGAGCGTGTCCTCTGTAGGCGTGTTCGCCTTAGCGGATAATGAGCTGACATGAGAACGATTGACGTCTCTCTTCATACAGATTACATAAACAGAGAATACTTGATTTTGAATGAGATCATTTAAAAATAGACAAAAGTTTATAACATTTGTTAAATGTTTATATTGCTCATGTCTGTGTGACAAGTATTCGCTGAGTTTTGTTTCAGTGTAGAGACGGCAGAAAGCACACACTGTTTGTTTTCTTGATTTTCTAAATATAATGTTTTGTTTTGATTGTAAGTCGACTCATATAAAGACCTTTTATGGTTTCAAATTATGTATTGCTTTATCTGTATGACCATAAATGCCGGAGTATTTTAAGTCTATTTTGCTGCTGTGTGATGAAAATCCAGGGCTTTGGACTGCAGGGGTTCCAAGAAGAAAAATAAACAAACCTGACAGAGTTTGCTCGTGCCAAAAAATAGAAAAAACACAATCAATACCACCAGAATTTCTTGGCTGTTGGGTTTTGGACAACCATCGACTGCAGAGAGTCCTCCCTGAATAACACACAGCTCTGTTTGTCATCTGAAGGTGTAAGATTGGAAAAAGCTTGCATATGCCAGAATGTCTCTGAGAAAATAAAGGACATTAGCATCTGAACCGACTCATGCATTTAGCATCCCCATCCGAGACGACGTCACGCTGAGTGAATCATCTACAAATGACTTTAAATTTACATGTCTCTCCTTTCACCTGCCTCTACCCCCATCTCCCCTCCAGAATTCACCCAAAATCTATATGGTCTAAAGTGAGCAAATACTATACAGAATTATACATGTTTGATATTATTTGAAATGTCTCAGTGCGACTGGTACAAAGTTCTCCTCCCCACAGAAGTAAACCAAAAAGTAATAAAGGTTTTGAGAGTTTAGAGATACTTTGCTTATTACGTTGGGTGTGGCTTTAGCCATTTGGTCTTTTGTCAGTACAGGTCCATGGGGCAGTGATTAAATGTAAATTCCCATTGTTAACACGTTTCCATTTGAAAGAGGTTTCTGTCTTGGTCTGGTATTTAAGGAGATGTTGAAAAGAGGTCGGGGCTCAAACCTTTACATCGGTCAGCCCGTAACGCTGAGTGTCTCTTAGATGCTCAGCGTTATGTAATTCTCAGAAGGTCAGGTATCCATATTTTATTCTATACTTCAGAGCATTTGATGTTATGTATGGATTATCTTTGAATTGATTATGTAATTGGCATGATACATTTACCTGACTAATAAATTGTTACACTGATTTATTCTGACTTACTCTGGAATTATTAACTATCTCTAGTAGAGTATGAACGGGTATAATTTCAACAAACGGTTAAAATGAATAATTAAATGTGTAAACTATTAAATATAAATGACCAAATAACCAATTGGCATTCTAACCTAAATTCGAGGTCATAATTAAAATGGAGTCAGATAAAGATAAATTAGAATTAAATCCTTTTGCCCCGCTGAAAAGACCGAACGCGCAAGAGACCTTCAACCACCAATCGTACGCCTCCATTGGGACGATTGGGCGGGCTTACAAAGGATTGACACTTACTCCAATCCTCATAAAATCTCGACACACAGAGGACTCACAGGCAATGGACCCTGAGACAATTAGTTTTTTTAAATGAATAGGGACTCTGGGTCCATGGGCATCTTTTGGAGTGATGAAAATCCCATTTCGCTCAGCAATACAAGTGACCGGTGGATGTTCCTTGACCTGCTGCCTTGCCTTTGGGTTTTCTGGTGATGTCCCCTTCTGAGGGACAATATATAAACACGTTATAAAAGTAGACAAAGATTAATAAATATTAAACATTCATAATTACCAGTATCAAAGGTACATTCTGTCCGGCTTGTTGGTGATTTTACCTGTACCTGCAAGATCTACAAACAGGTGAGGGGAGGTGATCATAACATGGATGAAATCAAAAAGAAACAAGACTTTAAAATGTAACATCACATTACACATGCCATGATTATGGAGGTGTTTTTTTTTAAATCAGGGGCACAACACAAGATGTGCTGGCAATCAGGGCAATGCCAGGGACACCTCTTCTGTTGTCGGACATTTAACCCTCTGAGCCCTGAGCTGGTTTCTGGGCCCTGGAGGAGCTTATTTCTGTTCCTTGTAACATTTCCGTGGCTAAAGTCTGATTACTCCGTATTCAGCACAAACTCTATTTTTTAAGTCACTGAAATAAGGCCATAAAACCCACACTGAATCTGGAAACTGGATCACGTAGGCTAGAATTTTTGCTTCAAGACGACGTCAAAATCACTCTGGCCACTCATTCACATAAATCAATATACTGATTTAAAATGTATAAGACATGTTTTGTGTCAGGAAGGCTTATGCGGGCAGGGCGTGAATCATCATGAATATTGATGTGTTTCACACCTGGAAAGACAAAGACCCTCCCCTGATGGCCCGATCAGCTGAATGACTGTGAGGAACTAGAACAAAGAGTGTGAAGAGATTAAAAGAATGGCTTTTTGATTTTTTGCATTTATTTACAACATAATCCAAACATACACAACGAAGGACAAAAAGTGGGACAAAAATAAGGGACAATCGTGGTTCTTTATAAGGGACACTAAAAGTGTATGTCATTTCAGTGTCTGCAGTTGTGTGTGTATAACAGGCTCTCAGATATAAACACATTTGTTTTGCTTAACCTATTAATGCACAATTTAATCCTAAAAAAGAATTTTAACATCATAGAAATGAATGTCAGTTGTTATATGGGGTCAGTAAGAATTTGTTTTAAATTAATAGTTTTATTAATAATTAATAATTTTTAAGAAATAGTTGTCACATGTCTGTCCTGTCTTGTGTAGCACATGTGGTGTTTTGTTATTTTGGGCCATGTGCTTGTGTCTCTGTCTGATCCCTCCCCCTTGTTATCTGATTAGTGTTTGATTTGCCCCACCTGTTCTCCCTCATTACCTGCCTTGTTTGTACTCTTTATAATCTCCTTGTGTTTGCAGTCCTGTGCTGGATTGTTGTTTGATGTCGTTGGTTTATGTATGTTTCATGTTCCCGCTCCTTGTGTTAAGTTTGGTTTTCCCCATTGTTTGTTTGTTTGGGTTTATATTTTCATTGTTAAATAAATCCATCCATCTTCTAGCACTTGAGTCCTCGCTCCCTTTTCAACCACACCAATAGGGATGGCTTGATACCACAATTTTGATTTCGGTATGGTACCACAATCTAATATTGAAGTACCGATATTAAATCAATACCACACAGGATCTGATTTTGCCGCGGGTATTGCGCATAGTTTTACTCATTCTCGCAAGTTTTGGGTTTATAAAGTGGGAAATTACCACAAATGTTTATTAGTAAATGAATCAACAAAGATTATCACATCAAATCAGTCACTTGAAATGTGACTGACGTCTCCCTTCTCTATCACTCAAAATGAGCAGATTGCTTCTGGCTTCAAAAGACATCGCACCTACACTAAAGCAATCTGCACGCTCCGATTCAACATTTAACATTCGTTTTGGGACAGCTAACGGAAATCACTTGCCCAAGTATTTTTAAACCTTGCAAATTTGAACATTCAAGCAATTTTATAGCATTTCGTAATACATGGGATGGGAGCTCTTTGAGAGAGTTTTCTTTGCGCTCATACTAACAGCGCACACACAAGCCTGTAAAGAGCTCGCACATCCCAAATTAAGTTTCCTTAAACAGTCAAATACACAAAATTATGTAAAAATGTCCGTCTTAAGTGAGTATTCATAAACACAGTTGGTTATGTCTTGCGTGAATGTAATAAATAGTGCAATAGTATGCGTGCAGATATTCTGAGATCTAAACGTCATTGGTTGAAACGAACGCTGGAGATTTCGTGATATTTAAACGATTCGATCTTATGTATGTGCGTTAATCAGTGTTAAAAGAAAATAAATGTCTAAATTAGATGTTTGAATGATACACTCCCCTGTCGGTCTCTTAATGTCTTGCTCGAGTCATAGTGACAGATGCTTGGCTGGGTTTGATGGTTCTTCATCAGTTTGGGTAGCGCACTATAAGCAAAGTCATTCCAAATTTCACTTCTACTCCTCTCTTTATTAATTAGTTTTGGGCATGTTGAGTAAGATTCAACTGCTTTATCCATTTTGTTCCTCTATGTTGCCACATTTGCTGGTTTCGCATCAGTTTGGGTAGCGCACTGCCACCTAGCGGTGAACTTCGGAAGAGCAGCATATACCGAAATATGCAAAATCATGATATCATACCGTTTTAAATAAAATATATATCTGTATTTTCCCAGTACCGGTATACCGCGCATCCCTATTCACCAAGAATGCATTACATGTGTCAAAAGTTACAAAAGCTTTCTATATCAGATTAATGCTGTTTTTTTTACTTTCTATTCATCAAAGAATCCTGAAAACTGTTTTCAACATGAATTAACCTGTTCCTTCATGATTAATTATCCTTTATAGTGTCCTTGTGTTTTGCAGTCTGTTGTCGGTTCGTTGTCTATCGTCTCCCGTTCCCTATGATCTTGTTCCTGGTATGTTTGAGAGTTGGTTTTGTTGTTTTGGTTCTATGTTTTCCCCCTCGTGGGTTTTGTTTTATGATTATGTTTGTTATTTTTGTTAATAAATCATCTTTTCCTGCACTTGAGTCCTCGCTCCCATTTTTCCCTACCAATACGTGACAAGTTTTTCTCACAGTTTTTCTTCCTTTTTGTTAATCTGTTAATGTTTTAAGTCAAATATGTTTTGCATATTTATTCCTTTTATATAGGCCTATAGACTATGATTTTATGAGAAAATTTTATAATGATTTATAATGATTTTTGTGAGCCATTTTTAAGTCTTGCAAGTCAGGGTTAGAAAACCTGTGATTTAAATAGTTACATTTTTACATTTTAATAATAAAAAGTGTGTTTGAGAAATTGAAACCATGAAACTTCTATTATTTTACAAAAATGTGTAACAATGTAGTTTTAGTAAAAAAGCAAACATGTATTAGTAGGGCAGTTTGAAAAGATGGCCCGTGTGAAATGGATTGTGATAGGGTCCTGTAGGGGCATCGTAAAGTGTCAGGCAAATGAAGCTGTCTTTTAATGCTATAATACTAAAGTGTTTTATCTTTAATAATGAATACAAAATTACTAAAAAGAAGATGTAGATTTGTTATTTTTATTAATGGAAAAACATGGAAAATGTCCACTGGTTTAGTGTATGATTAATGTAAATGGTGGATAAGAAAGAACATGAAAATTGAAATGATGTAAAGTGGTAGAGGGTCTGTAAGTGACAGTAGAGGATGATTTATTTGATCATATGACACTGAAAGAAAGCAGAGATAGTCCGTGGTTAAGTTACTATAGAGGCAATATGGAGTTACAAGGCTTCAGTGACAGATTCAGGATTCAATGGAGTCGTTTTTAAGAAATCCAGAAATATGCCATTTGTGATAGAATTTTAATATGTGGGATTAGTGAGTAAGATTGTTTATAAAATTGTTTTAAAAAAGAAAAGAAAAAAAAAAAATGTTTAGTGTTGATGGCTCCTATCATGACCTGCGTGTAACAAAGATCACAGCAGAACCAGAGCGCATCTGATGTGACTGCCGTTGAGTTGGCTTGACGTTGGATGATCAAATTTAGGGACCGTCTCTAAAGTTACATACGACACTGGTATACACGCTTCTAACTTCAATAGCATTTGAAGAGAATGACTTACAGGCATAAAACCAACTTTAAGGTGTTCATCTAGGTGTCAGGTATGATGCACACCTTTTAGATTTTTGATATTTAATAAAATACACTGTCAAATCACATGAAAATATGGATATGTATTTCACTAGGCTACTGTATGGGCTCATACACAGAAATGCTGGATTTAAATATGTCATAGTAAGCGGTATTTGTCTTGAAAAACATTAAAGTTGCTGCTTTATGACAGAGTGTGATGTAATTGACTAGACTTTTGTATTCATTATAAACAGTCATTTGTTTTTCAGGAGATTCATTGAAAATTTCAGTAATTATGTCAAAGGAAAATGTTGCATGTGATGAGCGTTTTGACGTTATTAATGTTGCTTTTCAGGTTAGTTCTCTAGAAGCCAAGGTGATCCACGTAAATGCGAGCACGCAAACAGTGGATGTCGAGGCGCGCAAATTAAAATGCAATCGTGCCACGTACAGGATCATAGTGGCACCATCAAAGTCCAGTTATGGGAAGGTCAGGTGGGCTCCCTGCTAAAAGAACACAGCTACAAGTTGAGCAATTTGAGCACCAGGGAATTTGCTGGACATTTGTTTTTGACCACCACTCAACGTTCAGAAATACAGGAAACTGCAGCTCTGCATGGCGTTAGCAGCAGCGTGACCTTTCACATAAGTGAAGCAGAGGTGTCTACTATCGTAGGCACTGTGAATGCTGTGGAACTCCAGGTATCACGTAAATGTGGCAAATGCCAAGCGTGGCAAAATGCCTTTGAGAGCAAAGGACAATTTCACCGATGCCAAAGATGTAATTTCTTGCAGAACTCTGCCAGTTTCCAGCCAACAGCGAGTGGCAGAGCGACTGTAGAGGGAGAGGGTCATGAGCAAGAGGAAGCTGAGGGGCTTGTGTCATTGCTGGTGGATGGTCAAGATCTTGAAGAGCACTTTTTGTTGATTGGACAGTTTAATACAGTTTTCAATACAGGGCAATGTGCTAACTTCAACTGAACGTGTAGTTGCTGAAGCACCTGCAGTAGAGTAGAGGACACGAGAGGCACAGAAGCGGCAGCAGGAGGAGGTGGCGGGGAACAATAAACATGGGAAAACATGGAGGTGTTTCTGGACCTCAGTAAGGGGAGAGTTCATTTTGTGTTTCTATTAGTTTGACTTTTCTCTTGTGTTGAAAGTGTTTTTGTTGTTTAGGTTGCTGCGGGTGTCCTGTGGCGAAGTTTATAGATGTTCAAAATATCAATATATTATTGGTCATCTGTTAAGAAAAGGTTTTCAGGAAAAAGATTTGTTAGTTGTACAATTACACAGCTGACAATAGTGTGTAGGTATATGTGTGTTTTAATTGGGTATTATAATGATATTTTTGGTGTTTATAGGAACGTAATTTTGACTGCTTGATGCAATCGTTGCATAACATATTTTTTTCAGTTTCTGGTGTTTATTGTCTTTATGATAAGTTATTGATGTTATTTAAAGTAAGAAACCGTTATGTGAAATATAATAAGTCATGTTAGATGTTAGATGATGCTGTAATGTTATTTATTTTTCATTAAAATGTTCCAGAATAAACTTGTGTTGAATTGTTTTGAATTGTGTATATCAAATTTATTTAATGTTGATTAGTTTTTCCGGATTTGTGTATTTTTGAGGTTATATAAGTTAATATAGTAATTATGTGATTTAAACAAATGGAAGTCAGTTTTCTACAAGAGAGTAATAGCAAGTTAAGTTTCTGTAAGGTTGTTGGAGTAAGTTATGGTGCATATACTGTATATGTTGATTCAATTTCTGCTTGTAAGGCTGTGCAATTTCATATTAATAATACTGTGGCACAATTGTGAAACACCAATACTTCAATAAAAAATTGACTGTTTTTAGTTATTTACATCAAAACAAGGCATATGTTGCATGTTAACACCATTACATTACACAAAAACAGACACAGATTCTCACATATTACACACACACAAATATTGCATATAAAGACACATTGAGAAACTACATACACAAACCTCACACACACACATATTACTCGAACAGAGAGATTTGAGATCGTGCTGAACACAGAAAAATAAACAAGAACAGATAAACTTGTCAACTCTGCTCGTTGAGTTCCTGTGTGATATTTTTGGGTGAATGGCTTGTTTGTCCTATCGTGATTAGGCTACTCTGACGTGAGTGTTATTTGTTCAACGAGTAACAACTACAGCACAAAACATTCAAAATATAATTCACTCAAAGTAATTATTTCTGCACATGACATCACTTGACATTTATGTAAATAAAATATATATTTTTAGTGCTTTGTTTTGTTTTTATGTTCAATAGCATGAAGTGATGCATTTTGATCAAATGTGACTGTAGATTTTTATAATACTTATTTTATTATTTGTAATAAATATGAATCCTAAAGGAAAACCTGTGAAAAGAATTATATTAAGTAAAATGGTCATGTGATGGTTTTAGTTAATTGTATGTCACTTTCAATTTTAAAGCATTTGTTTGTACAACAAGTGTACATTTGGGCACACGAGGCATATTTTCACATGTACAGTCACAACTAGTTTTAATCTTCACTAAAGCAAGGCACATTTTCAGTTGTAATCATAGACTGTAAATAAATATGGACGTAGTGTCTGTGGCGTCACCCATAGGATTCTGAAGAGCAGTTTTGAAGCGTAAAGTAGGGTCGAGCTGACCGTTGCCATCACCGCGCGTCACTCCCGGATAACAGATTATGGACAAAGAGGCGGCACGTGGGCGGAGCTGAGGTGACGCGATGACTAACAGACAGCAGATAAATGGCTGTTCACCTGTCACTCAAAGTGGCCACGCCTTAATTATGCAGAACTTTAAGGCTTTATATAATGTAAACGAATGAGTTGAAAATTTACCCCCCTCACAGTTGTCATGAAGGGCAAAATTAGTTATATAGACCAAAACCACAATGTGTACCAGGCTGTAAAGTTGGGCATTTTAACATGGGGCTCAATGAGATTCTGCTCCCTTCTGGAGCCTGTCTCTAGTGGCCAGTCGATGAACTGCAGTTTGCGTACTCCAGAGAATATTCCAGCGCGTTCCATTCCCTTCACTCTTATTAAACAACGCATGAACCTTTAAAACTGTAGTTTAAAACAGATGCTTATATTTATGGGGAGTTGATAGATTTATTGATGTAGAAGTGTGTTTTGTTTTATATGTAAGAAGTGAAATTGCAAATATTGCAGTGTTTAAAAAGTGTAAAAATAAAACAGTTTGTTCAGTTCACTGCTGTTGCTATAATTGTGAAAAACAGAACACAATAAATAAATATCGGTTCTATATATCGGTTATCGGGCACATAAACATGCAAATAATCGGTATCGGTTATAAAAAAATCTATATCGATCTGTACTAATTAATGAGGTGTGTGTGTTTAAAAGGTTACCAATGGGGACCTGTCCTCAAACTTCTTAAATCAGTATCTTCAGACACAGGTCAGTACGTGCTAAACACATCTGTACTGCAAATACATTCAAACTCAAACTCTTTATTTGTCATAGCTTTTGAACATACATTTAATTATGAAGTGCAACAGTTGAATTTAAATTAAATGTGGTGTAGATGGACAAATGCATTTACATAATGTCCAAACAATGTTAACAAGGAGTGCAAAACTTTTCTCTCCCATGAACACCTTTATTTTATTTTCTGACACTGTAATTCGGTTCTTTATGTAAAATTTCATGGCTTCCCAGGTTCTATTCTGGATCAACACCGGAGCTGACCTGATGCAGTCTTCACACGGTCCCTGGTACCCTGCCAGATGTGATGAAATGTAGAAGTTTATTCTCCACTGCCTTCACCTCATCTTCAGTCCATTTTCTCTTTTGGCTTTTTGACACCTAAAAATGTAAATAATGTGACCTCAACTTTCTTTCGCCTCACTTTAAAAAGCTGAGTGCAGAGTATACAACAGAGGTAATGCACACTAGGACATCTGCATTCAATAGGTTCAATCATGATGACATGATGGCGGCGCGAGTACATCGCGAGGCTCGGGGTCTCTCCAGATTCTGCAATGTTGCGGTATATTTCCTGCTCATTTCGGGTCTGTTCGTGCAGAACAGTTGTGCCTTTACATCGTACACCCGATGTGAGCTTTTGGATATTGGTTTGCGAATTTCCGACAGTTTTATGGACAACCTTCGACTCCTTCCTGAGATCACCAGAACACCCGATGCTATGCACTCTACCCGTCCAGGCGGAAGTGCTCGCAGGCGGCGTCGAGATCGTAAACAAAGGCGGGGGAAGCGCGGAGGACTAAGAGCTAAGCTAAAGCTAACACCACACCGGCTCTCTTTACCCAGCATTTTCCTTGCCAATGTACGGTCGCTGGTGAACAAGATTCGACTCAGTATCACACACAGCAAGAGATTTTTGAACTGTAACGTTTTAATATTCACGGAAACTTGGTTAAACAGCGGAATACCGGACAACGCTATTGAGCTAGCGGGACGCCACACACTCCGAGCGGATAGAACATTAGATGGCTCCGGTAAGACCAGAGGTGGTGGATTGTGTATTTACATTAACAAAGCTTGGTGCACAAACTCTGCTATTGTTGGGAGACATTGTTCAGCTAACCTTGAGTTTCTCATGGTTAAATGTAGACCGTTTTATCTACCGCGGGAGTTCACTTCCACCATTATAACTGCAGCCTATATTCCCCCGGATGCTGATGCTAAGCTTGCTATGAAAGAACTTCACGCAGCCATCAGTAAACAACAGACTGCCCACCCGGAAGCTGCGTTTATTGTTGCTGGTGATTTTAATCATTCAAACTTAAAGTCAGTGCTACCGAAATTTCACCAGCATGTTTCCTGTCACACCAGAGGAAACAAAACTTTAGACCATGTTTACACAAACATGGCTGGAGCTTACGTTGCGACACCCCTCCCCCACCTAGGACAGTCAGATCACCTTTCTTTGTTTCTCACCCCCAAATATGCACCCCTCATCAACCGTGTGAAGCCATCAGTGAAGACAATCAAGGTGTGGCCTGAGGGGGCAGATTGCATACTCTAGGAAAGGTTTCTACATACAGACTGGAGTATGTTTGCTTCCCAAGCCACCAGTGGCTCTCACATAGACATTGACTGCTACACCTCCTCTGTACTGGATTATATCAACACCACCGCTGACAGTGTTACAACCCAGAAGCAGATCACCACATACCCTAATCAGAAGCCATGGATGAATAGGGAAGTGCGACTCCTGTTGAAGACACACAATGCTGCCTTCAGATCAGGAGATGCACAAGCCTACAGCACATCCAGAGCAAACCTGAAGAGGGGCATCAAAGAGGCCAAGCACTGCTACAAGCTAAAGGTAGAGGGACACTTTTCCAACTTTGACCCTCGACGCATGTGGCAGGGCATTCAGGCCATCAGTGACTACAAACCCACCCACTCCACCCCCGCAGCCACTGATATCAACTTCCTGAACGAGCTAAATTACTTTTATGCTCGCTTTGAAAGGGACAACAGAGAAACTGCCACCAAAGCCAAACCCTCAGCTGACCACTCGCCAATCACACTCTCCTCCACAGATGTCTGCAATGCACTGTGCCAAATCAGCCCGCACAAGGCTGCTGGAACAGACAACATCCCTGGACGCGTACTCAGGGCATGTGCAGAGCAGCTCGCTGGGGTTTTTACAGACATTTTCAACTTGTCTCTTGCCCAAGCAACTGTACCAACATGTTTTAAATGCACTTCCATTGTGCCAGTGCCAAAACACTCTAGCCCAATGTGCCTTAACGACTACCGCCCTGTAGCACTCACACCCATCGTTATGAAGTGCTTTGAGCGGCTGGTCTTGGCACATCTAAAAGACTCTCTACCATCCACATTGGACTCACATCAGTTTGCCTACCGTAGCAATAGGAGCACAGAGGATGCAGTTTCCTTGGCACTGCACTCTGTGCTCACACATCTGGACAATAAGAACACGTATGCACGTATGCTGTTTGTTGACTTCAGCTCAGCATTCAACACTGTTATCCCAACCAAGTTAATAGCCAAACTTGGAGACCTGGGCAACAACACCTCAATGTGCAACTGGATATTGGACTTCCTGACCAACAGACCCTAGAATGTTCGATCAGGCTCCACCTGCTCCACCTCCATCACACTTGATACTGGTGTACCACAGGGCTGTGTGCTAAGCCCATTTCTCTACTCCCTCTTCACCTCCGATTGCAAGCCTGTGTATGGATCTAACTCCATCGTCAAGTTTGCGGACGACACTACGGTGATTGGACTCAACAGCAACAACAATGAGACTGCCTATAGGGAGGAGATCCAGCACCTGGCCACATGGTGCACTGAAAACAATCTGCTCCTCAACACCACCAAAACGAAGGAACTCATCGTGGACTTCAGGAAAGAGTCAAGAAGCACACACGACACCATCCACATCAATGGAATGGCTGTTGAGCGTGTCTCCAGTTTCAAGTTCCTGGGGATCCACATCTCGGTGGACATGTCCTGGACAACCAACACCTCCAGCCTGGTCAAGAAGGCTCACCAGCATCTTTTCTTCCTGAGGACACTGAGGAAGAATCAGCTATCCTCGGCTATACTGGTGAACTTCTATCGCTGCGCAATAGAAAGCATCCTGACCAACTGTGTTACAGTATGGTATGGGAGCTGCTCTGTTGTAGAGCGCAAGGCACTGCAGCGGGTGGTGAAAACCGCCCAGCGCATCACAGGGACTACACTACCTGCCATCGACCACATCCAGAGGAAACGCTGTCTGCATCGAGCTCGCAGCATCCTTAAGGACTCCTCTCACCCAGCCCTCAAACTGTTTTCTCTCCTGCCCTCCGGTAGGCGTTTCAGGTGCCTCTCTTTATTGAACTCTAACCCTCGTTGATCCCACTCCCCTTATATACTGCTAACCTTCCTCCCCCCCCCCCACACATCTGCCTTCACTTTGTTATTTGCACTACTGGATGTTCATTTGCACTATCGACTGTTTATTACAGTAACACCTGTTCATATATGCATCTTGCACTACTATACCTAACTGAAATATGCTCATTTGCACTATATCGTCCATTGCTATACTGCCCAACTCAGCCTAACATATCATTATATACTTCTATCTGTAAATTCTGTTTATAGTAATAGCCATCTGTATATTATATTCAATACATATCTATCTGTAAATTCTGTTTATAGTAATATCCATCTGTATATTATATTCAGTACATTTCTATCTGTAAATTCTGTTTATAGTAATAGCCATCTGTATATTATATTCATAGTACATATTAACCTGTAAAATTCTGTTTATAGTAATATCCATCTGTATATTATATTCAGTACATATCTATCTGTAAATTCTGTTTATAGTAATAGCCATCTGTATATTATATTCATAGTACATATTACCTGTAAAATTATATTTATAGTAATAGCCATCTTTATATATATTCAGTACATATTCATGTCCTGCACTTATGAAACCATTGTATATCCTGCACTTGCTGCTATTGCACTTCTGGTTAGACCTAAACTGCATTTCGTTGCCTTGTACCTGTACTTGTGTAATGACAATAAAGTTGAATCTAATCTAATCTAAAAAATACCAGGTAGAGTACCAGACCTAGGTTGTTTTAATCTTCAGTACATCTGCAGGAAACTAGACTGCATTCAGTGCAGCTGCTGGCTAGGTCGCAGAGTCATGTGATTAGAGATGCAGATTACGCGGCCTGTGCACATGTCACTTTCAGGCTGTGTGTTTGATCTAAGTTATTAAAGGGTATGTGGCAGTTGTAGCCATCCAGTCCCTGTCAAGTAAAACCAGGGGAAAAACTGAAGTGAGGACTCAAATGCGGAGAAGGGTGATTTATTGATAAAAAATAAACATAATAACAAAACAAAACCCACGAGGGGAAAAACTATAACCAGAAATAACAAAACCAACTTAGAACAGACCAAACAGGATCACAGGGAACAGGAGACGAACGACAACGATCCGACACAAGACTTCTTCTTCTTCCTCTTCTTCTGTATTTTAATGGCGGTTGGCAAACCAGCTTTGGTGCGTTTCCGCCACCTACTGGGGTGGAGTGTGAAGCTTTGATGGACAAGGAAGATAGAGCGAGAAAAAAAAAGGGAAATTAAATTCTTCTAATCAAATGTGTTTTCTTAAGATATTCCAATAAAGCAGTGGTCAGTTTTGAATTATTGTTCAGCAAGTTCATTAATGCTATCCTTTTAATTCCCACAGCCTTAGCCTCTTCTATGAGCTGAGACTTTCTTCTTTAAAACCAGCGCATTTTAATAGAATATGTTCGACTGTTTCTGGTAATCCACATTTGCTGCACAATCCTGTATCATGTTTACCAATTTTAAAAAGTGATTGATTCAAAGCTGTGTGTCCAATACGAAGTCGAGAAATTACTGTGTCATCCCTTCTTTTTCCACAAACTTTTCTCACATTTCCGACTTCTTTCCTTTCCTTCCTGTATCCATGACTCTTGCCATCTATTCTTCACTATCTTTTTTAATAATACCCTTCATTTCAGCTTTCCCCAGAGGGACATTAACGTTTATATGTGTATGCTTTAAGGCCTTTTTTGCCAATTCATCTGCCATTTCATTTCCTGCAATGCCCACATGAGCAGGAATCCACAGAAAAAAGACTTTTACTCCTGACTGATTTATTCTGAACAGAGTCTGAAAAGATTCTATAAGAATATCCTGTCTTGAGTCAGATCTTCCATTCTTTAGACTAATAAGGCTTGATAAGGAATCAGAACAAATCACAGCTTGAGGCAACTGTGCCTCTTCCACCCATTGAAGAGACAATTGAATTGCAATAAATTCTAATGAATAAACAGATAAAAAATGATATGTTCTATTACTTATTAAAAAATCCAGCTAATTACTACCGCAAAAGCTGTAAGCCCAGATTCATGATCTTTTGAGCCGTCAGTAAATATTTGAGTACACCCATGATACTCTTGATCTATATATTGTTTCACCAACATATCTTTGGGAATCTTTCTCTGATAGTCATTTATTTCCTCCAGCAAGTTTAGGTCGACCAATGGCATTGGGAATAACCACGGGGGTATAGCTGATATTGCCCCTGTCGGACTAATTTCATACTCAAAAATTCCCATTCTTTGTGCCTCATTATTAGCATCCCATCCAAAACTTGCTATTTGTGAATATTCATATTCCCAGCAGTTCTTAAGAACATCTTTAACAGGGTGGCTATTCTTGTGTCCTTTTACTGATATCCAATAAACCATTTTCAACTGTTGCTACCTACACTCAACTAAAGGATTATTAGGAACACCATACTAATACTGTGTTTGACCCCCTTTCGCCTTCAGAACTGCCTTAATTCTACGTGGCATTGATTCAACAAGGTGCTGAAAGCATTCTTTAGAAATGTTGGCCCATATTGATAGGATAGCATCTTGCAGTTGATGGAGATTTGTGGGATGCACATCCAGGGCACGAAGCTCCTGTTCCACCACATCCCAAAGATGCTCTATTGGGTTGAGATCTGGTGACTGTGGGGGCCATTTTAGTACAGTGAACTCATTGTCATGTTCAAGAAACCAATTTGAAATGATTGGAGCTTTGTGACATGGTGCATTATCCTGCTGGAAGTAGCCATCAGAGGATGGGTACATGGTGGTCATAAAGGGATGGACATGGTCAGAAACAATGCTCAGGTAGGCCGTGGCATTTAAACGATGCCCGATTGGCACTAAGGGGCCTAAAGTGTGCCAAGAAAACATCCCCCACACCATTACACCACCACCACCAGCCGGCACAGTGGTAACAAGGCATGATGGATCCATGTTCTCATTCTGTTTACGCCAAATTCTGACTCTACCATCTGAATGTCTCAACAGAAATCGAGACTCATCAGACCAGGCAACATTTTTCCAGTCTTCAACTGTCCAATTTTGGTGAGCTCGTGCAAATTGTAGCCTCTTTTTCCTATTTGTAGTGGAGATGAGTGGTACCCGGTGGGGTCTTCTGCTGTTGTAGCCCATCCGCCTCAAGGTTGTGCGTGTTGTGGCTTCACAAATGCTTTGCTGCATACCTCGGTTGTAACGAGTGGTTATTTCAGTCAAAGTTGCTCTTCTATCAGCTTGAATCAGTCGGCCCATTCTCCTCTGACCTCTAGCATCAACAAGGCATTTTCGCCCACAGGACTGCCGCATACTGGATGTTTTTCCCTTTTCACACCATTCTTTGTAAACTCTAGAAATGGTTGTGCGTGAAAATCCCAGTAACTGAGCAGATTGTGAAATACTCAGACCGGCCCGTCTGGCACCAACAACCATGCCACGCTCAAAATTGCTTAAATCACCTTTATTTCCCATTCTGACATTCAGTTTGGAGTTCAGGAGATTGTCTTGACCAGGACCACACCCCTAAATGCATTGAAGCAACTGCCATGTGATTGGTTGATTAGATAATTGCATTAATGAGAAATTGAACAGGTGTTCCTAATAATCCTTTAGGTGAGTGTATATACCAAAGGCATTTCTCCCATTTCCACCTGTAATGCAGCAACTGGAGATGTCCTAAAAGCACCACAGCAAATTCTTAAAGCCTGAGATTGTATACTTTCAACCTTTTTAATCTGCGATGCTGATGAATAAACAACATAATCTATTGTAGATCTTATTACAGCACAATATGTGTCCGGTTTGCTCCCCAATCTATCCCAGCCAAGCATCTGATTATATTAATTCCCTTCTTACATTTATTTACTATATTTTGAATATGCAATCCAAATGTTGCCTTAGAATCCATCCATATTCCTAAGAACTTGATTTCTGATACTTGTTCTAAAACCTGTTTATACAACCTTAGACTTATTTTTGGTATTTTTTTCTTCCTTGAGAAACATACTACATTTGTTTTGTTTATAGAGAATCTGAATCCCCATTTTTCAACTTCATTTATAGCCCCCTGCATTTCACCTTCAACTTTCTTAACATTTCTTCCTCTTTTCCACAATGCTCCGTCGTCCGCATACAAAGATTGACCTATTCCTGATTCAACTTTTGAAAAAATATCATAATATTAAATAAATAAATATTAATCATAATATTAAATAAAATAGGACTACAAACACTACCTTGATGTGTACTATTATCAATTTTGTACGTTTTTTAATATGATGCTCCACCCTAACCTGAATAGTATGATCCATCATAAAATCCATTACCCAGTTATACATCCTCCCTTTAATTCCCATTTTCTCCAATTTTTTATTAAAAGTCCCTCCTTCCACATCATGTCATACGCCTTCTCAGTATCAAAGAATACACCAATTAAAACTTCCTTATTTACTATAGCTTTTCTGATATCTGTTTCTAAGGATATAACTGAATCCATTGTATTTCTCCCTTTCTGGAAACCACTTTGATGAGGATACATCATATTCTTACTTTCAATTTCATAAACTAACCATGATACAACCATTCTTTCCATTATTTTGCAGAGATTTGATGTTAAGGCTATAGGTCTATAATTACTTGGGTTAGATCGATCCTTACCAGGCTTTACTACTGGAACAATGACTCCATGTTTCCAGGTAGACGGAAGCTTTCCTTCTGTCCATATCCTATTAAAAAGTCTTAAAATAATGTTCAATGATATGTCTGATAGATTTCTAATCATTTCGTAACATACTGCATCCTTTCCAGGAGAAGTATGTTTCAATCACACTAACACTTGTTTCAATTCAAATATAGAAAATAATACATCCATTGAGGATCCAAAAACATATTTTCTCCTCAAAACTTCTGGGTTCTCTTTCAAACATTGCTCCTTTTGCCTCCTCATTTCATTTGATATATTTCCATTACTATGCACTTTAATAAATGTTCTTACTAATTCTTCTGCTTTTTCACTATTAGAGACAAATTGCTTTCCATCACTAATTAAAACAGGAAGGTTATTACATCTTTGTGTTCCACCCTTCTTCCTAATCATTCCCCATAAATCACTTATGGCTATTTTTTTCCCCTATAGTACCACAAAATTCTCTCCAGTGTTTTCTTTTAGCATCTTTTATCACTTTCCTAACCTTAGCCTGTGCTCTCTTATACTCAATAAAATCATCAAATACAACCGATTTCCTTACTTTCCTTAATGCACGATTTCTATCCCTTTTTGCTTTATTACATTCATCGGTCCACCATGGGACTGCTTTCTTCTTATACTTTACTGTATTTTTTCCAATAATATCTTCTGCAGTATTAATAAAAACTCCACATATTTTATCATTAAGTTCCTCAATGTCTTCATTTAAATCATTTAAAGTAATCAATTTTTCTTCACTTTTTTTCTTAAATATACAGGTGCTGGTCATATAATTAGGATATCATCAAAAAGTTGATTTATTTCACTAATTCCATTCAAAAAGTGAAACTTGTATATTATATTCATTCATTACACACAGACTGATATATCTCAAATGTTTATTTCTTTTAATTTTGATGATTATAATTGACAACTAAGGAAAATCCCAAATTCAGTATCTCAGAAAATTAGAATATTACTTAAGACCAATACTAAGAAAGGATTTTTAGAAATCGTGGCCAACTGAAAAGTATGAACATGAAAAGTATGAGCATGTACAGCACTCAATACTTAGTCGGGGCTCCTTTTGCCTGAATTACTGCAGCAATGCGGCGTGGCATGGAGTCGATCAGTCTGTGGCACTGCTCAGGTGTTATGAGAGCCCAGGTTGCTCTGATAGTGGCCTTCAGCTCTTCTGCATTGTTGGGTCTGGCATATCGCATCTTCCTCTTCACAATACCAATAAGGGTGAGTTTGCTGGCCAATTAAGAACAGGGATACCATGGTCCTTAAACCAGGTACTGGTTGCTTTGGCACTGTGTGCAGGTGCCAAGTCCTGTTGGAAAATGAATCTGCATCTCCATAAAGTTGGTCAGCAGCAGGAAGCATGAAGTGCTCTAAAACTTCCTGGTATACGGCTGCGTTGACCTTGGACCTCAGAAAACACAGTGGACCAACACCAGCAGATGACATGTGTAGCGAATTAGCTCAGAGGGGAAATATTAATAATTATTCATAACTCATTATGATTATTCATTATGATTAATTATGAATATTTGAATCAGTTAAATTGATTAACTTGATGTAGCTACATCAACATTACAATCAATCAATCAGTTAATCCTGTGAACGCTCAGTATTGATTATTAATTAATTCTAAGAAAGTTATATTTTTCAGGGCCACAGAAAAATAATTCTTCCTTTGTATTTACATAAGCGCTTAGAGCGCATAACAAGATCAATCATTTAAGTGACAATTTGTTTGCAGGCAGGGAGTCAGAACCAAACATATATTGTGCACAAACTTTAATAACTAAATCGCGGACAAGATTAAACGGACATAAAACATACAGACACAAAACATATATGGCAAGAGGTAAAGTTAAAGTGGTTAGAAAAACCAGGTCAGTACAGATGGATGAAGTTATGCAAAGAGTCTAAACCTGGGAGAACCACCCCTGATAGGCTCCTTTGTCTGAGCAAAGGAGTTTACAGTTTTACTAACTACACAGCGACTTGTATTTCTTAGTACATTACTTGCATTTGCCCGGGAAGGCGTCCAGATATATGGTCGCAGGAGAAAGTCTTGATGGTTCCGTCCGATGGCTTTGTAGTGGCTATCGTTTCCTTCTGTGTTGAGCGAAGGAACAACGGTGAGCTTGCATGGTTGTTTTGACTCCATCGAGGTTGAGGAAGTTGCACACGCATAGTTCATGTAAGTTCATATATGTCGTGTCTCCTATCAAATGAATACTCGTATGGTGGCGTCTGGTTTCCTGCCCCACACACACACGTGAGGCTGTGTGTGCAGGCCTTATTTGGCCTGGCCTGGCCTGGCGGCCGGCCAGATAGACAGCCAAGATGATGCGTCCAGAGGGAGAAGGGAAGAGAGCGGAGAAGAGAGAGCGTCTCTCTTAATCCCACCCTCGATGGTCGAGGTGCCCAATGGGATTGTTGGGATTTCCCAGTGGGAAATTCCTATGTGGGAGATTTATGGATCTTTGTTTCAAGCAAGATTCAATGGGCCTGTGCCCATATACACTCACCTAAAGGATTATTAGGAACACCTGTTCAATTTCTCATTAATGCAATTATCTAATCAACCAATCACATGGCAGTTGCTTCAATGCATTTAGGGGTGTGGTCCTGGTCAAGACAATCTCCTGAACTCCAAACTGAATGTCAGAATGGGAAAGAAAGGTGATTTAAGCAATTTTGAGCGTGGCATGGTTGTTGGTGCCAGACGGGCCGGTCTGAGTATTTCACAATCTGCTCAGTTACTGGGATTTTCACGCACAACCATTTCTAGAGTTTACAAAGAATGGTGTGAAAAGGGAAAAACATCCAGTATGCGGCAGTCCTGTGGGCAAAAATGCCTTGTTGATGCTAGAGGTCAGAGGAGAATGGGCCGACTGATTCAAGCTGATAGAAGAGCAACTTTGACTGAAATAACCACTCGTTACAACCGAGGTATGCAGCAAAGCATTTGTGAAGCCACAACACGCACAACCTTGAGGCGGATGGGCTACAACAGCAGAAGACCCCACCGGGTACCACTCATCTCCACTACAAATAGGAAAAAGAGGCTACAATTTGCACGAGCTCACCAAAATTGGACAGTTGAAGACTGGAAAAATGTTGCCTGGTCTGATGAGTCTCGATTTCTGTTGAGACATTCAGATGGTAGAGTCAGAATTTGGCGTAAACAGAATGAGAACATGGATCCATCATGCCTTGTTACCACTGTGCCGGCTGGTGGTGGTGGTGTAATGGTGTGGGGGATGTTTTCTTGGCACACTTTAGGCCCCTTAGTGCCAATCGGGCATCGTTTAAATGCCACGGCCTACCTGAGCATTGTTTCTGATCATGTCCATCCCTTTATGACCACCATGTACCCATCCTCTGATGGCTACTTCCAGCAGGATAATGCACCATGTCACAAAGCTCGAATCATTTCAAATTGGTTTCTTGAACATGACAATGAGTTCACTGTACTAAAATGGCCCCCACAGTCACCAGATCTCAACCTAATAGAGCATCTTTGGGATGTGGTGGAACGGGAGCTTCGTGCCCTGGATGTCGTTCCCACAAATCTCCATCAACTGCAAGATGCTATCCTATCAATATGGGCCAACATTTCTAAAGAATGCTTTCAGCACCTTGTTGAATCAATGCCACGTAGAATTAAGGCAGTTCTGAAGGCGAAAGGGGGTCAAACACAGTATTAGTATGGTGTTCCTAATAATCCTTTAGGTGAGTGTATACTTCATTTAATGCAACAAACACACATTACTTCCTATGAGGAAGGGACATACATGAAAGTGTAAGTCGTGAAGAGAGCATTAATTTGATAGGAGACACGACATATATGAACTTACATGAACTAGTAAGTTGTTCATAAGACATGCATAAACGAAATAACATACAAGGGACACTTTACAAGACAGTTATATGCGTACATACAATGTCCTGGGGTGCATATTCATTTATAGACGGTTGGTCTATAACTTGAGGCAAATGCTTGTGTTTGACAGGCTTTGTGTCTTAACTATGGCCTTTTCCATGTGGCACATTTTTTAGGGCCATAAACCGTCTTATCAGTTGGTATCCAGGGTAACTGAGGACCTTTCTCTGTTGCATTGGGGAAGGTCTGTTACTAAGTACAGGGCATTTAAAACATATTTGTTTAATGTAACAGGCGATTATGTGTCTGATTTGCCTCAGTCGCTACACATGGCACCCCAAACCATCACTGACTGTGGAAACTTTACACTGGACCTCAAGCAACGTGGATTGTGTGCCTCTCCTCTCTTCCTCCAGACTCTGGGACCCTGATTTCCAAAGGAAATGCAAAATTTACTTTCATCAGAGAACATAACTTTGGACCACTCAGCAGCAGTCCAGTCCTTTTTGTCTTTAGCCCAGGCGAGACGCTTCTGACGCTGTCTGTTGTTCAAGAGTGGCTTGACACAAGGAATGCGACAGCTGAAACGCATGCCTTGCATACGTCTGTGCGTAGTGGTTCTTGAAGCACTGACTCCAGCTGCAGTCCACTCTTTGTGAATCTCCCCCACATTTTTGAATGGGTTTTGTTTCTCAATCCTCTCCAGGGTGCGGTTATCCCTATTGCTTGTACACTTTTTTCTACCACATCTTTTCCTTCCCTTCGCCTCTCTATTAATGTGCTTGGACACAGAGCTCTGTGAACAACCAGCCTCTTTTGCAATGACCTTTTGTGTCTTGCCCTCCTTGTGCAAGGTGTCAATGGTCGTCTTTTGGACAACTGTCAAGTCAGCAGTCTTCCCCATGATTGTTTAGCCTACAGAACTAGACTGAGAGACCATTTAAAGGCCTTTGCAGGTGTTTTGAGTTAATTAGCTGATTAGAGTGTGGCACCAGGTGTCTTCAATATTGAACCTTTTCACAATATTCTAATTTTTGGAGATACTGAATTTGGGATTTTCCTTAGTTGTCAGTTATAATCATCAAAACTAAAAGAAATAAACATTTGAAATATATCAGTCTGTGTGTAATGAATGAATATAATTTACAAGTTTCACTTTTTGAATGGAATTAGTGAAATAAATCAACTTTTTGATGATATTCTAATTATATGACCAGCACCTGTATATAATTGTATTATTAGTAGTAATATGCATTGCTAAGGACTTCATTTGGACAACTTTGAAGGTGATTTTCTCAATATTCTGATTTTTTTGCACCCTCAGATTTTCAAATAGTTGTATCTCGGCCAAATATTGTCCTATCCTAACAAACCATACATCAATGGACAGCTTATTTATTCAGAAGATGTATAAATTGTGGTCCAGGGTCACATATAACATTACTGATGATAGCATCCAGGTTAATTCAAAAGAAGAATTGTGCGCACATCCAAACAACTTTTTTGCAGGTGCTAGATTGAATGAAGCATTGAACTCGAAGTTAACAAGAATCTGCACACTGCTACTGCTGCTCCCAAAGATTTAACAAACAGCACAAAAAGGTACAATTTATATCAGTGTGAACATCACACCTGACCTCATTAGTGAACTAATTACCCAATCATCCAATGTAATGACGTCAAAATGTGTTTTAAGAATACAGCATAGATAAACAGAAAAATAGATTACAAACCCAAATCACCAATATAATATAAACAGAATTAAATATGATAAGATATGAGAGTTTTCACAAAAAAGGTTTCAAATCAAATCATATTCAAACCTTTTGGAGAGAGTATTGAGTGTATATATATATATATAAAAGCTTGGCTCTGTCATATGATTTTATTAATGTCACCACCCCTTCTGGGTACTCTTACTTGTTTGATACCTAAACATCGAAGAGTTGACATTGTGTTTGAAAACATTAAAGTGAACAGCAATGGAGGTCATTCAAACGTATATTACTTCTATGTTCTGCAATGCGTGTTTTCAGGCGTGTTTTACCTATATACGCTAAACCACATGGGCATTTAATCATATAAATTATGTTTTTGGTGTTGCACGAAATTATTCCCTTAATTTTTAACTGCTTCCCAGAATGAGGGTGGCTAAAAGTGTGACATTTATTTGTATAATTACATTGTGCACATTGTCCACACCTATAATTCCCATCAGGGAGTAGAAAGGGATTACTTGAACCCTTGGTCCGCTCTCACCACCATTTGCCGTATATTTGGAGCTCATTTGTGTACAAGGGTGATTCTCCAACTAGGAGCACTTTTGGCACTGTGAGCTTATGGAAAATTCACTCTCTCTTAAAACACACAATCTTCCTAACTTCATTAAGTTGTCTTCTAGCACAATATAACAGTGGGCAGTTTTAGAATTCCATGGAATATTATTATTTTTAACAGTTTTTCTGAAGAGCGCTTTCAAAGATGTCATTTCCACCACTTTTCAATTTATGTATTTTATTACAATATAATATTGTAAAACTGATTATATAAGATTATGTATCAGTCAACAACATCAGTGGCTACCTCATCATGGAACAAAATAAATCTTAATACATCATGAACTTGTTACAAAAACATTTCATTTTTGCTCAGGTCTATGTTTATTTTTTAAAGTCACTCACACATATATTGTAAGTAATGAACTATTAATACTTGGTTTAAAATACATTTAGATCCACATCATTGGTTATTATTTTTTTTTCTTAGAAACTGTGTAGTGGTGGAAAGATTGTTTCTGTTAATTTTTACTTAAATTGCCAGTCCAAAATATCATGTATTTTATTATTTAACATATATAAATTGAACAGTCATCTTCAAGAACTTTGCTGAGATGCCCAATTCTCTCTGTGCAAGTTTCATTAGCCTGTACTTCTGGAGAATTTTAGAAGACACAATTTTGTGCTGGTTTGTGAGGTTTCTTTCCTATATTTCTCCCTTAACTGAGAAATGATGGTGTTTTGAAAGGTCAGAGTCCTCAGTTTTTTTAGTCCCTCCGCCATTTGTCTTGCCGCTTTACTCCGTGATGAGTCATTATGACTGATTTTTTTTCTGTAGTCTGGCGAACCTTTTCTTAGATTTTTCGATTTTTCTCAAGGCATCACCCAGCTTTATATTAACCACAGACAAATCTCTGAAAAGCTTTGATCGATCTCTCCTCACTTTCTTCCTTCCCCTGGATGTAGATCTTTCCACTATGGGGGGAGTGTCTGGTGTCAGGCGTGAGTTTGGTGGTGTAGTGGCCAACACAGCGATTGCAGCGGCTATACGTCGTCGCCGGTTTCGCTGATTGATCTTCCACTGTTTTCTTTTTCTTATTCCTTCTCCTTACTGGAGACCTCTAAGATTGGTTTCACTATTCCTCTTTCTTTTTTCCTGCGATATCTTTCCCTGTCTTTTTCTCATTTCTGTTGATATTTAACTGGATCAGCTTTTATTCTGTCCCTGTATTCCTGTGACTTCTTGGCCACCGACTTCGGCATCTTAAATATAAATATAGATAAATAAAAATAAATATAGAGTATACTGGAATGGTGATATATAAAGTATATAAAGGTGGAAATGATATTTTAGCAGTTTTTCTGCAATATTAGCACACCCTCATGTCATGCTTAGCTACTTTTGGACTTAGCATGTTGTTTACTCATAATAAACATAAATACATTATTTTCATATTTGTTGTGCATAATTCAACCGAACTACAGCCAAGGTGGAAATGACGCTGAATAAAATACTCTGTATAAAAGCTCGAGTTACCTTGATTTATTTTCTTGTGCTGAAGAGCACATGTGCCTGAAGTTTCATCTTCAACTAATATGTCCTTTCACTAATATTTCCATGGTTACCAAGTAAATAAAACATTTAAGGTGGATGTATTAAGGTGGATTTTGTTGAGGGAGGTGGAAATGACGGAAAACCTGGGGACAGACTTATTTTATTCCAAAAATTATTTTATTATTTTTCTCCATCCAGCCGTTGCATACTGGCCTTCACTGCACCATTATATGCGATGCCCTCTAGCCAGCAGTTCACATTTTACAAGTCTATATCCAGCATCGGGCATTCTTAATTGTATTGCTCTCGCAAGAGGGTCAATTTCATTTTCAGTTATATTGGAATAGCAGCCTCTGACAGAGAGGGAGTGCTCCTTCAGCCTTCTGTTAAGTGTTCGTCTGGAAACACCACAGAGCTGTGTTTCAACAGGAAGAGCAGTAGAGAGGAGTTCTTGAAGGTCATCCCTCTGGATATCCAAATGTGGGCATCCCAAGTTACTGCAGGTGATGGTTACAATTTCTGATAAATTTGCTGAAGATTCTTCTGAACTCTGAGAGATATTAATTAGGTTTATTAACCCCTGTAGGCCCCTTATTAATTCCCCGGGGATGTCAACATGATTTGATGCAGCAATTGCCAATGTTAGTTCTTGCTGTGCAGCATCCAGGAGGTAATCCATATCTATAGTTTCATTCCGACAAATAGAGTGAAACTTAGTTAGCATACACTGTAAAATATCTTCATGCACTCGTTCCTGCGGGAGTAAACAATGAATAGTACGTTTATATCCGTACATTTTATATACATAATTCCATGCTGAGTTTATTAGATTAAAAATCACCTGCTAAAAAACAGCTAAAAATTGACCAAAGCCCCTTTAAATTGGTATTTTATATACGCAGAATAACATGAATGTGTTCAGTGCCTAACTGGAGAAGTGACGTTTCTCTTCGGTCCTGATAAGTAATATCAAAAGAAAAGAAGCTTAGGCGAAAATCTTACCTTTGTTTTTTTTATGGACAATTATAAATAGATAGAATCATTTTCTTAACCAGATTAACGAACCGGTGTTATTACATACAAAATAAGACGATTTACCATTAATAAGTTCCAGCGATGCGTTTCACAAATCCATTGTACGCCTTAAATATTTTGAGGTTTAAGTACCCAACCATTGGCATCGGTCTCCAACGATCTTAGCTTGCGATGCTTTTGAGAAAAGCAGTCCATTTCATTCAGTAAGGACATAAAATAAAGACATAACTGTTGCATTCTGCACATGAATAAAACTATCAAGATTTATCTATTGATTATCTTATATTAAACTTTTATCAGACTGCCTTGAATGTCCTGCCGAGGAGGATGTTGGTGCTCTGTGATGCTCCCGATTACTCATCTTGAATATCCGTGTTTTTCTTTTTCTCCTGTGTGTGTGTAGTCATTAATGTTCTTTAATATACTCTTATCATCATTATTATTATAATTTTTTACTATCATTAGCTACTGCAGGTTCAGTCTGTTACAAAATGTAATATATAAACATAAAAAGGGCCCTGATTATTTTACTCAATAATATAAACAAATAATAAATAGATCTTGGCTGTTGTCAAAAAAAAACAAATAACAATAAAGATAACCTACTATAATTCAAACAAAATAGGAAGACCAAGACGTAGTTGCCAGTGCCCGGTTGCATAAAGCACCTTAAGTTTTTCCCTTAAGGCATGATTTCCCCTTACCTAAGGGAATGATTGAAGGGTGTTGCATATGATCCCTTAAACGGTTCTCTTAGGTAAGGGAAACCATTAAGTGTTTCACGACTGCGACCCAGGTTTTACCGTTATAAAATTCTACTGTTGCCATAGACACGCTACTGTACACATTAACCCTAGGAGCTTTAAAACAATGGAAACAATAGATAAAGAAATGGATAAAGAAAACAAAAAAAATTGGACAGAGGAGAAGTGTATACTTCTTGATGAATATGGGAAAAGACAAGCAATTTTAAAAAGCAAACTCAATCCCGTTGTAACTGCTGCCAAAAAGAATAAACAGTGGGAGGAAATAGCGGAGAAAATTAACGCACGGAATCTAGGTGTAAAGAGGACGGTTTCGGAGGTAATACAAAAATATGAAAACGTCTCTGTGGTGGCAAAAAAAGAAATAAGCCTTCATAAGAGGGAATCCAACAAAACTGGTAAGAAAAAAAGTTTTTCCTTGTTTTCTTTGCACTGAGTGCGTTTTGATACCATATTACAGAGTCAGAGAGCTAACGATAACACAACTGCAGGTGGAGGACCACCGCCTACTGAACTGTCAGACTCTCCTAAACTGGTCCAAGACATCATTGGGGCGGACTACCTGTCCTGGCTGGCATCCCTGGCGGTTTAGAGTGAAGCTGAGATTCAACCAGAGGAATAGAACACGGAGTGAGAGAACATTATTGTCTTAAGTCAAATAAACGTATCACTGCTGAGGATAAACGATTTGAAGATCACGACAGACATAATAAAGTAATATGATGATTGGTATTTGTTTCACACGTTAGACCTTCCCAGCAGTCAAAGCAGAGCGCCAGCAGTACGCCAAACCAGGCAGCAAAGTGAGGTTTTATTGCTTCTTTGTTAACAATGGTTTTAGTCTATTGTTCATTTGACTAAGAACAGCCTCGATATTATTTTTAGATTTTTCATAATTCCTCCAAAACACTTTGCAGAAAGACGCAAATACCCTCTCCAGCCGCCACAAGAGAAGAAGTGCTGGAACTGCAGAGACGTCCTACAGCTACAAAAGACAAAACTGCAGTTAGAGATCGAAAAACTTTAAAAGGAGAAGGAAAATCAAGACCTTTACAACTTCATTCTTAATAACAAACTTATGCAGCTACAAAGTGAAGGGAAAATAACAATCACATCAATTGACGAATAAAAACATTTTATGACAGATCTGAAAAGTTTTGTATTTATTTATGGAATTATAATAAATATATTAACAAAATACCAATAATAATAACAAATAATAATAAGCTAATAATTACATTACTTTAAATTGCAACTGCTACTATATACATTTTATCATTAACATTACTACTAATAGGCTAATAATACATGTTATTATTATTAATATTACTACTGCTGCTGACATTTAATTTTAAATATTACTACTACAACTATTGGCCATAGGCTACTATACTAATTAAAGAATGCATTTACGATGGCATCTCTGACAACAAATCCAGCCCGTTGGAAATCTTGTTGATTTGCTTAAGGAGCCTCTTCTGCTTCATGAGCCTCTTCTTCGATATCATCTTCCTCTTCAGAATACATCTTGGACATGTTAAAAAGAACAACGCTGGCGACAATAATTTTGCAGGCCCTTGGAGGCTCAACGCGCAGTTCGCTGTGGAGACAGTGAAATCTGCGTTTTAGCTGTCCGATCGTCCTCTCAACTATCATCCTTGTGTGTGTCAATGCATTGTTGTATCTTTCCTACAGGATCAAACGATGACCATAATTATCAACAAGTCACAATACATTTTAATACACTGAAAAAATATGATCAATAAGTTAAGACAACATATGTTTTTATTTAATAAATTTCAACTTTAAGTTAGTATAAAGATTTTAAAAAAATTCAAGTCAGTTTAATGTAATTTAAGTTGAAATGATTTGTAAATCTAAGTTGTCTGTAACATTATTAAATACATGCCTGTGCAGCGTTAAGGGGGTTCATGAAGGGTGTCATGAGCCATGGTCAGCAGGGGTAACCACTGTCCCCTAGCAGAAGACCACCGTGCATCCCAGCCTCAAAATCTCTCCCGATCTTGCTCTGTCAAAATCCTAGAGTCATGTGTACTCCCTGGCCATGATGCAACAACATTTCTTATTCTGCACAGATGGTCACACACTAACTGCACATTAACAGAATGGTCATTTTTTTCTGTTCACGTACTGATCTTCGTGCATGCGGGGCGCCTGAATTTTGACATGTCACATCAGTTACACCACTTATTCGAGGAAACCCCGCTTTCCGAAAAAAAGAGGTTTGAAGGACATCCAGTTCAACACAAGATGGAAACGTCACAGTTTGACTTAAATGACGGCAAAGAGCCCCTGCAACCCGGTGAATAACTCTACTGACTGACGACTTATGAACGTGGAAAACATCTCCCACTACAGACTGGAAACTCCCAGTTGCAAAGAACCGAAGTGCTATAAGCAGCTGTAACACAGAGGGTAGTGAGTGGTTGCGCTGGGTAACATGATCAAGGTCGCCTTCCAGTTTGTTAGCGATCTCATATATCCCGCGGCGATCAAATCGATATATTATCGAAGCAGTTTTTATCGCTAAGATGGTCCAGAGGGTTCTCCCTATCGCAAAAAATTTGCCTTGGCACATCTATATCTTCAACAGGATCCATAAACTCAGCCATGTTTTCTCATTTATGTTCATAAACTCTTAAGGTAAAGTTTTCCTAACCTTAAACTGTACTTAGGAAAATGACAGTTAGGGGGCTTTATGCAACACTTAACGGTTTTAAGGGATTACTTAAGTGAAAAATAGATACCTGAGGGTAATTCTAAGGGTTTATGACGTTTCGGTTTAAGAAAGTGACACTTAAGGGGTATTTTCTGCAACACCCTTAAGTTTAAGGGAAACCTAAGGGTGATCTTAAGGGAAAATTTTACTTAAGGTTAACGCGTAGCAGACAAGCGCAAGATTCGTGTCCAATACAGAGGGGCTCATTTTTATTTTAAATTCTTATACATGGTATTCTTATTTCTTATGCATATGTTATCACTATTTTAATTCATTTTCTATGAAAAGCACTTTGAATTACCATTGTGTATGAAATGTGCTATATAAATAAACTTGCCTTGCCTTGCCTAAGGTGTTTTATGCAACTGGGCACAGACACTCAAAGTTACGTCAAAAGAAACATCACGGAGGTCACGGAGTTTCACATCAGCTGCACGGATGTTTTTTGACAGCATCACACTGTCGCCGTTTCTTTGTAAGAGCTGCCCTGTAGTCCGGGAAGATGTAAACGCAAATGCCCTTTAAGTTGAACTCCTTTTTCTCCCGGGCCAGACGGAGGATCCAAACTTTATCCTGGAAATTCAAAAACTTGGCCACAATGGGTCTTGGATAAGGTTTTGGTCCAGATATGAAAGTTGGAGTGCGGTGCGCTGTTTCGATGACTGGAGCCGTGGGAAAGTGCCCAAAAAATCAACAAACATTTCAGATTTTATCTGTTGTGTGGCGTCCCAGATTGTTTGGAGGGAAACTTCTGCCTTTTCCATTGTGAGATGGAGACGACTGATATAGACGAAATGTGTGCGGATCAAATATGAAAACAGCAGCGATTAGGATCTAGGATAATCGGATGGAGTAGTGAATATAAAGGCCCGTTAAATGCAATGAAGACGGAGACCTTGCATAGATATTCAGGCAGTAGCGGCCATCTTTTTTGTATGATCAACATCCTTTTACCAGATACAAAAAAACGTACATGACTAAGAAATACCACACTGATGCTCTTTTCCCGAGGAAAATGAAGGACTACATGAAGGCTTACGTAGGCCCAGTCCCAATTCTATTTTATAGCCCTACTCTTTGCCCCTTGAAACAGAGTGGCAAGGTGTAAGGGTGAAAATATTCCCCTAAGAAAGGGACACCACTACAACACCATTACACGTCATCATACCCCGTTTCTTTTATTAGTGTCCTGTAACATTTAACCATCAGTGAAGTGCGTAGGCTATATCTAACATAAACCAGGCGTGAACACGTTTAACACATTACTCACTCCCAACGTTGTTTTGTGCTGTATTTGGACTTAAGAAAACGACACTCGTTTTCAGTTTGAAAGCGTATGAGCCTTCGAGTTTCCTAAGACGATACAGAATGATACAGAATCTCCTGCATTTTCTATCTTATTCTCTTTTAAAAAACCTTCCACGTCTTTTATAAATATTTTGTAAAAATGCATCTCTTTTTCCATGTTTCAATAATTCCAGTGTTAAAATGTATTCTTCAACCATATACTTAAACAGCTTCCACAAATCCAATATAAAACCTCGACTCTTTGCCACATTTCTCCTTTTCCATATTGCCCTTTTTGCTAACACTAGTAACAAATTCCATTCTTTTCCATTCTTTACTCCCAACATTAATGTTTTGTTCCAGTCATGCTCTTCATTTCCTTCTCTTTAACTTTTAATCATTTGCCTCAGCATTTGAATTTTTATTTTTTTCAAAAAATATTAACAAATGTAGAATTTTGTTTCCTATCCCCATTACACAGAGCCTGATAAAATAATCTAAACAGTCCAAATCTGTACTTAAAATGTCACTTCAATCTCAGTGAAATGTCTTAACCACATTTGATATGCATTGGGATTTTTAAAAACATCATTTCTAAAGCACTGAACAAACATTTTTTACATTACATGATTTCAATTCCACCCCTTTGTCGTTTATTTTCATACTTTCCCTTCTTTTTCATCTCTTTTTTGAATTTCTTGTTTTACTTCTCCATATTGTTTCTCCAGACTACTCACACTGTACTCTTCTTTTTCTCCTTCCATGGCATCTATAATCACTTGTAAAGGCAAACAACCTTATTTAACACATCTCTCACTTTTCTTATTCCTACTTCCCACCATTTCTTAAAAAATATATTTCTGACTGGTTTAAAATCAATCTCCTTGAGGAAAAACCCCAAGCAATTAAAACCTCCTTATAAAAGTCTGGGATCTCCTCAATCATCCATTCCTTCAATTTCATCCATAAAATATTATCACCTAAATTCAGGTTCCCACATTTATTTAAAAATCTTTACAGTACATCACATGATGTAGCCAGTCATGGGAGGAGCCAGGTCTCCTCAGGTGCACCAAATGATTTATAAGCTGCCTTTGTTTGGTGTGTGTGCAACATGCAGCTGAAGCAGACTGTCCCTTTCCTTCTTTCCTGACATTAAACCATGCAACTCTATATCAGATTCCCATTCCACTCTGTCTGATTCCATGCGACTATGGCCTGTTCCCTTTCAAAAGCTTCACTCAATGCTGCACGAAGTGCATATGGGAACGTCTTTATCGTGACCGGCTGTGAAAGGTGTGTTTAACACGTCAATGAAATTGACTCGACGGTATTATAGCCTCGGTCAGGTGAAGTCATCAGCGCACCTGCTGCGCAAGGCTATAAATAGATGAGCCCCAGCTGTAAGCCTTCAGGTCTCTTTGTTTTCAGACCGAAAGTGTGTGGTGTGCAAACAGCCCCTCTTAAAATCTCTGCAAAAATCTCTCTCTCTAAATCTTTCAGACTTGACTTGAGATCTTTGTTAGGAGTTAGTTTCCAACTGGCAGTGTGCAGATTTCTCTCTTTCTCATCTCTGTTAAAAACATCAGTGAAAAGAGTTCAAGTTAAAAGAAATCTATCAGTTGAAAATGAGTCAGCAGGGTAAACGCTGTGTCTCTCCATGTTCTCTTCCAAATGACAGAACTGGATACACACGTTTACTGCTGTGTGTGTTTGGGGAAGAGCATGCGGTTGCTGCATTGAGTCAGGCGAGTGCGAGCATTGCGAGCCTTTACAGTTAAAATGCTTTGTGCTCGTCTTTGCTATTTTCAGTCCGCACCCGAATAGGTTTGGCTGACGAGCAAAAGACAGCTTTCGCTTGCTAGCTCACCAAATCTACGTTTCCTCGCGTGATCCCGAAGTGCGCTCCGGCGTTTCTTTGGCTCGCCATGATGATGATGATGATGAATCTCTGGGTCTGTGGACATCGAGCAGCCGGCCTGCGATTGTTACTCACATGATAGTAAATCCATGACGAGGAATTTGCTGAGGTGGTTGTTCGCGCAGGTGGCCAGGGTACAGTTTGACTGAAAACCATTTACTTAACGTGTTTTTGTGCCCTCGACGTCAACTTTTTCGACTATCGTGGGTGCGAAATTGCGTGGGTATGTAGAGATGGCCCAGGTGGAAGAGACGCTCACGAGCTATCTCTCGCCTGGGCTTGCATCTTCATTAAAGAGACCTACCTCCCCACGAAGCCATGTAGAAAACAGACTTCGGCTCTCGTGGGCAAAGCTATATATATATATAGTTCAGGCTGGTGATGTGCTGCACATTATGGCTGTCTTGCAGGCATACCTGAAGGATTTGAGTGGTTTATTTGGTGACTCAGTTAACTATAGTGGCCAGATTTAGAGAAGTGGAAGAAACACGAGGAAGTGTTCACTCAGTTTCTTCCTCGATGCACTCAAGGGGATTTCGGGGTGGGGGGTAGTGTTTTCCAGCGAAATGTTAGACATTCTGTGTTTAAATCCTGCTATCAGTGTTAAAATTGTCATCACTCTCAGAGTCTGGCAGCGTGGAAACTTCTGCCAGGCGTTTCTGCATGGGTGTTAAGCACAGTAAAATTAGTAAACTAATTTATTTGTCGTCCTCCGTGTTTTAACAACGTGGTCTCCACTTCCGTGAAGCCGGAGTTGGCGCTCGTACTGTCACAAGAGCTACAAACTATACTCCGCAAAGAGGCCATAGAACATGTTCCTCTTCTGGAGAGAGAGTTGGGTTATTACAGCAGTTACTTCCTGGTCCAAGAAGGGTGGGGGGTTGTGTCCAATCTTAGATCTTCGAGGCTTAAACCGTACAGTTAAAGTACTCAAGTTCAAGATGTTAACCGTAAAGACGGTCGTGTCGCAAATTCAACATTGCGATTGGTTCAGCACGATCGATCTGAAGGACACGTGTTCACATATAAATACTGCCACAACAGGAAGTTCCTGAGGTTCACTCTTGGGGGCAAAAGCTTAACAATTTCGGGTTCTTCCATTCATCTAGCCTTGTAACCGCACGTATACAAAATGCATGGATGCTAATATTGGCACAATCGCGAGAGATGCCGCTTCAACACAGAGACTGCGTGTTAGCTCATCTAGTTTCTCTAAGGTTGAGACTCAACACCAAGAAAAGTGTTCTTTCTCCTGCCCAGAGAACAACTTATCTGGGGTTTGTTTGGTTTTCGGTCACGAGGTGGGCACAATTGTTTCCCGCTTGAACTGATACCATTCAGCATACCCTGAGCAAAGTCAGGCTAGGCCAAGCTCTCCAAAGAGTGTTAGGTCTCATGGCATCAGCATCCACAGGATTCCCTTTGGGGTTGTTGCACATAAGACCGTGTCAGTTGTGGCTCAAAGCCAGAGGATTTTAGGGCCAATCCTTAAGGCAAATAAAAGTGGCGCACCATGTGGCTTCGTACACTAACTATGTGGTTCAGACCCCGGTTTCTTGCTTTGGGTCCCACTCTAGGCGTACCTTGTCGTCGCAAATTGCTGACGACGGACGCTTCCCTGACGGGCTGGGGTGCGGCCTTAAGTGGTCATCCAGCCGAAGGGGAATGGGAGGGTCATCAGCTCGATTGCCACATCAACGGCCTCGAGTTGATGGCTGTATTTCTGGCCCTGAAATACTTTCTCCCCCAATTGAGGGGCTGTCATGTCCTAGTGCTGGGTGGACAATACAGCTACAGTCTCATATATAAATCACCAGGGAGGTCTTACAAAGTGTTTGTGATGCGGCAGGTTGGTCCTCTCCGCACACATTCATAAGATTTTATAGTTTGGATGCTCATGCCACTCCGGGCTCCCATGTCCTTGAGTCGACACACACTACCCACCTACACAACCGTAGGGGGTCCAGACACCATCAAGCACGGCGGCGTGGGTATCCTCGTTCCCACATGCACTTCGTGCAGCATTGAGTGAAGCTTTTGAAAGGGAACAGGGTTACAGTCAAGTAACCCCGAGAGATTCACATGCCCTCTTGGTCGCACATTTCCCAAACCAAACTTTACAGCTATCTTTGTATATATCTTTGTATTGCGCTGATAACGGACACCCTTGCCTTATTGATCTTGTTACTTTAAAATGATCTGTTAAAAAAAACCATTGCATTTTATTTGTCACAATATTTCTATATAAAATCTTTAACCACTTCTTAAAATTGTCTCCAAAACTGCAAATAAGAACTCATGCTCTACTCTATCAAATGCCTTCTCAAAATCTAAGCTCATCACATATCCTTTCTTATTTTCACACTTTAAAAAGCTAACTATATCTCTTATGCTGCATGTTGTGTCCGCTCTGGCCCTTCGTTTCAGTTATCTTTGGTAAAACACTTCTCAATCTGTTTGATAAATTCTTAAGGTCTGTATTCAACACTGAAAAGTTGAATTAATTATAGAATGTCTAGAAATCTTTTGCTGGCTTTATCATTTGTGCCACTTTCTTGTTTGTAGCTTCCTTTGACTCGTATGCTTCCAGTGTGTTTTGTCTGGTTGGGTTCAGAATGCCACTTGGCATAATGGTCTGGAAGCAGTCAATAATAACTGTGTATCAAACAGCTGTAAAACTGCCAGATATAAGTATTTCTCTGAGCAAATTACTAAAAACTCAAGTAGTTCACTGGCGTTGTTCAATATATTGAACTCTGTATAATAACATCTGTCTTTCTGAATTGGTTTTCTTTTATATATTAATTTCATTTAGCCTGTGCTCATAATTTTTCTTAATGTCTCCATACACTTCTTTTAAAATGTAATAATTAAGGGGCAGTATAGGAGTCACACCCCACATCAACAGTTTGTCTATTATGTCCTCATCTTGTATGTAATTTAGGCAGGTTTAGAAAAAAAGTAAGGGTGGTTTCTTAACGCCACACATTTGTCCAACAATATCAATTCCATCCATCAATCCTTTACAGTCCTTTTCATTTTTCAATGTTAATTCAAAGCCATTCATTGACTGGGGCCGGAGTGGGATTCATTGTTTCATGCTCACTTTAGTTCACGACTGACTATATTAAAATAATGTCATTAAAACCTCAGTATATAAGTCTGCAATAGTGCACTGTTCTCTACAGCCTTGAAATTCATTGTGTTTTTCAAAAAGATCATAATTTCCAGTGCAAATACAGTAGCCTAAGTGTTGCTTCACAGTGAAACTTTATTAGAACAGATAATATCAGCATTCTTTACAACAACACAATGTAATATTTAACATGATCAAAATCTATTTTCTGTAAGAATTAGTTATCCAGAACCTTGAAATAAAAATAAAAAAATCCAATAAATACAAATAAAAAATAAAAAAAAAGATTTAAAATAAAATGTATTGCACTTTCTAATGACACTATCATCTATTTTTCCTTTTTTAAAGGAAACAGCTGCTTCACAACTCTCAAATATGAGAACATTAGTTAAAGGGTAAAACTCCAACACTATAGCATTATCCGAATATATATTCTGTGCAAAATTGTTCACAGATATCCAATCCTTAAATACGAATGAAGAATAAAACACGTATTGCACTTTTATCTGCAAGACTTTTTTTCACAGTATAACTTTCTAATGACGGCTTCATCTCTTTTTCCTCTGCATAAATGTAGCTTCAAGGAAACACGGTCAACCCTAAAACATTAATAAATGCCCGAGCAGTGCACTGGTCTCTGCAACTTTGTTTATCACAGTGTCGTTGTCCAAAAACATGAGAATTTGTTTCTCAGTGCACATGAGCATGAATGCCTCAAGGTTCTTCTGCACGCTGAACATAAATTGGCTCGTAATCATAGGGGAACTACTTTCAGTGCCATATAGCACCTATCTTTAAAGGTGCTATACAGCACCTCTGTCAAAGGGCGCTACAATGAACCATTAGAGGTGCCAGCTAGAAGGGTCCATTATCAGGCCAGATACTACCATAGATGAGTCAATATAGTGAAGGAAATTACTGAAAATTGCTAATACACAACCACTGCAAACTGAGTTGTATACTCTGAACAATAGAAACGGGAAGAGGCCCAGAAAAAGAAAAGGAGAGAAAATTGACTCCTAAAGTCTACTCTCAGATTGAGTTGTACACCCTTTTTACCGTGACAGGAAGTTCAGTTTTAAAACGACACACTCCAAAAAGGTTAATGTCTTTTTCAGTCCTTTAGGATACTGGATTTCAAACACAAAATAAACACACAGTGCCATAGAGATGTCCTCGCTCTCCTCTGTGATTAACTGGCCATCCAACGTAATGTTGGATGTGGTCATTCTGCAGCCTTTAAGCACCATCTTAGGGGTGTCAGGAGGGCTGATCTGAGCATGGGGATAGTAGCATTAACCATTAACCATCCTCATAATTTGAAAGGCAAAACGAATAAGTTAAATTAATTTTAAGTCCTGTCATACAATTGTTAAAATACTTTTGGCCATTAAATGAAAATGAATGTAATTTTCTCTTCACTTTGATAGCATAGTTTGTGCAGACCAACAAACAAAAATGAATGTTTGCATTGAAATCATTTGCATAACAAGCTGTGCAATAAGTGTAGTGCTTTGTGCTTCACACACTGTCGTTAACTGTTCATGGCTCAGCTCAACTTCAAACAGCACCCCTGGGTCCTCCATGAACAGTGCAGGCAAGAGCAGAATAGCTGCTTCCAACTGTAGACCTTTAAACAAAATGACATCATTAGGTTAACACCTAACCCTAACATGGAGGATGCTTTTACCCAGTAGGTTTTTATTTTTATATAAACATTCATTACTGTGTGTTGGACACATACATGCAGGAAGGAAGATCATGCAGATAGGGTGTCAGTCAGTGGTACACTGAATATATAAGCAGTAAAATTTAACCCTTGTGCATCAATTAAAAAAAAGTTACACATGGGTCCAAAGTGGCCAAAAATGTCCATGTCAAAGAAACTTGGCTTGGGAGCACACTTAACTTTGGTCTCATTTGAAAGAAGACCCTTGGTAGATCATTGTTGAAGTTTAAAAAGTGAAACCAAAAAAAGTTATAGAGGTTTAAGTTTATGAAAAGGATTTATGAACATTATTTTCTATAAAATATATATTTTATAGGGCTGGGTAAAAAAAATATTGATTTCTGATATTGATATTGATTCTTAAATCCCAAGAATCGATTAGTGAACGGAAAAATAAATACCGTTTTGGCGCTGTTTAATGTGGCGTGACAGATCGCTGTAACACCTCAGCTTAAGAGAAGCGATCATCTCCTCCGCTTCAATACCAGTTACAGCACCAAATGAACATGAATGAACTTTTAAAGATACAGTACATCTTACCGAAATCTGAACACATGTAATCGCTCAGTGTTTCAACCGCAGAAAGACGTCAGTAAAACCGCTCATAAGCAATGTCACGTAACGTCACATTTACCTCAGAAAAATCGTATTCAGTTTCCATAAACTCGTTAGTCAGCTGGAAAAATGAACTCTAGACAGGAGCATTTTGATAAATATATGCACCACATTACAGCCCTAATATTTTATGAAACATGTTGAACTCTAAAACTGCTTACAACAACAACAACAACAACAACAACAACAACAACAACAACAACAACAACAACAACAACAACAACAAAAAGCCATAAATCTAAACAAGTTGTGTTAATATTTCAAATTCGCTCTCAGATTTTGTTTGGGCAGAGTACCAAAGTTTCTCCATTAGATGCCAGCAAAACTCCACTGGAACACACTGTGTTTGGATTTGTGATATGCAGTTGAGTTTTTCTATCTCAAATATTACAAGCACACACACAATCTTTTTTATTACACACATTCAAACCACACTCTGGCATCCATACAAACACACGCGCGCACACACACAATTATAGCTGCATAATTTCTCCAATCGGCTCTATAATATTCAGAAGCAGAAAACAGGAATAAAGTGAGTATTTGCTTTATAGGCCAAACCTGAAAAAAAATGGCACCATCTGGTAAAAAAAAATAAATAATATATATATATAGTAAAAATGTACATTTTGAAGCCTTGCCAACAGAATGAAAGCCTTTTAACAAAGATTGCATCATTTTATAGTTAAATGGCACTGGGATTAAAAATTGCACTTTTAATGGGTTTCAATGGGGACATTTTTGTCCAAAAGATAACGAGAGGAATAATTACCAAGAACAAAGTAGAAACTTGAAAAAATTTGATTTTGCTTTTTGGATCCTAAACAATTTACAATTTCAAATTCATCAGTATATATCTGGAGCCTCAGCTGTGTCTCAGAGCCATCACAAAAGGCATGCTGCTGAAAAATGAACCCATCTGTGAAGTCTTTAAGTGTTTCTCCATCAAAAACCGTCTTCCACAACATAATGAAAAACATCATCGCTTTTCAGAATATGTTTTAAAACTTCCAAAATGGGCATGTACTGGAAAGTTGTTGGAGAATTACACTGATTATATGAAATAGGTTATGTATCAATAAAATAATGACTGGGCCTTCTGTGCGGAGAGGGTCCTGAAAGAACATGGAAAACTACTGGAAGATTACATCACTTGATGTATGGGCGTGGATGAGAGACGCTAGGAGACCAGTGGAGCGCTAAGAGAATGGTACATAAGATGTATTGTTAAAAAAAAGAGAAGCTCCACTAGTAAATCTAAAAGATGCAGAGGTTTACATTTTAAATGTTGCGAAATCACAAGGTGGAGCTAGAAAAGAAATGATGGTTGGAAAGGTGGATGAAGGGAGATAAGAAAAACAAATAAATGATGGAGTTTTACTATGGAAAATTCAGATGATCAGTTAATAGTAGTAGAGTAGGTTTAGTTATGGCGTCGGATGCGCCAAAGATTTCGGTTTTGCTTTTCACATTTTTCTTTGGTTTAGTGGGTTTTGGGGAACTTAGTTTATTAATTATTTTTGTTTTCTTCTTTTCTTTAATTTGGCGCTACCCTAGTTCCTTTTTCCCCATTAGTTTATTGTTTTTTTTATATTTCCTTTCAAAATGCATTGTAATATAGCGCACACCTATACTGACTAGTGGCTTCGGCTTTATGTACCAATAAATCAATTGGCCTTATCCACTTTTGTGTCTGGTCTTCTCTGCTGCCCGCTCCATTACAGCAATATCAATATCTAAATGTTACGTTCTAACCCTAGACCTTTAAAAGTTTGTAACATTTAATGGGGATTCATCCGGGATAAAATTTCCCGTGATATTAAATATTGCTGGAGTGGGAAGTAGAACTTGGTTTCCGTAATTTGCTTGTAGGGCGTGACTGTTTGACCGGGTGGTTAGTGTTTGTTTTGGAGTGGCAATGGCCGATTTTGATTTGGAGAGTTTTGTTAAAGTGCCGTGTGTTGAGCAGCTTAACAAGTGCAGAAAAGATGTTTTGCTGCGTGTCGTGCAACAATGTGGTTACGAAGCATCAGCTTAAGCGAGATATAAAGAGCATTATCTTACAAAGGTTGGTGGAACTGGGTGTTTTGGTTTTGCCTGCTGGAGCAGAAGAAGATTCTCTTGGCTCCGACGTTCACTTGTGTGTCTGGTGATGAGGAGCAGGGTGGGATGGCTGAGGTGGAGGGGTTTGAGACCAAAGCTGTTCTGCCGCCCTTTGAACCTTTTTCCCCGACCTTTTGTTGGGTCTAGAGGTGATGCCCAGCTGAAAGTTTGTTTGGCGCGTGTCCAAATGGAAGCGCATGAACGGGCAGAGAGTCGTCGGGCTGAGATGAATTTACGTTTTGAAGTTCGCAGGTTAGAATTTGAGGCGGAAAAGCAGGTTAAACTGCGTGAACTTGAGTTGAACGCAGCTAAAAACGCACCTGTCCCAGTAGTTCCACCGGTGCAGACTGCTAGCACTCCGTATGGGCTGGATTAGCAGTAACCACCTTTGATGTAAGCAAGCATATCTCTCTCATACCGCAATTTCGAGAAGCAGAAGTTGACTCGTATTTTGGTGTGTTTGAGCGTATCGAAACCGCACTAAATTGGTCTAGAGAAGTGTGGCCTTTACATCTGCAGTGCAAATTAACTGTGTCGTGGCAAAAATTAACTCTCAGTTGCACCACTGAATAAGAGACAAACCTTAGCCAATTGTCTTTATAAAGATTTATTTTCTTGCAAGAAAAGAGTCACAGTCATACAGCCATCCTGAATGTCTGCAGAGTGCTAACTGAAGACATAACAGAAGCCACAATCTCTTATACCCCCCAATGTGTAAACAATCCTTCTCAGTAGTTTTCCACATATGGTAAAAGTAAGAAACACAGCACACAGATTTAGAATTAGTTCTGCCCGACACCTTTGGTACAGGAGAGCCCTCAAATAAGGTGTCCCGCATGGCAGAAACACGTTAGCTCCTGTATGATCTCAAATATATATCTTAATTAATCTTCCTCTATGATTACATTTTTCCACCACACTTATCACCTATGACACCGGCTCAGATATCAGCTTTGAGCTGACTTTACATGAGAGAGAGAGACTTGTGTATGTACAATCAGAATCAACGCTTAATGCGTTGGTCCCTGATTGTACAGAGTTACAACTTGGTAATAAAGCACGAGAGGTGCGGAGAATGTGTTCGCTGATGCCCTCTCTAGAGTGTAATTGAATTATATGTTATCTGCTGAAACAACAAATATATAATTTCATATAGTTTGTTTTTGTGGGCGGGAGTGTTACGTGCTGTGTGTGTTTCGGATGTTGTTTTGTTTTCGTCTCTGCCTTTACGCTCTCTGGTTGTGCTGTCTTGCTCTCAGGTCTCCGCTGATTGGAGTAAACGTGTCGTCTCTGCAGTGTGTGAAGTGTTTAAGTTGGAGCCTGTCATACCTTGTTTCTCTTTCATTATTTGGCGTGAGAATCCAACACTTGATTTTGTACTATGTTGAGATGTGGAAGTTGAGAGTAATTTGTTACCTGCTGGGGAAATAGAGAACAGGTAAGCAGGCCGCGCAAAATACATACTGCCGCAGTTATCAAATGCGCCGAAGATTTCGGTTTTGCTTTTCACATTTTTCTTTGGTAAGCAAGTTTAGTTTAGTTTTCTTTAATTTGGCGCTACCCTAGTTCCTTTTTCCCCATTAGTTTTTTTTTTTAATATTTCCTTTCAAAATGCATTGTAATATAGTGCACACCTATACGGACTAGTGGTTTCGGCTTTATGTACCAATAAATCAATTGGCCTTATCCACTTTTGTGTCTGGTCTTCTCTGCTGCCCGCTCCATTACAGCAATATCAATATCTAAATGTTACGTTCTAGCCCTAGACCTTTAAAAGTTCGTAACACCCCCAAACAGTAGTAGTACAGTAAGCCTAAAAATAATACGGTTTAAAACTTTCTCAAATAAATCAAAATGGAAGAGCCTTTCTCTTCCTACTGCAGTCACACGCTTCCTGGTGACTCACTAGCGCCCTCAGGGTGGTATGGCCATAAGAGAAAGCTGCAGCCAAATTCAGGCTATTTGAGACATTCAAACACTCTTTTTATTATTTTTTTTAATAAAACAAAAATGCTTACAGCACCTGGTATTCCCAGGCGGTCTCCCATCCAAGTACTAACCAGGCCCGACCCTGCTTAGTTTCCAAGATCAGACGAGATCGGGTGTGCTTTTTTCAAAAATTGCCATCTTTTTTTACATTCATTCAATTGCCATACATTCCCAAACCTGAATCCTTTAATACCTTTGAGACATCCTGCATAAAAACATTGTAAAAATCGCCCTTTTTTTTCTTCTTGTTTTTCAAACTTCCTTTTAAACATGCCACACATCCATTAAAACGTTTTCTCTCTTTGCTACCATCCTTCTTTCCCATATTGCACTCTTAATCATCATCACAAGTAGGTTTATAAGTTTTTCATTATTACATTGCTTATCAAGACCCCGCTCTACATTGTGGATTAAAATGTACATTTGCCCCAGACACTCAACAATTATTTGTAAAAATCTGGCAACCCCTCCATCATCCAATTTTTTGTTTTCATCCACAATATGTTGTCCCCAAGATTAAAAGTGCTACAATTACTTTAAAAAAAAAAACCCATTGGCATAGATGACACATATAAAACACACAGCAGCTTAAACTCAGCAGCCATTAAAACATGGCGCTTTTTCCACACTGTCCAGATCCTTTACCAATAATGTCGTATCGTCTGCATATTGAATAATTGTATTCTCTTCTCCCTCAATGTCTTTTTATACCCTCCTCTTGTTTTACCATTAATCCCAAAGGTTCTGCAACTAAAGAATATGAAAGAGCTGACAACGGAGATCCTTGTCTTATAGATCTGGTTATATTAAAACCCTGTGTTAAAAACAAAAAAAATCATTTTTGTCACTGCACCTTTGTATAAAATCCTAATCCACTTTATAAAAATTTCTAAAAAAAAAAAAACATGTTCCACCCTGTCAAAACTGATTATAAACCCATCTCTGTTCTTTTCATGTATGTATCTTTTTGTATGTTATACTAATTGTTGTACAGTGCAAAAAATGCTTTACTTATTTAGTTTTTTTTCCTTGTTTCCAGTCTAAATATCTAAAAATTCTTAAATCAAGATGCATTTAGTAGATAACTAAAATGACAAGATAGTTTTTCTTGTTTTCTGGAAAATCAAATCAAAATAAAGTGAGTTTTTGCCTAAAATAAGCAAAAAGTTTCTTGTTTCTGTCCCATTCTTTGAAACATAGTCTTCATTCTTTCAAATCTGTGTATTTAAAATCCATACTCTTTGCACATTACTCCAGTCCAACATAAAAAATACAAATTTGTGATTGCTAAAACTTGTTTCCTCATACTTAATCCTTTCTATACAATTCTCCACATTTCTACTACATAAAACATACAAACTGCCCCACTATTTGCTTCCTTAAATTCTTTTTTCCTTGCATTTCTTTCCCTCCACACATCTATCATATTATTTTCTTCCATTAATGCTTTTAATTCTTTTCTCCCCGTATCAGTTTTAAAAACCATTCCTTCAGTCATATCTTGTTCACTAAAAACTCCCCCATCATTACTACTTTATATTTCTTCACAATATTTCTTAAAACATTAAAGAAATCTTTCTTTTCCTTCTCCTCTACTGGTGCATGTACATTCACTAAAATCAAATCTCTTCCTTCATATTTCGTCTCAACTACCATACATTTCCCTATTTTAACTTTAAAAACATCATCTTTCATTAAGAAAGCCACACCTCTCCCAAACCTCCCATCTCCATTATTGTATAAAACCCCTCCTTCCCATTTTTTTTTTTTGGTAATCATTCATCACATTTTCTCTCCAGTTTGTTTCTTGCAGCGCAATAATGTCTTCTTTTACCTTTGATTTTTAAGTCCATAAGTCTTCTTGCATTAAAAGTCACAAGTCAAACTTAAATCCATTAAAAAGAAGAAAAATAAATACCTAAAACCCATCGTCTCAGTCTTCCTCCTCCAAACCCTTTAACGCTTCATACCTGTTCATGCATTTCAGAAGTCCTTTCTTCATCACCTTTTTTCTTGCAGTTTCAATATGTGGCATTAACTTCTTTGATCTTCTTCTTAGTCCTTTCCCCGCTCTGTCCTTCTCCACATCCTCTGTCCATTTCTTTATTTTGATACATCCTTCCTTGTCCAATTAATCTCCAGAAAAGTGTTACGACTGTCCGATATCTCCATTTCCATCCATTGAGTGTCCTGCTCCATTGTTTGCTCCTTATCTTTATTGTTCTCTTTCTCCTTCCACTCTGTTGCTCGTTCCTCCTACCGTTACTTTTTGTTGTAGTCCTTCTTCCTCGCTGTTTCCTTCATGCACCTGTCCGTCCACCTGATGTTCTCTACCTCCTTCCTCTCCCTCCATCCAACACTCACATTTATTTAAAGTTTCCTGACACTCCAGGCACCTGACTGCGTTACAGTCTCTGCCGAAATGTCCCCTTTCTTCGCACTTGAATTCAGGGCAGTCTTTCAGCAGGTGTTCTGGGCTCATGTACAGCGTACCGGTCTTCACCTGGTGGCTGTGCATCACCCTAAAGTACTGCGGCCCTTCTGCTGTTTCCAGCCTCGTGCTGTAGGACAATGATGCCACCTCTTTAGGGAACCTTACTTTCAGGAACCTTGTTCCATCCTCGATTTCGGTGCCCGGGTAGCATCTTCTTTTAATTTTTGTCATGGGATTAACTCCCCATCCCTTCAGTTTTCCAATAATTTCTATATCATCAAGGTAGATGGGCAGGTGCATGAAGTTAACAACATAGTCTCTATTTTGCAGTTTTTTTTATTTCACAGTTCACCCCTTTTATTATCAGTCCATCAGTCAAATTATCACGTTTCCTCATTTTCCATTGTTAGTTCCAACTCCTTTCCTTGCCTTGGCCTCAATGCCAGAATTTTCCAATTTCCGCATTTATCCATCACTGCTTTAAAAATAATTATTCTTTTTAATAATTACTTTCTCCACATTCACAATCACCGTTGCCTCCTTTAGATACTTCCTTCCATCAAACTGGTCTCTCGCGTCTCGTTTTTGTCCGTGTCCTACTCGTCGTCGATAATCCAGTCTAGTGTCGCTTGCCGTTAATCCGTCCATTGTTTGTAAAAAAAAATTGAAAGAAAAATGAGGAAAGTTAACCACCCTCCAGCCAGCGAGATGCTGCTCTCAGGTGGTTTAAAAAAAAGAAACAAAAAAAAACTATAAACCACAAAAAAGGTACAAATTTGCATTTGCATTACTGATGTAACAGTAATCATAAAAGCAAAAGAAAGAAAATAATATTTAAACAAGACATCTAATATCACACAAAGTTCATTTACCAGAGCGCAGTTCTTTTTGAAATATTGCTTCTTATATTACCCTCCTCTCTTTCTTAGATCTTGCTTCCTTGCCACCCTCTTCTTCCTCTTCCTCTTCATGCTCTTCATTCTCCTCCTCCTCCTCCATCCCTTCTTCATCATCAGCCTCCTCACTAGTTGTCTCGGCTCTCCATCCCCATTTAGTTTTATCCTCCCCATTGTAGTTTTCTCCTCTGTCTTTCGTACCCTCCATATCATCGCCGCTCTCTATGCTTTGCTTCTCTGGCTGGTCTTCCTCTCTCCTCTCGTAGTCTTCACTTTGTTCTCCTTCCTCGCTCTCCACATTCTCTTGCATAATGATCCACTTTGTCACATGTGAAACATTTAAACTCTGGGCATTCTCTGAACAAATGTCCTGGTTTGATACACATTCTGCAGACACGCACCTGTCTATCGTGTATAACACAGAAGCACTCTGTACATCTTAGTGTGTCAAATCGTGTTGAATAGGGGAGTGAGCGCACTTCATCAGTAAAACGCACTTTCAAAAATCTCGTTCCATCCACCGTTTCTGTTCCAGGCCAAACCCGGCGCTTGATGGCAGATAATGGCTTTACTCCCCACTCCTCCAGTTTTGCTGATATCTGTTAGTCTTCCAGATAAACGGGCAGGTTAATAAATGACACCACCATTTCACTGTTTACAATGTCTCCGGCGTGCACCATTGCTCTCTTCACTCTCACACCGTCCATTAGTTTTTGCTTTGCCTCATCATCTTTCATTATTTCGTGAGCTCTTTCTCCTCTCACTCTGCATCCCACCACTTCTCCACACTCCTTAATAAGTCCATAGAAATTCTTTCTGTTCCTGCCACCTCAACTTCCACAGTCAGCTCTTTAGAATATTTTTCTCTGCGCTCTTCACGTACCTCGCTTCTGTTAATTCGTCTCTCTTGCTGATCGTCATCTGCCCGCTGATCAGTGTCATTTTTTCCATCCTTCATTTTTGATTTCTTTGTTTGTTGCCATGCTTTCTGTTGACATCGCAGCCAAAATCTGTTTGATGATCCCCCAAACAACAAAAGCTGTCAGGGGAACACTTTGAACTAAGAATATGCTTTAACTTTTAACAATCAAGATTTCCAAATTAAAAAACAAATGTATATGTTGTCTTAAAGTCCAAATACTAAGTGTTTGCTCTTGCTTCTTCAACACACTTCCTGGATGTACCACTATAGGGCGTGCTCAGGGTGGTATGGCCATAAGCGAAAGCTGCAGCCAAATTCGGGCTATTTGAGACATTCAAACACTCTTTTTATTTTTTTTTTTAATTAAACAAAAATGCTTACAGCACCTGGTATTCCCAGGCGGTCTCCCATCCAAGTACCAACCAGGCCCGATCCTGCTTAGCTTCCAAGATCAGACGAGATCGGGTGTACTCAGGGTGGTATGGCCATAAGCTAAAGCTGCAGCCAAATTCGGGCTATTTGAGACATTCAAACACTCTTTTTTTTAAAAAACAAAAATGCTTACAGCACCTGGTATTCCCAGGCGGTCTCCCACCCAAGTACTAACCAGGCCCAACCCTGCTTAGCTTCCGAGATCGTGTCACATGGACAACGCAGGAAAAAGGCGAGGATCCAATAGCAAGCGCAAAGAGGTCTTTATTGCTACACAAACTCAGAAGGTCACAGGAATAGAAATGTCCGAAACAGGCAGGATGATCAAGAAGACTGACGAGACGTGACACAAGGACGCAATGGGCAAGGACCAGGCAACGGGAACTCCAGGAACCGGAAACATCCAACACACAAAACCCAGGAAGACTGAACTGCACACAAGAACACCCAGGGACAAACTGCAACGATCGACAAACACAGATAGCAGGTGAGGCAATTATATAGGCAGGTAAATGAGGTGCAGCTGGTGGTGATAATTATACTGCGATCAGTGACCACGCCTCCAACACAACCAAACACACACATAATGAGCCAGTGAATCCATGAACCGTGACAGATCGGGCGTGCTTTTTCTATTTTATTTTTTTATCAAAATTATTAAAAATTTCACAAACAAGCTGTATCATTACACTCATTAGCATGTTATATTAAGTACATAGATAACAGTTAAGAAATTTAAATACATTTTCATTCCATCATCCACATTTATGTGTTTTCCATTCGGCTTGTTTAACATTTTTCCCCGAATTTTTTTTGATTAGTTCTTTTAGCTTTTCATGAAAACCCAGTTCTCTGCACTCTAAAAAAAACCTCAGTCATCTCAGATATTACCCATTGTGGTAGATCGACTGCACTTATAATGTAGTGGCAACAGAGAGGTCACAACCATGACTTTACCTCTTAACATCAGTTCTCTTAATTTTCAGAATTGAAGTACTTGTTTTATTTTATTTAAAATCTCCGTCCATGTGGCATCCCTTGCATTCTTCGCATTTTCTCCAATTCCCACTCCTAAAATGTTAAACATAATCTTTTGTAGTTTTAAAATGTTTATCGCACCCTCTCAAGTCTACACCTCCAATACTCATTATTTCAGATTTTCCTACGTTTATTTTTGCCCCCGATGCTTTCCCATACATTTCTATATGCTTCATTTCCTTTATGGTAAATGTTGTATCATCCGCATATTGGTGTATTACACTCTCACCACTATTTGGTATTTGGATACCCTTTATCTTTTTGTCTGCTCTAACCATTATTGCTAGTGGTTCAACCGAGATTGCATATAGTAAGGCAGACATCGGACATCCTTGTCTCACTGACCTTTCAAGTGGAAATGGGTCCGTCAAAACACCATTTACTTTAACACAACTTTCCGCTTTACTATATAACAAGTTTATCCATTCTAGCATTCTATTACCAAACCCAAATTTCCTCATTGTTTGTTTCAAGTAATTGTGTTCCACTCTATCGAACGCCTTATTTAAATCTACACATAAAATGATTCCACCTTCTCGATTCTCCCCCATGCTGCCCACTACATCTCTTATTGTACACAGTGTGTCTGTTATGTCTCTTCCTGGGATGCTATAAGCTTGGTTTGGTGCAATTATGGTCCCTATGACCCTTTTGAGTCTATTTGCTAAAATTTTTGTTAAAATTTTATACTCTGTATTTAGTAGGCTCAGAGTCCTGTAGTTTTCCAATTTGAGCGGACTGCCCTTATTTTTAAAAATAATCGTTATCATCCCCATACACATGGATTTTGGTACTTACTTTTTTTCCTACATCCTCCTATACATTTTTTAACAATATCGGTGCCAAAACTTTAACAAAGCTTGTGTATTAAACCGTCTGCTCATGGGCTTTTATTTGGCTTTGTTTGTTTAATTGCTTCTTCTACTTCTCCTAGAGTTACATCTCTGTCACACATCTTCTACAGTGAGGCTTATATTTACAGTGTTTAAAGCTCTATCTGCATCTTCTTGTTGTATATCCCCTTTCTTATATAATTCCCTATAAAACGTATCCACTCTTTAACTTTTTCCCATCTCTGTTCTCCAACTCCAACGTTATAAATTTCTTCCCGTTTTTTCTTCTAGGTGTATAAAATATTTTGTACATTTTTCTCCCTCTAAAACGTATTGTGCCCTGCTCCTTATTTTTGCACCTTCACATTTTTCTTTTTCGTACACTTCTATTTCTGCTTTTATCTGACAATAATGTTCTCTCGTATATTGAGGATTATTTTCAATCTTCCCGGCTGCTTCTCCCAATAAGCTGTACGTAGTGTCTAACTTGCATTTTCCCATATGATTCCTCTGTTTCGAGTATCTAATACTTAATCTTTTAATTTTCTCTTTTAATATATCCCACCATTCACATACACTTTCTTCGTATAGGGGATTTTCCATTTCATATTTTATACACTTCTCTATACTTCTTCTGTATGCATCTTCATTTAATAAAGCTGAATTTAGACACCATGTACCACCACATTTCTCTTTATAGTTCCCTCCTAATTTCACTGTCATTACGGCATGGTCGCTTATACCTGTAAAGTTATAGCTCACATTCTTTATGTTTTGTAAAATGTCTCTTTTAACCAGGCATAGATCTATTCTACTTTGTTTAAGATCTCCCATCACCATTTGCCTCCTTGAAAATTCTCTCTTGTTAGGATTTTCCTCCCTCCAGGCATCTGCCATATCTTTACTCTGCATTAACATTTTTAAACATTTTCTAGAAGTGTCCTCTTTATACTCCATATTTTTAGCTATGTCAAGTCTTGTACACTTCACATTAAAATCTCCCACCACTATGCAATTTCCGATACATAAGGATTTCAACATCATAAAAGCCTCTTTCCTTTCAGTTTCCACGTGGTGCATAAATATTAACTAATCTATATTTATCATTTTGTAGTTTAAAATCTATCCCTAATACCCTCCCTTTACCATCATTGTGTACTTGTTTTATATTATACATTCTTCCTCCTCTAATCAATATTGCTACCCCACGGGCTTTTTGGGTGCCATGGTTTGCATATATCTCTTCTCCCCAAACCTTTTTAATTCTACTCATTAAGTCATCTGTCCAATGTGTCTCTTGCAAACATATTACTTGAGCATTAAGCCCACTTATCACCTGTTTAAATGTATCCATGTCCCTCAGACCATTACAATTCAAACAGGCAATGCTTAATATTTCACTCATAACAAAAATTATAAGAAATAATAACAAACACTAAATTATCTCATTAGTACGTTTCTGTGTCTTATTTTTTAGCGCTGCTTTCTCTGCCCTTTTGAGGCAGCTTCATTTTCCTCCTTTTCATCGATAAGGTCTATCAAGGTAGTCTCTTGTACAATCATCCCCTCTCCTCCTTCTTCTTCCTCTTCCATCTCGTATTCCCGTCGGCGCTTCTGTTGTCTCCATTTCCATTTCTCGTTGGTTTTTGTTATCATCCCTCTTATTTCTCCCATCACTGTTGGTTGTCAGTTCGTTGTCCATCCCTCCGCTTGCGTTATTCTGCCTCCTGCCTCCATTATGCCTTCCAGCTCACTCCATACCACACCTCCTCCTTTGCCATTCGATAGGTGGGTCTCCTCCACCCCACTGTACAGATCTTCAGAGTCTCCCATCTCTTCCTCGTCGTCGTCGTTACATGCACACAGTTCATTCCTCTTCCAGCACACCGTGCAGCTCCCTTCGTTGCACTCCCGTGCATAATGTCCTTTTCCACCACACTTAAAACATTTAAAGTTCGGGTAGTCTTTAACAATGTGTCCTGGCTGTATGCACAGGCGACATACCTTTACTTGTCTGACGTGGATCACCCGGAAGTGCTCGGTTCCTCCAACCGTCTCAAACATCGTTGAGTATGGGAGCGATTTTACCTTTTCTGTAAACTTAACCTTTAGTAACCTCGTCTTGTCTGCGATTTCAGTCCCTGGCCACATTCTTCTTTTCACTGTAGAAGCCGCTGTCACTCCCCAGCCTATTAGTTTCTTTATTATCTCTTCGTCAGTTATGTAAGTTGGCAGGTTCAGGAAAGAGACCACTGTCTCGCTGCTATTAATCTCCTTCGCCAATATGCTCCCGTTTTTTATTTTTAGTCCATCTAGTATCTTCTTTCGTAGTTCTTTCATTCCCAACGATTTCAACCATCACTGTTAGCTTCTTCTCATAACTCCGTCTTGTTGCTACGTTTTCGTCTCCGATTCTCCTCGCCTTCCCCTTGTCTTTCTCTTTGTTAGCCTCCATCTTGCTCGTAGCCTTCCGTGGGTAAACCCACCTCCAGTAAGCGCTCTGCTGTTTGAGGAGAAGACTACACAAACTTATAAACTGCTTTATCGCCCAGAAAAAAAAGGAGACAAAAGAAATGATTACTCCAACCAAACTCTCCGTCTGCTCTCTGCACCAAATACACTCACTTCCTGTTTAGCTCAATAGCGCTGCTCAGGGTGGTATGGCCATAAGCGCAAGCTGCAGCCAAGAGCGGGCTATTTAAGACATTCAAACACATTTTTTTTTTTCAAAACAAAAATGCTTACAACACCTGGTATTCCCAGGCGGTCTCCCATCCAAGTACTAACCAGGCCCGACCCTGCTTAGCTTCCGAGATCAGACGAGATTGGGCGTGCTTTTAAAAAAAAACAAAAAAACTTTTTTGTATTATAGAACATTACAGATAACTTTCAAGACATTGTCTTCTCCAATCATATACAACTATACATTCAATAATACACTCTTGTCAACCTTCATACATTTATAAAAAAATTAATAAAAAAAAAAAAGATTTGTCTCTTTACAAATTCAATTCTAAACCATTCACTGTATTTTTGATAAATTGATTATTGTCCCCTATCAATTTATTAAGTATCTGCATTTTCCATTCAATATTAACCCTTACGAAAATGAACCATGGTTTTACTACAAGTAAAACCAAAAAACCATGGTTATTGTAGTTAAACCATGGTAACCACAAATTAACCATGGCTTTGCAGCTTAACCATGGTATTTGTGGTAAAACTGTGGTTATATAAATGGTAATCAATTAGCCAAAAAACCATGGTTACTACACTTTTACTATAATAAAACCATGGTTAATTTTCGTAAGGGAAAATACTCTTCTAATGTCTTTATATATTCTTTCATTTTCCTTTTAAAACTAATCCACAAATCCAACTTCTTCTTTTCCCTTCTAGCTAAATTCCTTCTACGCCATATTACATACCTCGCAACATTCAAGAAAATATTTATCACACTCTGTTTTTCAGAATCTGTGTTGACTCTAAATAAGAACATACAATTCCAATTCTGTTCATTCTCAATTTCATCTCCTTTATCCCCCAACAATTCTTTTACCACAGTTTTCATTTTCAGTTTAAAAGCTTGTAATTCTGTACGACAGTAACATATGTAAAATTCCTTCCTCTTTTATCAGACAAACTTTACACACAGCATTTTCAGTTAGTCCCATCTTATGCAGTTTTAATTCTGAAAATATTATATTATGTCATATACAAAAGTCTAAGTTTTCCATTCTTGCATCCATATACCATTTCCTCAGATTTTTCCATAACATCCTCTTATCAAAATCTTGAAACACTTTTTCCCAACATTTTACATCCACAGGTTCTTTAAACGCTAAATTCCTAAAGAACACATAAAATTCCTTCACTGAACTTTGATTAAAAGAAAAATCTTCTCCTTTCTCTTTTATAAACACCTTAATTTTTCCCCTTTCCTTTCCATTATCTTCCTCAATCCTCTTTATCCACTGTCCAGGAATTGCTTCCTTTACCTGCTCATATTGTTTTTCCAATGTTTTTTTTATATTTACTTCATCTTCAACCTCCTTCACCTCATCCATTATTGCTTGGAATGGAAAAAAAACTTTTATTTCATATAGAATGTCTTTCACCCTCTTTAATCCACTGTTTAAAATACAATTCTTTTCCTTTATATAAAACATTGTCGTTTAAGAACAACGGTTCATTTAACATCTCTTCTCCTAGGATTTATACCAACATTTAATTTGAATTCCCCTCATGCTTCCAAGACTTCTATATAAAACTCTGGGATTCCAAAAATCAAATTTTGCTTCAATTTCATCCATAAAATATCTGCCCCAATATTCATATTTGTTTAAAAACAATTTCATTATCTCTTGCCATTGTGAATTCTGGGCAGTCTTTCATTACAAGTCCAGGACCCATACACAGATGGCAGATCTTCACCTGTCTGTCATGTATCACTCTAAAATACTGTGCCCCTTCCGCTGTTTCGAAACGTGTGCTGTATGGAAGCGATACAACGTCCCTAGGGAATTTAACCCTCACATAACGAGTCCCATCTGTAATGCTCATGCCTGGATAGTATCTTCTTCTGATCTCCGATGTCACCGAGACGCCCCACACATTCAGCTTACTTTTGAAATCTTCATCAGTTATGTAAGATGTGTGGTGGAAAAATTTAATCATAGAGGAAGATTAATTAAGACATATGTTTGAGATCACACAGAAGCTAACATGTGTTTCTGCCATGCAGGACACCACTAAACTTAACAGACACAGATACTGGTTTGTAAACCAGGGGTCGCGGGACACCTTATTTGAGGGCTCTCCTGTACCAAAGGTGTTGGGCAGAACTAATTCTAAATCTGTGTGCTGTGTTTCTTACTTTTACCATGTGTGGAAAATTACTGAGAAGGATTGTTTACACTTTGGGGGTATAAGAGATTGCAGCTTCTGTTATGTCTTCAGTTAGCACTCTACAGACATTCAGGATGGCTGTATGACTGTGACTCTTTTCTTGCAAGAAAATAAATCTTTATAAAGACAATTGGCTAAGGTTTGTCTCTTATTCAGTGATGCAACTGAGAGTTAATTTTTGCCACGACAATTTGGTGTCAGGAAAATGGGATTCCTTGGATGTGTCTTCTGGACCCCGAGAGCAGACGGTGACTGATTATCCTGGACGTTAGAGTCACAGCCCTACCCCGACAGATTGAGGGAGAGGGGCCGACCGCTCAGGGGGTCCGGGAGTCCGACCACTGGAATTAGAGAAAACGAACCCGAGGTGGCAACGGTATACTTCTGGTAAGAGACAAACTTAAAATTCGGGGAAGAATTTCAAATAAGAATTTGGGTTAAATGAAAAATTGAATTGATAGGGACAAACCATAGGGGGAGTCTGAATCTGTGGCAAATGCAGCGTGATCAATTCGTTTACGGGAATAAAAACTAAAATCACATGGGCGAATAGACCGAGTTGTGTGCGGTCCCGGGGATTGAGTTGTGTGCGGTCCCGAATAGGGCGCTTTTGCGAGCGTCCGCCTGTCTGGTCTTGGTGAAGAGACCGGATCTGTACGGAGACGTTCAACAGATTAATGGCGCACGCGCGAAAAGCCACAGAGACAGACTTGCCAATATGGGGAAAATCTCTAAGCAAGCTAGCTGAATATGATACACCGGTATTTTGTCAAATGAGAAAATTATATGGCCAAAGATGCATGGGGGATATAAAAACGCTGATTAAATATCATGATTTCCCGAAAGAGGGAACACTGACAATTTCACCATTTTCAGCCTTGTGCTGCTCAATCAAGGAAGGGAGTGACAAAGTAAAAGGTTGTTATAGGAAACGTGTATGAGAAATGTGAACAAACAGTTGACTGTTGGGTGGAAGAGGCAGATAACAGGGAGATAAGAATGTTGAAAAAAGAAAAGGCTGGTGGGAAAGGGGCAGAAATGAAAACTGAAGAAAAGGCAACTGCGCCTCCACAGCATGAATTTACTAACATCTCTCATGTGTGTGTTTTTCCACATGAACCACCCTCGTATACACACCCTAATGAGGAGCTGCAAGGCCTGAAAGTGGACCCTGATCTCGACTGCTCTCCGTTTCCACCAAACCAACCAGACCGATACCAGCTCCCCGGCAAAGACAAGACGAAGCATGCGCGGAAGAACAAACAGAAGAGGAAGCGTGCACAGTAGCAGGAGGAGGAGCGCGTGCGGCTGAGGGCCTCCGGAACGCAGAAACACCGCCACCCTGAAAGAGAGGAGGATCGATGATCCGGAACAGGAAACTGAGAAGAAAAGGTGCGCGACCATATGTGTTGTGATCCTCCACACGTGCACGAGCCAGAGAGTTAGAGTTGGAAGGGAACTTTGAAGAGATCCCTGACACCCTCTCTGAGAGTGAGGAGGAGGAGGAAGACTTAGACTTCAGGGCTGCACGCACAAGGAAAAGAAAAGCCTGGGAGAGAAAAGTGAAAGAAGAACAGGTCAGTGTCACCGGACCTATGATTGAAATTTCTGGCCCAGCAGGGATCGATTTGGACCCAGAGCGACATGAAAGAAGCGATGGCCCATCTGCCAAATCCGGAGGACGCGGGAGACAGGTTCGCCACCGAGCTGATGACATTCTGCCGAGAGTTCAGCCCAATGTTGAACGAGCTGAAAAGACTCATGATGGCAAAGCTGGGCGGGATGAACTGGCACAAGGTCAGCGCAGAATTACCAGCAGCAGACCGCAGAAGAATGCACATCAACTGGACACGTCACAAACGACGGCTACCGAGCGGCTATCACAGGACTGACTGACACTGTGAGAAGAGCATTCCCAGCGCGCATTGATATGTCCAGAGTGAGCCACTGCCGTCAAGAGCCAGGTGAAAGTGTTCAAGTGTACTATGAACGTCTTTACGGAGTGTTCTGCAAGCACAGCAGATTAAGAGAACCGGACAGACCAACCACGTGGGAAAGTTATCTGGCAAACAGCCTCCTGAACGGAATGAGGCCTGAGATCACGGAAGCAGTAAAGCACAGCTATGTCGAATGGACCGAGGGGCGAGTGAGCACCATTATGAAACATGCCCTGCATGTGGAAGAAGAGATAAGAGCAAGAAAAGAAAGGCCAAGAAAGAAGGAGCTCCAGCTGGCAGCCGTGCAAAGACCGCAGAGATTCGTTTCGAACAACAGCAGAACGGGAAAAGGTAGAAACTGAAAAAAGACACCCAAGACACCCTGCAGGCTGTGTGGAGCTGATCACCTTCTTCGCGAATGCACAAGGTGCAGGATCTGTAAGAAAGATGGACATTGGGCTGATGATTGCCCTGAGGAGCGAAATTTACTAATTTACTAATCACACGCAACCACACACATACAAATACACTGATAACGCTCTCTGCAATGAAGAAAAGGCTTGCACCTCTTTGTGTGTTTCTGAAACAGACAGAGAAGATTTTGATAAATGCTTGATGATGTTTAGCAGTAAGGGATTTTTGAACATGCCTAAATATTCCATGCTAGTTGAAGGAACAATGATTACATTTCTGGTTGATTCAGGTGCGACACGATCTGTAGTGCGAACATGTGACTTGCCATGCGAACCAGTGTTAACAAACAAAACACATGGCTCTGTGTCTGTGTCAGGGCATTACTGTGTTCATACTCAGGGTTCACTGTGCCAATACAATGTGAAACGGAAGAGGGCCGTGTGCTGAGACATGCATTTTTGACTTCAGCAACGTGTCCAGTGCCACTTTTGGGCCGAGATTTAATGTGCAAATTAAATTTGGTTATGGTTGCAGACCCCTCGGGTATTGTTATACGGGAGGAAGAACAAATATATGTGAAAACAGAGCCAAAGTGGGCATACAAATGGCACATAACCGAGAATGATTGGGCAAAAACAATCTGTGAAATGGGGAAAAATAGAACGCTGTCATTTGATACAGATTTTATGATGCCTGACAATTTACATTGCACGTCACATGTCGTAACAGAGCGAGATCAACACATTAAAGACATTTTGAAACCTGGGCAGAGAAAATGTGTGCGATTTCAGTATGCTTGTCAGAAAAACAGCTTTCTCTCTATCTGATAGCAGAAGATTGTGTGCCTCACATACCAGTTTCTAAAGAAAACAAACAGGCCTGGGAAGAAGTAGGGGTGTTTGTGAAAAACTGTGTTGAAACAACTGACTGGAGGGAGTTTAATGAAACTGTACAGTACAGTGAGAAATTGAAGGCATTTAAGTCTGAATGCAAACATGAAATTGGGGCAGAGCGTATAGTGACCGCCATTGACAAACACATGAGCGAAACAAAATGAATGACAGATATTTGTGCTTTGGACATACACCCTGCATTGGCAGAGGTGCCCTGTGAGTTGTGGGCAAGGCACAAATATGATGTGGGACTGATAAAGGGGTGCGAATCGGTGACAATAACTCCAAAATCAGATTATAGACCTTGTCAACCACAATATCCATTGAAAACAGAAGCAATTGTGGGCATAGAACCAGTTTTTGAGTCATTGCTAAAAGAAGGGATAATTGTGCCATGTGAAAATTCACCGGTGCGAACTCCTATCTTCCCTGTGAAAAAGATAAGGGATCAGGGCAAACCCACTGAATGGCGTTTTGTACAGGACCTGCAGGCTGTGAATTCAGCTGTCAGAGCCAGAGCTGCTACAGATCCAAACTCATACACAATCTTAATGCAAATTCCACAGAGTGCCACATTCTTCTCCGTGGTAGATTTGGCTTATGCAACTGTTAAATAAATTCATACAAAAATAAAAACATTTTGTGTGGAGTGTTGTTTGTGTTGTGTGTCTGTAGTGCTAAAAAACAGTGTTATTAAAATCGGAAGACCGGTTTAAAAACTTTCTCTTCTGTTGTACAAAAACGGGTATGTCCTTTAAAAAAAAAGGTTAAACCATCAGCTCAGTTCCTCAAAACCAGTCCCAGAGACCTGACCCTTCTGGGCTCAGAGGAGATCCTCTTAAACCGAGGCACCGCTGCCCCACTTCAGGTGTTTGGGGGCCTCTATGGGCAGTCAGGGCTCGTGGCTATGGGGACCTTTCCCGTGAAACTCTGACCCTCCACATCCGAATGGCGACATGCGGTGTACTCCTGCAGCCTGGATTTAGCCAGCTGGAAGGTGGCGTGGAGGGACACCTGCATGCGCTTTCCTACCAGTAGGTTTCTGGAGGTCCATATGGCATCTCTGATGCAGAGGATCAGAGCTTAGGGGGTGTTTTTGCTGGCGTTGCTTCTTGGCTCACCCCTCCTCTCCCCATTGGGTAGTCTGTAAAATTTTTTAAGTAGTTCTTAAGTAGGACCCCACCCAAAACCGGGTCATGGCTGCTGTTTTGTCTTGTTTGGATGGGGTTCGGGCATATTTTATATGTAGTGCAGTATAAAAAGCTCCTAAAAACAAGTAGGGGTCTGGCACTCCTTTTCCTCCATTTTGGGGTGCTTTCTTTATGGTTGCTCTTTTAAGTCTCTCCCACTTAGACCCCCATAAAAAATAAAACATTGCACGTTCCAGGGATACAAGAAAGAATCTGGGGGGAAAGAAAACAGAACACAACAATAAAAACAGGGGAAATAAAAACAGCTTTTATGATTAAAACCTTTCCTTCAAATGTCAAACGTCTCAGTCCCCAGAAACCTAGCTTTTTCCGCACTTTACGCATCACGTCATGCCAGTTTCCGCTCCCTCCCCCGTCTCTGTCAAATTTAATGCCCAATATTTTTAACTCTGTCTTTTTAAAATTAGTATCCAGTCCAGCAAGCTCACTAGGTTTCCAGGGACCGTAAAACTGTGCCTGTGCTTTATCTCGGTTCAGTCTGGCTCCCGATGCTTTCCCAAACCAGTCTGTCAGGTCCATAGTCCTCTGTGTTGATAAAACGTCAGTACATAAAAGGTTAACATCATCCATATATAATAACAGTCTTTGCAGTCAGTCCTCTGGTCCCAGGTATGGTCAGTCCATTGATCAATTTATCCCTTCTCAATACCTGCGCTAGGGGTTCGATGCAAGCCACATACAGGAGAGGAGATAACGGACAGCCCTGACAGACCCCGCTGCGTATCTATCACTTTAGACAGTACAAGGCTGTATGTGATCTTTCTCCCAGGGACGGCGCAGGCTTGATCCGGGTGGATCAGATCTGCTAAAATTGTTGACATTCGTGTTGTTAAAAGTTTGCTAAAGTTTACAATCAAAGTTTATGGGATGCCAGTTTTTTAGATTGGTCTTGTCATCTTTTTTGTGTAGTAGGGTCATTATTCCTATCCTAAAACTGTCGGGGAGTCGGTCGATCTGGTCAAAGTCATTAAAAACAGCCAGTAAGTCTTGTCTTAAAATGTCCCGAAAGGTCAAATAAAATTCAAGAGGGAGTCCATCAACTCCAGGAGTTTTCCCTTTTTTGAATTTTAACACTTTTGTCTATCTCAGAAAGGTTGAAATCCTTTGTCAGACTGGTATTTTCTTTTACTGTTTTCTCTATGCTTGTTAAAATTTCACTTAAAATGCTGTTATCACTTGCCTTTTCTTCATAGAGTTCTTCATAAAAGCTTTCTACTACTGATAAAATACCCTTCCAACATTTCTTTCTTAACTCCCTTAATTTCTTCGTTAAATTCAAAACCCTGACTAAGATAAAAGTAACATTGTAGCCTCTTTTGCCGTCCCACCATTTGTCTCTTTTCTTCTCTTTTTTTTCCCCTGCCCATCTAAAAAAAGTCTTGGTCTTTCCCTTCACAATTTCCCACCACTGTGCTCATGAATCATAAAAGTCTTGTAGAGTCTGCCATTGGCTGTACTGCTCCCTGTAGTCTGTGGTGATCTCTACGTCTCCCAGCAGGGAGCAGTTCAGCTTCCATATCCCTCCACCTGTCGTCACACCTGTGGGAAAAGAAAGGGTGCAAGAAAGCATAACGTGGTTTGAATAGAAAACGGGTGTTAGTTTAGCATCTACTGGTGTAAGGTCTCGCGTAAAGATATAATCTATACGGGAGGCTTTAGTGCCATCACCACTAAACCAGGTGAATCCTTTTTCCCCAGGATGCATGGTTCTGAAACAGTCAGTCAATTTAAAATCCTTTATAATGTTCTGTAATAAAATTTACGTTTTATCCATTTTAAAATCCTCTCTCTCCCCTTTTCTATCATTTTTACTTAAAATACAAAATAGTTCAGATACAAAAATGCTGATAAGAACTGATTTTTTTTTCATCCTATTTCCATTCATCACAATATAATACAAACATTTCTTTCCACCTTTCTCTAGCTGCATGTTTACCCTACCTTTGTATGTCCCACTTAATCCTTCCCCTTAATTCAACCTCCACTACCCGTATAACCCCTTCTGCTGACCTTTTCCCCTTCCCCCTACTTATTACTTATTATTAACCAAAGCATGACCACTTTCCCTTCCCCCTTCCTGCATCTTATACCCCCTAATATATTATCACCCGAAACCTTAAAATTCTCTGAGATCACCCCTAGTAACCTCTTTCCCCTTGCCCACACACTCTGTGCAAAAGCACACTCCCAAAAGGTGTGTCTTATTGTCTCTTCTTCTAAACACCCCTCCCTCAGGCACCTTCCATCCTTTGCTATCCCATGCCTATACATAATCTCTTTCACTGGCAAACGCCTCAAAAACATACCCAATTAAGATCTTTTAAGGCATTGTCAAGATTTTTTGGTTGTATGTTCATCTGCACCTCCTTTGAGACCCCCACCTGTACAACACTAGACACCCTCTCCCTTACCTTCCCATACAACTTCCTCTGCTCCAAACATACTGCAACCTCCTTTCCCTCAGGTTTCTTACTCATCCACCTAGCAGCATGCTTATAATGCCAAGGCTGCACCTCTGCCCTTGGACTTTCATTGGACCACCTCATTACATGCCTCGCCTGATAAAAAAAAAAAAACCTAAGAAAAAAACATGATGGGTGTTCCACTGGCTCAGCTAACTGTGCTAAAATAGAGGACACAAATAGACAATCAAGTTTTAAAGGTATATGAGGCACATCCCTCCCTCCGGGATGTTAACCGGATTAAACATTTCAGATCTCTTCACATATTCATATCCGCCTCCCCAAACGAAATTAAAAACGAACCGCATTACTGACTTCTTCATACTTGCTGGTAAGGGATAAATATAAGCCACATACTGAAGCACTGGCAACACATCCATCTTCAGTACCAGAACTTTCCCCATCAAAGTCAACCTAGGTCCTTTACACCTTGCTAGCCTCTTCTGCACTGACGTAATACGCCCTACCCAATTCAGAGTTGCTGAGCCTTCATACTGAAAGCTTATGCCCAAGATTTTTAAAGGACCCACACACGCCTGCAAACCCCCAATACCTTCTTGTCTCTGTTTAAACTTTCCAAAAAACTTGACGGCTGATTTTTAAATATTTAAACTAGCCCCGGATGCTAAAGAAAACTCCACAAAAAGATAAAAAGCCCTCTTAAGACACTTGTCTGAATCCAACAGTAAAGTAGTATCATCCACATACTGACAGTTTAACCACAGCCCTCTTGGCTCCAGGTACCATCAGGCCTTTTATTCTTCTTTTCGTGCCCTTACGGACCTAAAGAGCATAGCATTACATGCCTCCCTATTCTCCCGTGTTATCTGTCTCCTTTTGTACAAAAAACATTAGCTTGCTCTTCATAAATTCCCCTTATCTGTCTCTTCAGTGAGTGAACCTTGTCCCAGTCAAAAATACCCCCAACATTGTACTCCACAAATTTCAATACTAAATCTCTCTGCAGAATTCCAGCTTTCCCCCAAAACTTCCTCATTCTTCTTCTGCAGTATCTTACAATCCACTCTTTCGAGCGGTCCTTAACCATTCCCCACCACATCATCATACATGACCTTTAACCCCTCCAACCCCTTTAAGAATGTTACATACTCCTCATAAAACTGATTTTCCTTTAATACCTCTATGTTCATCCTCCAATACCTTTTCCCAAACTTCAAATTTCCCCCCTTAATTACAAACCAAACCATTTCATGATCAGAAAAAAACACAGGCTTCACCCCTCCCCTATCCAAACCCATATCTTTTGATAAGCAAACATAATCTAGTCTTTTTTCCACTCCTCTAGAGTTCCTCCATGTTGTCATACAAACTTTTGGATTCACTCCCTGCCCCCCATCCACCAACCCATGCCCCCCAGCCACCAACCCATGCCCTTGCAAAACTCCTTCCAAAACCATCAGACTGCTATCTCCTTTATCACTCAACTGCAAATTAAAATCCCCTCCCATTAGTTTATTAGTTGCACAGACTGCTAACAACATTTCAAACATTTCTTTCCTCTCCTCTACAGTTTGGGGAGCATAAACAGAGTAATCTATATTCATTCCCTCTCCACCTTACATCAGCCCCAATCACCCTCCCTTGTGAGACTGTAAAATGACTCATGATTTCCATCTACTTGTCTCGAAACAAAATCCCCACCCCTGAGGAATAAACCCCTCCCGCACTCCATACTGCTCCACCCCTCCCCCATTCTTCTTTGAATTTTCTTGTATCTTCCACACCCTTCAAATAAACCTCCTGCAGAAAAAAAAACATCACATCTGCAATTTTTCAAAAAAGAAGAAACAGCTTTTCGTTTAACTGAGTCTCTTATACCTCTTACATTTATAGTCCCCACAGTCAATTCATCATTGTTCTCCACTTATTCAGTCTTTAATGTCACCTTCATTTCTTGACCCTCCAGGCTTGTGGACTCACTCTCACTCCCCACCAGATCCGACCAACATATAGGCGTCACACTGAGGCCCACTGACTCCTCCTTCTGATCTTCATTGTCACTACTGACCGTTTCATGTGACAACTGAAATAAGGGTCTAGCATTATCCATCTCGAGCCCTTCTTGACTGTCTGTGAATAAGGATTCTTCTGAAAAACTTTAGCCTCGTCTCAGCTCTCACCCTCTTGCTTGGTCTCTCCTTTTTCTTATCCACTTTCCTGACCAGCTGACTTTCTTCCCAAAACATCTCTCTTGTCTATTGGTCTGCAGACAGTACACCTCTTCCACTCTCAACTTCATCTTATCCAAGAGAATGACCCGTGCGAACACTTCTCTTTCCACCATCTCCATCACTGACGTCTTCATTTGGAAACACAGAGTATTTCTCAGTCCCGCCCTTGGAACTGAAGGCACAGCTGTACCTGCCATCATCCCTCTCCAAAGATCAAAGAAATAACCACTTGATCTTAGCCAAAAGGCCAAGAAGCAATGCCGCTATGGCAAAGCGGCAGGGGAGCCGGCAAAGGCGACGCCCATCTGGGCTGCGGTGAAGGGGGGGAGGGGCAAATATCAGCAACAATCAAGCTCAGAGTTGCTTGGCCCCCCGAAAATGGACCACAACAGAGCTTTTGAGTCAAAAGCACAGAATCGTTCATAGCTCCCAAACCGTCCGTTGCAGAACCAAGTGTCCTATATCATTGGAATCCTTGGCTCGAGTCAAGCGAGACACATGCCTCGGATTTGATAGTTGCGCTGGCGAAATTTTGGGGTATTTTGTATTTTTTGAAAAACCTACTTTTGCACACTAGTCTTAGGTTTTTGGGCCGATCTGACCCAAACCAGTGCAGAGCGATGCTCTGGAGTCTGACTGTCCACCGGGATTGGAAAAAAAGTTGTAGTTTCAATTCACGTTGGTGTCGGCAGACCAAAACGTTCGTAATGGGAGTGGCGTATTAAAACGGCTATAACTCTTGAACGGAACGAGACCATTTTACCCAAGTCAGCACACCTGTGCACGGGCTCAGTCTGTGGTCAGGTCAAAAAGGACCCGGCGACTGGCCACTTGCTGGCGCTTTAAAATGAAAAAACCACAACATGACAACGGCTATATCACCTGATTTTTTTTACACATGCACAAGATAGTCATACCATATGATAGAACTCCTCCATCTGAGCAACTTTGCCTCTAGGACCACTGCTTTCAATCAAATCGTCCGTTGAATATCGTAGATTCATTCGAAAAACCTTGTTTGGTGAACCGGTCCTAGCTTTTCCCGGTCAAGCTTGATGAAACCACTGCAGTTCAATTATCTGGACTCCCCAGGTCATTTATTATCAAAAGAAGGCGGCAAAAAAGTGGAACTTTACCATTTGGGGCCGCGGGGTCACGGCACAGCTGTTAAAACGCCCCACGCGTCCTCTCGGTACCACGCTATCTGCTTTTAACCGGTATGTCCAGGGGAGAGCGCGAACGCAGTCCCCCACTACCATAAATTATGCAGTCGAGATTCCCACATTTGGGGAATTCGCAGGGGTCAGCACAACCGGAGTGCAATGGCCGAGCCTCGCCCTGGGTGAACCACCTTCCTGATCATGGTGTCTCCCCTGCCAGGTAAGTATGAATTGCCAGGCCTCCAGCCAGATGCGCCCTATCCCTCTTTGCCATCCTCGCCAACGGTGGCGTTCCCCCCCATCAGCTCGTTAGTAAAGACTCCCAAGACTTCAGGCGGGGTGCGTCAGATAAGGTCGGCAACACACTGCAAGCGTAAGCGTCTCGGCTGTGTGGCGTGTCCATTTTTATTTTAACAGGTTTTATTTTAACATGCATGCTAGAAATAGAACTGACGCCTATTTTCCAAGTGTGTTGGAAGCGTTTCCAGGCAAAATTTAATAGGAAAATATGTTTATATGTCATTTTGACACGAATACATTAATAAATGACATTTTGATGTTTGAAAGTCTCTAGGTTTTGACAAATACAGATATAGTTGTAATTTTAAAAAAAAAATTATCAATTTTTAAATATTGCACCTGGCAATACAGAACAAAATATTCTGTAGCCTATTTTGCCGTCAATACCTAGCAGCAGCAGCGCCGTGTCAGACACGTTTCTGGTGTGCAAAGACATAGAAAACGCCACGCAGCTGACACGCAACAGAAACACCACGCTTGCTGTGTCGCCAGCCTAAAAGGGACATCAGAAATGTGCAGTGATGGGTTGGGAAGCAACGCTTTTTTCCTTCATCCTAAACTTCTATGACTGCGCTTTGTTGCTTTTTAAAATATTTTTTTTTTAAAATAAAGACTAAAGAATAAAGACTTTGCAGCATTATTATTGTTGGGTTACATCAATCATTCCTGAGCGCTTCCTGCGCATGTCTGTACTTCCTGGTTAAGCTCCAGTGATCTTCGCTCTGCTATTAGCCACAACAATTCGCAGTCCCCAAAAAGGGGAAGCACACCGTTCCTGGAGGCACTGCAATACCAGGTCGATGCGTGGAGTGGACAGAGCAAGCCCCGGTTCCGGCTCCATGTGCCAAAAATCAATTTAATATGCAGTCCCCGGATAGGGGACGTATCAAAAATATTACTGATAAGAACAGATTTTTTTTCTTTTTATTTACACCAAAAACAATACATTACATGCACAAATCAGGATACATTAATGCAAGATAAACTTTCCATCACACTCTGACATAACTTTACTAACAAAAAGACTCTCCCTCTACCCTACCCCAATCCTCTGCAACCGTCTCCATACCCTCCTAATTTCCTCTTCCCCATAACACACTTTGAAGACTTTTACCTCTGCTTCCATTTTTTCCAGCAAATGCAAAAATAATCTTTTTGTCTCCAAATGTGGAGTCTGCTTCCTTAACCCCCAGGATTCTGAGCTGTTTTGGGGCCCTTTAGAAGTTTTGACATGCTCTGACATTTGTGCTTTTTTCAGTTGCTTATAAGCACATTCATGGCAAAAGTATCATTACACTGTATTCATCACAAACTGGGCTACCATAATATGAGAGCAACATGTTTGTACATGCTTGTATTTTTGAGAGAATAATGTTTATGCATGGTTTTTGAAAAAACTAAAAATGTAAGTCAAAACAAAAACACCACAAAACACACAATAGATATGTGTCCACAAGACTTTTTTTTACTAATGGGTGTTGTTGCCTAGAGTTTTTGCTTCAAACTGATGTGAGAATCATTGTGCCTAATTATTCACATAAAGCAATATATTGATTTACACTTTGTAAGACACTTTTTCTTTACAAAGGCCGTATGTCGAAGAGGTGTGAACGATCATGAATAATGCTGTGATTTACACCTGAGAGGACAAAAGACCTGCATAATGAGGTCTCATTTTGACTTTCATTTTGAAGTCAAATCTTTTGAACATTTAAAATATAATAGGCTTTTGTAATGTGCCTTTGTTGACTACATTCTAAATAAACAAAATATATTTCTTTTGTCCTGTTGCTTAGCTCTCAGTCACATACCTGAAGCTCATTCATTATACTTAAAACAAGCAAAATTATCTGCCAGTGGGGTAAGAAAAATAATATTATTTCTGTTTGGGACAGAAACGGGAAACAAGATTTCAATCAGAAACAAGATTATTTTTCTTCCCCATTGGCAGATAATTTTACTTGTTTTAAACTTAATTTTACTTAAGATATTTTTTCTTGTTTTGTTGAAAATAAATTATGTCATTATATTTATCTAGTAAATGCATCTTGATTTAAGAATTTTCAGATATTTAGACTAGAAACAAGACAAAAATACTAAGAAGAGCATTTTTTTGCAGTGTACTATTTTTAATGTTTTTTAAAGAAGTCTCATGCTAAAAAACAGTAATATTGTGACACTGAACACAATTCAGTATTCAGTAAATACAAAACTGAATAATTGTTAATGATGAATGTTATAAGTAAAATATTTGGGATTTAAAACAACACAATGCAATTATGATTAAATTCAGGTTGATTGGGTCACTTTTTCCCCAGTCATTTCAATGGCAAACATTTTCTGAATCATTTGATTTTGTAAACTATCCGATACACACAATACTCAAATATCATTTCGAGTTTCGGTTCATTTATGAGACGCGCGTGCAATGCATGATCGCCAGTGCAAAGGCTATTGTCTGCTATATTTGATTATTATTAAATAAGAAGCAAATATATTAAAAACATTGATTAAAATTAAGATACAATTTATACAAAACAAAATTCACATTCACATCAGTATGAAACAAAATACGTTTTACTGGTACTATATTTATAGCATCTCAGCAGACATTTGCGAAGAAAAGCTTTATTGATTATTTACAGTAAACACTTAATAATCTTTCCAAAATAGGCCAAATAAATCTTGTCTAAACAGTCTTGCGTCTATGACATTTTATGTTGCAGCAGGATTCATATTTAAACAGTCTTTTGCTGTTTAATATTCACAGACACTAACAGAATAAACTTACCTCACAATCAGCGGCTGAATCCCTTGCTCTTAGAAATAAACAGCTTTTCATGAGGTAAATTATTCCAGGATTATTCCTCACCGCGTCTCAAAACGATGTAAAGTGTTTATGTATTTATTTGAGTTGATGTTGAGTTGAGTGGATGTGGATGTGGGCGTTGACTCTGCTCTCGCATGGACAGCGACAGATTTGAATCTCAAAAGTGTGCGCTCTGTGGGCGTGGCGCATTAGTGGATAATGAGACACTCGCGAACGACTGACATCTCTCTCTTTTCAAACAGATTACATAAACACAGAATATTTGTTTTCGATTTGATTTACATTATTTAAAACCTGACATTTTAAACGTTTCTTTAGACATGTGTCATGTGTTTGTGTGATAAGTTTTCACTAAGTTAGAGATCATTTTCAAAACAGCCAACCAGTTTAGATCCTTACAAAAACTAGTTAGGTACGATGGTTGCAACAAAGTCCAACTCACTCCATATGGTGAATCTACTTTCTCTATCCCGTCCAATAACTCCTCTCTCAGCCTATGGTACAATTTTTTGTGCTCCAGGATGAGGGACTGCTCTAGACACCAAGGCTTACAAGAAATGAACTCTGCCACTTCGTGCTACTGCTCTGGCCTATTTGTCGACCAGGGCCTTGTTCCCCTCCAACTTCCCAGAGACCTCAAAGGAAAAGCAAGGCAGAACTGGGCTAAAAACCTAGCCTTGTGCACTGACTCTTGGATTGCTAGGTGTAGTACTTGTGTAGTACTTGGATTGCTACCTGTACTTGTGTAATGACAATAAAGTTGAATCTAATCTAATCTAGTGGAAAAATTTAATCATAGAAGAAGATTAATCATTATGTTTGTAACATTTCTCCTATGCATAAACACTTTTCTAAAGTCTAACAGACACAGTTGCTAGTTTGTGACCTTAGAGGTCACTGGACATCTAAATCTGTATGTGCTCCGACTTTTACCGTGTGTGGAAAACTACAGAAGAAGCTAGTGCTGACCTTGGAGGTCAGGGGAGGTATAAAAATGGAAAGGATAGTTTTTTTGTGTTAGTTATCACTCTGCAGACATTCAGGATGGTTGTACGACTGTGACTCTTTTCTTGCAAGAAAATAAATCTTTATAGACAATTGGCGAAGGTTTGTCTCTTATTCAGTGATGCAACTGAGTTAATTTGTGCCACGACACTAGGCAAGCTCCCCAGGAACAGAAGATGGCCTCCATCTTCAAAGCAATACATGGGACCCCCCCTCCCTTCTTCCTTCACCAGTCGGTACATCTTTCTCCCATGGACTTAACAGTCCCCCTGAAGGTATGTGGGGGGTGGTAACTTTTCTGGTGTAGGAGTGCGTGGGTGTCTGTTTCTTTAAAGAAAACTTTGGTATCCAAATGGCGGTTGATAGAAAAATCTTTTCCCTTAAATACTGTGGTATCCAAGAAATCTATCAATTGTGGTTGAATTGTTGATTTCACTTTTATCGAATTATGGTGGGAATTTAACATTGATATAAAATCATCCATATCCTGTAGGCTGTAATGCCACACTCCCCATATATCATCCAAATATTTGAAATAACTGAAAAGAAGTTTTGGGCATTTGGGGAACACGGTTTCCTCCCACTGAGCCATGTAGATGTTAGCATATGCTGGGGCGAATTTCTTGCCCATGGCCGTTCCTTTTATTTGTAGGAAGTACTCCCCCTTGAATTTGAAATCGTTATGGGTGAGACTGAGTTCTAAGAGTTGTAGGATTTGCTTGTTGGGTCGTGCTGTCACATGCCTGTCCTGTCTCGTGTAGCACGTGGTGTTTTGGTTAATTTCTGTGTCATGGGCATTCCTGTCTTCTGTCTTGACCCCACCCCTCTTGTCATCTCATTATTGTTTAAGTGGCCCCACCTGTTCTCCCTTATTACCTTTCTTGTTTGTACCCTTTATAATCTCCTTGTGTTTGCAGTCCTGTGCTGGATCGTTGTCTGATGTCGTCTGTTCCCCGTCGTGCTACATGTTCCTGCTCCTTGTGTTTAGTTTATTTCTAGTTTGGTTTTCCCCCTCATGGGTGTTTTGTTTGCTTTTTATTTTTTACAATAAATCTACTTCTTCCTACAAATGAGTTATCGCTCCCATTTCTCCATACCGTTTCCTGACATAACGATCCAGCCATTACGAGGACTCAGCTTAGGAAGGATTCAGGGCAGACAGTCACCTGTCCTCGATTTGAGCACATGCTCAGATTTAAGACATTGGTCTCTCTCCGTCAACACGGTACGGAGATCAGAGAGTTCGCCCTGAGGTTCAGCAGCACGGCAGAGGGTTTGGAGCTCAACGAGGCGGCTCGGAATGACCTCTTTAATTATGCCCTCGATGAGCCTGTTGACTGGGTGGTCATGAGGGCGTTGGACATGATGGGTTTTGAGGGGATGGTGGATTTCTTCGCTCGCCAGCAGGAGAAGGCTGCCAGGGAGGCAGTAACTCCTCCTAAAGTGGCCGGTGAGGTGGTAAAACTTCCGGAGGCGGAGAGGAACGCTGCAGCGGTCCCTGAGGCGGGTGATGGCGCCACAGCACCCCCGGAGGTGGCCAGAATGATACCACCGTCTCACCGGCGTAAGCGGGGGAGAAGAAGAAAAGCTTCCTCCGGCTGTGCAGGTCCGGTCGTCGCAGGTCCGGTCGTCCCAGGTCTGGTGGTCCAAAGTCCGGTGGTCCCGGAGAATTTGACTGCAGTGACTCCTAGTCTGATGGTACAGGAGGACCGACAGCAGTTACTCCTGACCCAGAGACTGTCCCGGAGCCCGTTGCGCCGCCCAGGCGCCTTGCCCTGCAGTGGCCGGCCACTGACCAGCGTCCAGAGATGGCTCCAGCCCCTGACCAGCGTCCAGAGATGGCTCCCGTCTCAAGTCCAGAGAGGTCTCCGCTTCCCGTCTCGAGTCCAGAGAGGACTCCGCTTCCCGTCTCTGAACTGTGTGCACCGCCCTGGCCCCCTGAACTGTGTGCGCCGCCTGGTAAATTTTTTTGCAGGCAGGGAGTCGGAACCAAACATGTATTGTGCACAAGTTTTATTATCTAAATCATGAACACAACTAATCTAACAAAGATGCACACAAACAAATCACACATACTTGGGGTAGAATGGAAAGTAAAAATGACTGAAAAAATGGATCAGAACAGAGGAATAAAGCTATGGAAAAAGAGTCTAACACCTGGGAGAACCATCAGTTATGACTGCAAGCTCTTTTGTTTGAACACAGGGTTTCACAGCTTTAACCAACTAAACAGCGATTTTGTAGATCTTACGTTACTTGCATTTGCCTAAGCGATTGAAGAACATCCGGACATACTGTCGCAGGAGAAAGTCTTGTTAGTTCGGTCCGATGGTGTTGCATTTGCAATCGATTCGTTCCGTGTTGAGAGAAGAAGATATGATGAACTTGCATGGTTAGTTCGACTCCATCATGGTCGAGGAAGCTGCACATTGTTAGATGGGTGTGTAGGCTTGGCCAGGTGGGAGCCAGCAGATAATAACACTAATATATATCTTATAATACTAATGTGGCACAGAGTTAGCAAAATGTAATGTAAATTAACAAATGGGGAATGACATTTGGAGTTCGTAGAGACCAAACATGCCATACACATGATTTGAGTTTACCATAGTATGCAATTCTGAAACATAAATCCAACAGAGATTGAATTAATACATAGACTAAACCCTATAAAAGAAAAGTCATGAGATGGATATATGTTTATATATTTCTCAAGTGGTTATATATAGGCTGTATGGGTTTAAGATGGTTTATTTGTCCTTTTCAAAAATAATTAAGTGAGTCAAACTGCAAATTCCTTCTGGTCATAAACCTTATCAGTGTCCTGTAACCAGAGGTCCGTTGTTAGCTGCATTAGGGATGTTAGTTGCAGTTTTGGGGGATGGTTCACCAACCTTTGTTGGGAGAGTGAGTTTGCTGGATTATTCATGAAATATAATGAATAAATAATTGTGTCTGATTTGTCTCAGTCGTTACACCTGTATATTGGTGAGTGTTTCTAGAGCCTCTATTTCTTCCATGGTGAGGTTTGGAGCTGGGGATTTTGAATTTGCTATTAGAGTTTTTAGATCCCTACACTTTTTTTCAAAGAAATCCCATATCTCTCTAGGTAATCTTTGAGGTGGAGGTAACCAATCTGATTTCTCTAAGAAGAGGGGAGCCTCTGATTCCGACCCAAGCCCAAAGAGGATGGCTTTTTGGATTAATTTGTGGAAGTTGGTTAGGTCCGCCAGAAGGGTCTGACGGTTATGTGTTTTGGTTAGGTGGGAGGGGATAAATGATACGCACTTATCCAAAAGTTTGATCTGGGTTGATGTTAAAGTTACAATATGTGAGAGGTTGACTATCGGTTTTGTTTCTATTTGGTTCTTTGACTATGAGTGTAACATTTAGTCTAAAAAAAGTGAGAAATGGTTCATCATGGCTGTTGGGTAAGTTACTCAAAAAAGTAATCCGCTACAAATTACTAATTGCTACTTTAAAATTGCAATTTAAATACATTACTGATTACTGCATGTAAAAAGTTATATGAAATATAGATTTTGCTGTGGTACCGAAATTGGAACTGAGAACCGTACAATTTGAATGGTATTGGTATCGACTACTGGAATTTTGGTATTGTGCATCCCCTAGTAGGCTGATCAATGACCCTTTCTCAGCCATTTATGTTTTAACACCTGAGGGCCACAAAAAACAAAGTACACATCAAAACAAATGAAAATATGTTGGTAGTGGTTTGCATACAACTTCCTGAAGGGTTTAACGTCCATGCTTAAGGTGGGATGCATCCTTGATGTATCCTACCCAGGCAGTGCTTTGATAAATGTTCTTAATGGTGGGTATTTGGGTGCCAGTGATGCATTGGGGAGTTTTCCCCACCTGCTGGAGTGTTTATGGTCCGATGTGAAGTAGTTGCCATTCCACACTGAGTGTGGTTTATGAGTATGCTGTCAATGGTACAGCGGTAAAAGAGTCCAGATATACTCCTGTGTGTATGCATGTCCCTATGTTATATTAGCCTAGTTACGATGTGTTAAACCATGGTTAATTTTCGTAAGGGTATGTTTGTGCTATACATTATGTACAAAAAAAACGTTCTAAGCAAAAGGAGTTTAAATCCCTACATTAAAATTATATTAAAGAAAGACAACAACAAAAAACACAAACTCAGTGTTACCAGATTATAGGAATGTTCTGCAGGAACACACACATTCGCTCTGTTACTGTCATTTCTTTATCCTGTAGAAACGTCTTGCATTTATATTCAAATGACACACTGTTATCTCTTTACAGTTACTACTCCATATGAATGTTGACTTTTAAAACTAAATTTAGCATCCAACAGCAGATATTTCAGCTAAATTAATGTTTTTGCTCTAGATATTAATTGTCTCCCTCGAATGTGTTCTGTCTGTTTGACGCATGTGCGCTCTCCCGCAGCACCGGCGCTCGTTCAGTGGAGTTTAACACCGACTGTTAGGACGCGCTTTCATGCAAAATGGAAATATTCGCATGAATTAGTAGCATTTAATATGAGGATTTAATTACTGTTCTCTATGTAGATCAGTGGATATAACCTGTAAAATGAACGGTTTGCGCTGAGGACATTTGTCAAAGTGCATGACAGGGTATGTTAAATGCTAATGCATTCGCTTGAAGCTTAAAATAAACAATCCTCATGTTTTGGGCACTTGGATCATGTACCTTTCCTGCATCAGCTCATTCTGTTTCCACTCCACTATTTCTAGATGCACATTTTGTCCATAGAATTGCATTATTCAGTGCTGTAATTTGGTGTGACTGGTGGAAGCTTTGCGTACAGAGAGCAGACCCGACTAATCAATAATGAGAATCGTTATTGATCATTTTTATTATCGATTTATTATTGATTTTATCGACTAGTTGTTGCAGCCCTAGTTTTACCACGGTTACCATGATTTTACTAATAGTTTAACTTTTTCTAATTACATTTATTTAAAGTAAATGTTAATTCAATTAGAGCTTGATGAAATATCAGTGTCTTACATAAATTAGGTGTTAACTCTTTAAAGGGATAATCACCCCAAAATGTCTTGCTCTCTCTTATGTCATTCCAAACCTGTATGTCTTCCTCTCTTCTGTGAAACACAAAATAAGATATTTACATGAATGTTGGTAACCCTTGACTTCTATTAAAAACAGATATTTCACAAATTATCTTCTTTTATGTTCCACAGAAAGAAAGTCATACATTTGGAATGACATTAGGGCGAGCAGTAAATTTAGCTACTTTTCAAAATCAGTTCTTTACTGTCAAGAGCATTTCTGTGATGAATTAAATATGAATTGTCATGGCAAAAAATTAACTCTCAGTTCCATCACTGAATAAGAGACAAACCTTATTCAATTGTCTTTATAAAGATTTATTTTCTTGCAAGAAAAGAGTCACAGTCATACAGCCATCCTGAATGTCTGTAGAGTGCTAACTGAAGACATAACAGAAGCCACAATCTCTTATACCCCCAAAGTGTAAACAATCCTTCTCAGTAGTTTTCCACACATGGCAAAAGTAGGAGGCACAGCACACAGATTTAGAATTAGTTCTGCCCGACACCTTTGGTACAGGAGAGCCCTCAAATAAGGTGTCCTGCATGGCAGAAACACATTAGCTCCTGTATGATCTCAAATATATATCTTAATTAATCTTCCTCTATGATTACATTTTTTCCACCACAGAATTAAATATTACTGTTTTTGGAGTAAATTCAATAATATATATATCATTATTTGTTTGTGTCCTATTTTATTTATTAACTCAAATTTAAAGGCCTTAACCCCAGCAAACATTCACGGGTGAACACGGGGCAAAATAGATCGGTTTTGTCCAGTGCCAGATTTCATCCCCAGTCCCCCCTGCTCCAAACTTTAATGCATTCTGATTCCATAAACCCACCTACAGGAGTCATTTTAAATAAGGAAGGGGATAACTTTTCTTCTAATGGTAAACTCTTCAAATTGCCAATTGGAAAATTATGCCAAGAAGTTCCACTGCACTTGGGAACATCTTTTGGCGTGACAAGCTGTGAATATGTGTGCAATACGGCAATGAAATTGACCTAGATCTTTTATAGCCTCTGTTAGTGACATCATCAGAATGCACCAGCATCAGAGACTATAATTACATGTGCCACAGGTGAATCGGGTCGATTAGTCTTCAGACTATGCTGTGTGTGTTTCTCAAGCTCTCGGTTTCTCTGCTAGGAGTTAGTTTTGCTAGGCAGTGTGCAGAAAACCTTTCTCTTTTTCTTCTACACTCTATCTGACAAGTGAAAGAAAAAGAAAATGAGCAATATACATTTAGTCATTTAGCAGACGCTTTTATCCAAAGCAACTTACAAATGAGGAGAGCAATAGAAGCAACTAAACAAACAAGGGGCAACAGCCTACAAGTGCTGTAAGAAGTCTCAGTTAATCTAGCGGAGTACACATACTTTTTTAATTTTATTTAAATAAACAAACAAACAAACAGAAAAATAAATAGAATAGTTAAGTGCTAGTCTTTATTGCTGCTGGAAAAGATGTGTCTTAAGCTGTTTTTTGAAAATGGCTAGAGACTCGGCTGCTCGAATTGAGATCGGCAGGTCGTTCCACCAGGTGGGAACGGTCCAGGAAAAGGTCCGTGAGAGTGATTTCATGCCTCTTTGGGATGGCACCACTAGGCATCGTTCACTTGAAGAACGCAAGCTTCTGGAGGGTGTGTAAGTGTGAACAAGCCAGTTTAGGTACATGGTGCAGAGCCGGTGGTTGCTTTGTAGGCGAGCACCAGTGCCTTGAATTTGATGCGAGCGGCTATTGGCAGCTAATGCAAACTGATGAAGAAAGGCGTGACGTGCACTCCCTTCGGCTCATTAAAGGCCACCCTTGCCACTGCATTCTGGATCAGTTGCAAGGGTTTGATAGTGCATGCCGGAAGGCCTGCTAGAAGAGCATTACAGTAGTCTAGTCTGGAGAGAACAAGAGCTTGGACCAGGAGTTGTGTGGCCTGCTCTGATAGGAAGGGTCTAATCTTCCTAATGTTGTATAACGCAAATCTGCAGGACCGGGCTGTTGCAGTAATGTGGTGAGTGAAGTTTAAATGGTCATCAATCACAACTCTGAGGTTCCTGGCTGTCCTGGAAGGAGTTATGGTTGATGAACCGAGCTGAATGGAGAAATTTTGATGATATGCTGGGTTGTTAGACACCCCAAGCAGTTCTGTCTTTGCAAGATTGAGTTGAAGGTGGTGCTCCTTTATCCAACCAGAAATGTCTGTCAGGCAGGCTGAAATACACACACCAACTGTGGGATAATCTGGTTGAAATGAGAAGTAGAGTTGAGTGTCATCAGCATAGCAGTGATAGGAAAAACCATGTTTGTGAATGACCGATCCTAATGATGACATGTAGATGGAGAAGAGAAGTGGTCCAAGCACTGAGCCCTGTGGAACTCCAGTAGCTAGGTGTTGTGACTTAGACACTTCACCTCTTCATGACACCCTGGAGGACCTGAGAGGTAAGACTTGAACCACTGGAGAGCAGTTCCTGAGATGCCCATCTTCTTGAGAGTTGACAGGAGGATCTGGTGGTTAACTGTCAAATCCAGCAAGATGAGTACTGTGGATTTGGAAGCTGCTCTTGCCATTCTAGGTGACCCAGTAACCGAGAGCAGGGCAGTCTCAGTCGAGTGGCCGCTTTTGAAGCTTGATTGGTTGTTGTTCTGTTTAAGAAACATAGAGAGTTGGTTGAACACAACTCGCTCAGGTGTCTTTGCAATGAAAGGTAGAAAGGATACCGGTCTGTAGTTTTCTAAAAGTGCTGGATTCATATACAAAACAAGCGGTGTGTGCCTCCGTGTTCATGACCTATAATTGAATTAGACACGCATCAGTATTGCTTTGTGTGCTTGGGGGAAGAGCATGCTGCCATTGTGTTTGAGCATAGTGATCATGAGCATTGTGAAACACTGAATCTAGTGTTTTCTAGACTTGACTCGGACTTGAGCCCTCTGACTTGGAAAGACTTGACCTACCTTCTAAATGTTCAGAGAATTGTAATCATCACTGTAGGATTGTCTCTGCAGCACATGATCACACCGCTAAGATTAGCGCTGCTTTCGCCAGAGAGGCACTCATTCAGCGAGTACTTGTCAGTGCAGAGGGGAGGGCTTTGGGGGCTCGAGCCCCTGACCTTTTTGAAAATGAATCAAAAGTGCACCTCTCAACAATCATCAATAATATTGTGGCCAATAAAACAGAATTTGAATTATAATATAACAAAGTGTACAAAATGGTAATAAAGCACTTAAAAGTTGGAAAATTCCAGTTTCTTTTACGTATCTGTCAGTCTGAAATGTCGTTGCCATGACGTGCCTCTATATTTTTTCTTTTTGTTGTAATTATTCTGCTTATATGTAAAATACAATAAGTTTGTATCTGTAATCCCATATTCCTAATTGTGACCAAACTGCCTGCTTACAGCAGTGGTCAGGAACCTCTAGGTTCACGAGCCATATGGGTCATTCAGTGAATGCCTGTGGCTCGATGGCAGGAAAACATTTTGATTTTTAAACCTTTTTCATCATTAGTCAAAGCTATTATTCGAAGTGTAGGCTGTCAAAGAGGCAAGAGAGGCAATGTCTCCTCAAAAAACTGGATGAGACAATATATAATTACAAAAATAAAACGCAAATATTAAAAAATGTTACATTTAAAAAGTGTAAAAATTACTTGTTTTTATAAAATAACAGCGACACCCGCACGTAAAGTTACAGCGGGTTGCCTGCGCACATTGACTTTTAACAGACCTGCCAAAGTCACCCTATGATTGGATATGATTGGTTCACGCGATAAATCCCGCCTCTTGATTTCATGCATGTTCTCGAATCGGCCTGAATGAAAGACAAATTAAAAAGTAAACAACTTGTGTTTATTTAACTAGGAAAATTAAGTGTAGAGACATATTTACATTTGATATGTTAAAAAAATGTGAGGACTTTGCCTCTTCATTTTAAAACACTACACACCACTGAATATAGGCTATTATTAATTGTTATATTGGAAGTTATAGATATATACACCTATTTTTTTACATTTGAGCCCCTGCCCCTGATCAGTGTTTTCAAATACATGTTTTTTTTTCCTCAGGCATTTTAATAGCAAACCATTTAAAATTTAAAAATGTTGCATGTTTCCTCTCTCAGTAAAAAGTTAGTAGCAGTTATTTTATGCATCTGTGTTACATGTTTTTTTCTTAATCTGTTTATTTGATGTTCTAAATAATGGTTTAATAGCTTAGATACTCGCAGATACATTACTCGCTTACGTACACATACGAAGTGAATAGCAGTAGTCATTTCTCTGTTACTGTTACCAATAAAAAAGATTCTCACTGCTTTTCCCTATTTTGTCACACGTAAGCACAATCCCTAAATTGAACTGATAGATGGGTGCCCTAGTGAAAATTGTTTATACCTCATCTCACATGAAATTTAACTGGTAAGTCATAAACATATTTTAAAAGCCTTCCTGATATAAATTAGTATACATTTAATTTAATATAGTAATTAATACCAACACTAATTTGTGCAAAAATCATTAATGACTTGTTTAAGACTTGAAGCTTAAAGTTGAGTAACTTGACTTGGACTTGCCTGTCTTGACTTGGGATTTGAATGTAAAGATTTACTTGTGACTAGCCAAACAATGACTTTGTCCCAACTTTGGTTCTTTGTGCCATCGATGTCGAGGCTCGCAGTCTATCTCTTCCCTGGGAGCGCATCAAAGGATTTCAGCAGTGAGTCAGGCTGGTACTGCGCTGCACACCATGGCTGTGTTACAGGCATACCAGGCTGATCTGATGAGAGATTTAAACACAGCCTTTCATCCAGACCGTTTACCTGTCTTATTGATATTTGGCTGTATTTAAAGCTGATAATACTCATCTAATTTGAGAAGTTAGATGCTTGTATTAATATATTTTCTGGTTGTTTTATGGCTACTTTTAATTCTGAGGAATTAAATAGTGAAATAGCCATATCAAAAAAGGACTCCTCCCATTATGCTAAAGCGTGTGACAAGTTACTTGAGGTGGTGACTCGTGCAGTGGCCAGATTACAGCTAGACTGCCCTTCAGGATCTCCATGACGTTAACTCGTTAATAGGGAAAACCTTATTCTTCATGTGCATTTGTGCCCTCAATGTCAACTTTTATTTGACTATCATGGGTGCAAGGGCATGTGGTTATACGATGATGGCCCAGTCCAAAGAGACTCTCTTCCCTGGAGCTCATCGTCACTTAACACCTAGGGGTCTGAGCCAGTTTTGGGGCCCTTTAGACGTTTTGACATGCCCTGACATCTGTGCTTTTTTCAGTTGCTTATAAACACATTAATGGCAAAAGTATCATTACACTGTATTCATCACAAACTGGGCTACCATAATATGAGAGCAACATGTTTGTACATGCTTGTATTTTTGAGAAAATAATGTTTATGCATGGTTTTGAAAAAACAAAACAATGAAGTCTTGAAATAAGGCCACAAAACGCATGGTAAATGTGTCCACATGACTTTTGACTAATGGGTGTTGTTGCCTAGAGTTTTTGCTTCAAACTGATGTGAGAATCATTGTGCCTAATTATTCACATAAAACAATATATTGATTTACACTTTGTAAGACACTTTTTGTTTTCAAAGCCCATATGTGAAGGGGTGTGAACGATCATGAATAATGCTGTGATTTACACCTGAGAGGACAAAAGAACTGCATATGAATGAGCCTGTGAGTCAGGTATGTGAGAGGGAACTATAGGAAAGAATATGAGGACAAAACAGGACAAAAGAAATATATTTTTGTACTTTATTTAGAATAACAATATAAAAGGATTACACGCCTAATCTCATGCATGCATATATTATTGCACAGCATGTGAACAATTTTGTATAGGCCTATTATATTTTAAATTGTATACAGTACCAGTCAAAAGATTGGACACATTATTTATGCTTTTGAAAGAAGTCTTGTGCTCATCAAGCCTGCATTTATTTGATCAAATATACAGAAACTGCAATATTGTGAATTATTACAAATTAAAATAATGGTTTTCTATTTCATCAATGTTGGAAACTGCTGTACTTCCTAATCCTCTAATGCATGAATTGTTTTTGCACTTAAAAAAATATATGCAGTATAGGTAGTAAATCACAGAGAAAAATCTAATATTGTCTTAACATTTATTAGGAAAAAAATCAAGAGGGAACTGGTACTCTTTTCAGTGGAAAATGTTTCAAATATTTCATTATGGCATTTGGCCACTTCAAATACACTATAGTGCCAAAAGTTGAGAGACGCCTGCCTTTACATGCACATGAAATTTAATATCCCATTTGACATCCCATTCTTAATCCGTAGGGTTTAATATGGAGTTGGCCCACCCTTTGCAGCTATAACAGCTTCAACTCTTCTGGGAAGGCTTTCCACAAGGTTTAGGAGTGTGTTTATGGGAACTTTTGACAATTCTTCTGGAAGCGCATTTGTGAGGTAAGGCACTGATGTTGCACGAGAAGGCCTGGCTCGCAGTCTCCGCTCTAATTCATCCCAAAGGTGTTCTATCGGGATGAGGTCAGGACTTCACAGAACATTTAACATTCCTCAAACAGGAAGTATTAAAATTGGTACTCCTTTAAAGAAACTTTGGCAGCATGAAAGCTACTGCTGGGTATCTCTCTTTGGGTCCTGTCCTAAAGACAGTAGAAAGTGGAATACACTGCCCTCCTTGTTTTAACGGTGTGGTCCCCACTACCGTGAAACTGGAATAGGCACATCTGCTGTCACAAGATAATGATCAAGATGATCTTGTCGCAAATTCAACAAAGCGATTGGTTTGTCACAATCAATCCTAAAGACCTCATATTTTCAAATAGAAATATTGCCACAACACAGGATGTGCCTGAGTTTTGCTTTTGTGGGCGAAACATACCAATATCATGTCCTTCCATTTGACCTAGCCTTGTTACACAGACAATTGGCTGATACTGGCCCAGTCTCAAGAGCTTGCGCTTCGATATCGAGATTGATCCTTGCTCATCCTATCTCTCTGGGGCTGAGACGCAAGAAGAATATATTACGGACTAAATGTCAAAATAAGATTTATGACAGGTGATTTATTGCTTTATTGCTTCATTACCGTCACCTTTTTATGACCACCCGTTTCCGGGCTGTTTGTGTGCACGCAGGGTAGGGGATATCAGGAAGTGATTGGTTCATGCCCCCACAAACCCTACCTGCTGAAAATGCTGTTTAAATAAAAGGGGTGTAGAATGTGATGATTGAAACAAGGCATTCAACTCAGGAGATTACAATGGCTGTTCCAAAGACTGCTGGTAGAAAGGTGATGTGTATTTCGCCAACAAGAGGACCTGTCAAAATGGATGAAAAGTTGACTTTTGCACCTAGAAAAAAACTAAATGTTAGTCTGACAAAGTTTCTCCATGAAAATATGACTTTTGTGAAACGGGATTTCTCAATGTCTGATAAGCGTTTGGGGAGATATGCGTTTGACAAGACGTCGCGCACGGTCAAACTCTATCCTGTGGATCTTGGAGATGATTTTATGTCGCAGGACCCCTCTCTAATTTTCCCTGCCAAAGACTGGTTTATATTTTTTAACTATGTCTGGAGAGATTTTAACGACTGTGGCGGAGACCCCTTGTACATTGCAGAGTGGAACAGTGTGATTCCTGAAACAAGGTTTCGTGTTGTTGGAGATCATAGTAAAAAGCTACCAGATGACTGTGTATATATATTTTAGCTGCAACAACAAGACAAAGCTTTGTGAATGTGTTTGGCCTATTCCAGAGTCTGAGCATCACATGCACTATGACATGAGATTTTTGTTTCAATGGAAAGGTATTCGCATGCTCGACAACGTTTTTTTCATGCATTGAAAAATGTTTAGATGGTGTGACCACTATGATCGCTACACTTCCGTTAAGGTGAGGTTGTTCCACCCAGAAAGGGGCGTTACTAGCTCCGATCCCCACCTCCTAACCCCACCCATGTATTACAACCATTAAAAGGTTTTTCCAGAATGGAAGACTCACTACATTCGCTCATGGATCTAGGATATCACAACCTGACATTTCTCACAACCCCATACGGCAGCGCCGGAGCAATAGCTGGAGCGGCGGCCTTTGCAGGTATTGACAATCGAGATGGATGTATCCGCTCTGACGGTTTCAAGATTATAAAAGCAACCATTGTGGTCCTTCTGGAACATCTTATCAGCAAAAAGCTGAAAGAACTCTGTCTGGGTTGCGAAGTTGAGCACCCTAGTCAGATTAGACACAGTTGACCGAGTTGACTGAGTGAGACACCAACATGGGGAACTCCTGCTTTGCAACTGGACTGGCAAAATGTCTACTTAAATGACGTATTAGATGTGAGATGACCAACTTGTTGTATAAGACTGTTAATGACAGTGCCAATGTTTCTGTTACTGTAAACCGTTGTGGTGTTAATGCTAAACGTTTTACAAATCTCAAGAAACAAATGTATCAAATGACTGGGCTAATATGATGCGATTGAACCAATTTCTGTAACTATCAGAAAAATTTTAGACCTGATGACTGAATGTGGTGTCTGTATTAGAATTGCAGATATAGTGTATTTGTACATATGTGACTGATTTATGTGTAATAACAATGTCATGAAATGATCAGACAGATGTTTGTGAAAGTATTGAAACAGTGGTTGACTATCTTCTTGAGAAAAACAGTGATGTGTATACATTTTCTACACTACCTTGATGGTGTATGATGTTTTTTTCTATTAATGATTAAGAAATAAAAAACCTATTCACTTAAAACATCTTGGTCATTCTTTTGTGGATACTGATGCAACAATATGTCAGAAGAAGAACTGAAAAAGATCTATTACACAGTTTCAAACCCCGGTTCATTAGGTGGCAAAAAACGTTTAAAAGATGCTTTTTTAAAAGAAACAGGTATTCGTTTAACTGATAAGCAGGTCTCAGACTGGCTCGCTGGTGAGGATGCTTATACATTACACAGAACTGCTCCTCTAAAATACAAAAGGAATAGGGTCTTTGTCTATGGAATTGATATGCAGTTCCAGGCCGATCTAGTTGATATGTCAGCATATGCCAAGGAAAATGACAACAACCATTTTCTGTTGACATGTATAGATCTGTTTAGTAAATACGCGTGGACACGTGTGTTGAAAAACAAGAGTGGATTAGAGGTTGCTAAAGCGTTTGAGTCTATTCTAGACGAGGGACGTCTGCCTGAGAAAATACAGACGGATAAAGGAACGGAGTTCTTCAACGAACATTTTCAAAAAATACAATATCATACATTTTGCAACAGCCACAGAATTAAAGGCATCTGTTGTTGAGTGGTTTAACAGAACCTTAAAAGGTAGAATGTGGAGGTATTTAACAGCCACACACTCCAAACGCTACATCGATATACTTCAAGACATAATGCAAGGATATAATGTTAGCTATCACAGGAGCATTAAGATGAGACCAATTGATGTGAACAAAGAAACAAATCTGTGGTGTTACATAACCTATATGCCGATAGCAGATCTCGCAGCAGCAACCCTGTGTTTAGATACAAAGTTGGGATGTTGTCCGAATATCTAAAGTAAGAGGTCCTTTTGCAAAAGGGTACGAGGAAAACTACACACAAGAGTTTTTCACTGTATCAGCATGTATCCCAAGAGATCCACCGGTTTACAGATTGATAGATTATGATGGCGATGTCATCGATGGTGTCTTTTATGAGGAAGAATTACAAAAAATACTCGTCAGTAAAAAGACGTTTAAAGTTGAGAAGAATTTTACATAAGAATAAAGGTCGCAAAACAATTCTACTCGTGCAGTGGCTCGGATGGCCTGCAAAATTCGCGTCATGGGTCGATCAAAAAGAGTTGGTCGATGTGTAGACACCATAAAAACAAATAAGCTCTATAGATTGTGAACATTTGTGTAAAAACCAACATGGCAGAGGGTGGATTTTATATCACGCTCCCCTGCAACGCGTCGTTATCGGTTTACCCTAAAAATGTGGTATTTCTGAAAGGACCTCCGAAAATGTCCCTGACATTTTATGGGAAGTTGGCTATTATTTTGGGTTTAAAACCAGGGGTTGCTATAGAAACTAGTGAGCAAACTTTAGAATGGCCATACCATTCCTAAAAAGAGGATTTACCATAGCTAAGCCACACCTTAAATCAGCCGCAAAAAACATACTAAGTGATGATGTTAGTCAAACATTGTCACATTCTTTTAACAATAACACACAAGACGGGTCAGGGTTAATGCCGATGTCATTAACGCAAACGGAAGCGTAAGGCGACAGCAAAACGCTCTTCATCAAAAAGCTCGAAGAGGTTTTTTAGATCATGGCATTACTACACAACATGTCGGAAGAATGTTTAAAATCTGAGCTTGACCTGTTTACAGTGCCATTGACTCAAACAGCTATTGAAAAAATACATATATAGAAATACCTCCATTATCAGCAATATCAGAATTTTTTATTGCTGGGACTGGAGAAGGTTATGTGGATCTGAATAATACATTGTCAAAATCACTAATGCAGACGGTACAGACATTGCAGACGGAGACCCCGTGGGTCTTATTAACTACCCAGGAGCGACAATATTTTCACAAGTCGATGTGACACTGGGGGACCGTCTGATATCACAGAGTTCTAGCACATATCCTTATCGTTGTATAATAGAATGTCTTACCAATTACGGCAAAGATGCTCTCGAAACACTTTTCTCTGCGGGGCTCTTTTACAAAGACACAGCTGGACACATAGATGTGACAGATCCTGCGGGAGAAAATCATGGTCTGACAGAGAGAGCAGCGTTTACCAATGCCAGTAATGTGGTCGAACTGCTCTCACCAATTCACAGTGATATTTTCTTTCAAGAAAAGCTTATGCTTAATGGAGTCGACATTAAATCGGATGATTAGAGGTAAAGATGAATTTTGTCTGATAAGGAGCAACGCTACAACCTATAAACTAAAAATTCTGTGTCACCAGCTGTAAGACTTGGATATGCACAAGCATTGCTCTCAACCACTGCCAAATACCCCAATCGACAGAGTGTCTCAATTCCTGCAGGTTCACGGGTCTGCAATCCAAAAAAACTTATTCTTAGGTACTCTACCAAAATCTTGAGTCCTAGGGATGGTGGATAATGATTCATTTGTAGGTGCATCCGATAAAAACCATTTACGTTTAAAAGTTTTGATTTAGAATTTATGGCTCTCTATGTTAACGGATTACAATACCCAACGAAGCCGCTTCACCCAGAATATGAAAAAATTAACACTGTACAACTTACGTCTATCATGGATAAGGTTTCCTGCCATATTCATTTTCTTGGCGTACTACCATGTGACCATCTACCAAAAGAACCCTTAAGAAAATTACCATCAATGGTTATTTTGAATACGAATCATTCAGGACTCCCAGGTCGTCACTGGATAACCATCTACATAGATGAGGATAGCACAGGTTGTTTTTTCGACAGTTTCGGTAATAAACCAGATTACCATGGATTCCCATGGATTATCAAAACATTTTTAAAACACAATTGTAAGGAGGTACTGCATTCAACAGTGCAAGTCCAAGATTTTTCATCGGACACATGTGGGCAACATTGTGTGTTCTTCCTCTACCATATGGCAAAAGGGCTTAATTGTGATTATTTGTTGAAATTGTATAGCGATGAATGTATTAAAAATGAAAACAAGGTGTCAGGTTTTGTGAAAAAACTGAAACAATCTCAATGTAATGAAAATGTTTTCAAATGTGTTCAGTGTGTGCAGACGGGTGAAATGTTTATCTAATATTTTCAATAAAAACAACTAAAGAACAAATTCTTTTGATTATTTTATATACAAAACATTAACAATACAGATGATAACAAGATCAGAACATACAAAAACATACACTCAGGATTTAAAAACTTAGCCACTGACTTCGGTCAAGAATGGGTGATTTAAACACAAAGTCTTCTGAATAATTTGAATGGGAAGATGGGGTGTCAGGGTCTTATTGATCAGTACATATCAAAATTCTGTAACACCTCTGTTTATTTTAGATGTTACTCTGAGGGGTTCAACAGAATTTTGATATGTACTGATCAATAAAACCTCTTCACAAACCAAATCATCTTTTAACTCATTTTATTTGCTTCACCAGTGCTTATATCCCCGGTGCAAAACGCTCTATGCATACTAGGAATCAATGCCCAAAAGTCTTTGTTTCTTAAATGAGTCAAATGAATGAAGTAAATTTATCATTTGACTGTTCAGTCTTTTGATGAGATTAAGCAGTGATGATGAATTGAGCTTCAAGTACTCCTAGTCATTGGGGTGCGATGCAATGCTTGTGCTCCACAACGTGTAAAAGGGTGGCAGTTAATGGTGATACGTGTAGACCTCAGAGTTGGGTTGGTGAGCATCACATGCTGTAGCCGCTTTGCACATGAATTCAATATCTCTAGTATTCAGCAGATTATTTATTCAGCTCAGTGCTTGTATGGGAAACTCATAAAAACAACAGGAAGACATTAAAAGGTCCTTTCTAAAAAGAAAGTGTAAGATTGGAAAAAGCTTGCATATGCCAGAATGTCTCTGAGAAAATAAAGGACATTAGCATCTGAACCGACTCATGCATTTAGCATCCCCATCCGAGACGACGTCACGCTGAGTGAATCATCTACGAATGACTTTAAATTTACATGTCTCTCCTTTCACCTGCATCTACCCCCATCTCCCCTCCAGAATTCACCCAAAATCTATATGGTCTAAAGTGAGCAAATACTATACAGAATTATACATGTTTGATATTATTTGAAATGTCTCAGTGCGACTGGTACAAAGGTCTCCTCCCCACAAGTAAACCAAAAAGTAATAAAGGTTTTGAGAGTTTAGAGATACTTTGCTTATTACGTTGGGTGTGGCTTTAGCCATTTGGTCTTTTGTCAGTACAGGTCTATGGGACAGTGATTAAATGTAAATTCCCATTGTTAACACGTTTCCATTTGAAAGAGGTTTCTGTCTTGGTCTGGTATTTAAGGAGAAGTTGAAAAGAGGTCGGGGCTCAAACCTTTACATCGGTCAGCCCGTAACGCTGAGTGTCTCTTAGATGCTCAGCGTTATGTAATTCTCAGAAGGTCAGGTATCCATATTTTATTCTATACTTCAGAGCATTTGATGTTATGTATGGATTATCTTTGAATTGATTATGTAATTGGCATGATACATTTACCTGACTAATAATAAATTGTTACACTGATTTATTCTGACTTACTCTGGAATTATTAACTATCTCTAGTAGAGTATGAACGGGTATAATTTCAACAAACGGTTAAAATGAATAATTAAATGTGTAAACTAATAAATATAAATGACCAAATAACCAATTGGCATTCTAACCTAAATTCAAGGTCATAATTAAAATGGAGTCAGATAAAGATAAATTAGAATTAAATCCCTTTTTCCCCGCTGAAAAGACCGAACGCGCAAGAAACCTTCAACCACCAATCGTACACCTCCATTGGGAAGATTGGGCGGGCTTACAAAAGCAAACAAATAACGTCAGTAACCTTAGTTCACAAACACAACATCCAAAATACAAGGCAATTCATACTCACAGTTGAGTAGAAACTCAAAGAGTTCTCAACCAAGGACTTTAAGAGACCGAAGGCAGTGTGAGTTCACAATGTGATTTCCCTCTACCAAACGAACTGACTTACTCTATGGTACCTGAGCTTATATATCCTGTTTCCTCCAGGCCATAGTGCCCTCAAGCTGCCCCTGCTGGTACTACATGTGTCCCAAATATATTAACCCTAAGGCATCAACTAAGACGATTACAACAATAATAAAACAAGTAACATTTTGTCTGTTACAACACATAGACGACACTATCTGTGTCACTATATATCAGTCTATCACCCAGTCTATCCATGAGATTATACAGCTCGAGCCGTGCATGGGCTGTTGTGAAGGCACCAAGAAACACATTAACATCCCGAGTCTCATAAAAGGATCCTTCTGCATGGCAATATTGTACCAACGCAACAAATGTGAAATACTTGACCTCATACTGACAACCAACAATGAAATGTGAAAAATCTTCAGGGTTTTTCAAAAGTTTACAACTAGCCATATTCTCCCTAAGCCTCTCAATAGCCATTAACAATTCAAGGCTGACCCACGTCCCGGAAATTGTTCTTTTCTCGTCTGTGTGCGTACATGGCATGACTTTGCTTTGCATCTCTGCGCAAATGCGACAGAGAGGAAACATGAGTTTCCCAGCACATCTGTAAGGAAGAACGGAGTGAAGCAATTTTCGGGGTAGGACCACAGATACCTTTACAAGATTTTGAAAATCCTTGAAGATTATTTCAGGATGACCTGTCGGGTAGGATTTCCGAGCCTGTATGAATGGATATAGGCTCGGGAAGTCCACATACCATATCTTCTCACCTTCTGCAACTTTATGGTACTACTTGTAAGCTTTCGTGCGACCTCCAAAGAGAGCATCACGTGGTTTCAATCTTTCGGGGGCTGTATAAGTGGACATAAAATCGATTACGTCTGGATCGGTCTGCTTACGACTCCACCAGTGACACTCCCACATAACTTCCACTTCAAGGCTGTAGGCATTACGCAAAACATCAACTCTGTCATTAATCATTTTCAATAGGGTTCCAAATGGAATTTTGGACTGTGGGTTAACATAGTCAGGTCTGTAACGACAGTCATGCCCATGAAAAAAACAGCCTGCGAAATCTAGAGCTTTCCTCACACCACCTTACTCATAATACCCATCAACAAAGTATCCTCCAAACCTCACTTCACCATGATTTTGTGTCTACATTATGTGTCTTTTTCACATATTCAAGCCACTCTATCGAAACATTCGAAAATATCTTGTGCTGGTGAATGTATGCGTTATTGTGTGTGAGGGCTATTGTGTTAGGTGTGACGAAATGGGATTTGAACACTCCCATACAAACCGAGGACAACGTCGTAAAACTGAATGGGTCAATTTGCGCACATATTATGAACTCATCTCTGTAGTTAATGCATGCTTCACGCAGTAAAACAACATCGTTCATACAGTACAAACCAATCTCTTTCCAAAAGTCAAAGACCTTGCCTTCGAGGGTTGCATACCACTGATCAAATTTTACTCTAGCACTGTCTGTCATCGTTGAATACCCATAGTGATGTTTAGAAGGGTAGGGACCTACATAGTACTGATTCTCAATCCTATTAAAGAGATGTGGGAAGTAACCCTTCTCCATGGTTGTCAGATTAACAGCAGCAGGTGTCTTTGATAGTGCCATAGGTAGAAACGAAAATGAGTCAATGTAACGTTGTCTGGAAGTTTCGTCATACATGAATGTTAACCTGCAACCCTGCAGGACTATATTAAGTTTGACTCCCACGTTGCAAAAGTATTCTAGGATTAAGAAATTATCAAAACCTGCGCTGTTGTGTGCCACAAATGTGTAATTTTTAAATTTGGGTTGTCTAAACTTGCGAATGAACTGTTTGACACAGTCTTCACCATCCCATTCAAATTTCTCGCCATTAAACGTCATGGCACAGACATAATTAGCAACATGCTTACCATTATCGCTACGCGTTTCAAAGTCATAAAATATGTAGTGATCATCAATGTCTTTGAGAGGGGTGGGCTGTATGAAACATTCATGCGACCCACCATGACCTCCATCAACACCACAATGGAAACAACGTTCCGCTGGGCATTTATGTCGCTGTTTTTTTTTTTTTTTTGCAGCTACATGGTAACATCTGTTGCATTTACTGCAGTATTTGGTTATATCGCAAGGCGATCTGCCAGATGCACTAGCTGTTGGCTTTTTATGTGCATTAAAACAATACTGTGATTTACAATATCGCAAACAGTCTGGACAGTGTATTGTCTTTTTAGTGTGTTTGAAGCACTGGCTGTCGTTACAGACAGAACATGAACATTTACAGTCATGGCTCATTCTGTTTGAATACCCTGTGTAACAGTAGTCGCATACATAATCTGATCCAACAAAACCTTTCAGATTTTTTATCATATGGTAATGTCCATCATGAAAATATAGAAATGCAGTCTTGCTATGTGGTTCATTATGAGATTTATACTTCTCTAATTTACCATCACTTGACCTGTGAAACACAACAATCTTCACATCTAATGCACGCTCAAACCTTGCAACATGATTAAATCCTACAGATTCCTGTGATGTCAGTCCAGCAGCAGTCTGGATAATCCTAGCCCTACCTTCCAAGTCATGATACTCTATCTCTGGGTCGAGAAAATGTGCTAAACAAATCGCAAAACACAAATTGTTTGTAATATTGATGGGGGAGAACGTCTCGGTTACGTTTGTAACCCTCGTTCCCTGAAGGAAGGGAACAGAGACGTTACGTCAGTTACTGAAGAAATGGGGGTTTCGCTTAGAAGCCAATCGCCTTCGAGCCAATGGCATGAAAATGCCATGGGTCTGCGGAATTTGCATGCCGCAACCCCGCCCCACTGCGTGGGTATATACTGTCTAACACTTGATGGCTGCTCTGTCAAGTCCTCGTCGTCAGTTAGGAACCTGGGTGTGCTCTTTGATACCAATCTCTCATTTGAAAGCCACGTTTCTAGCATCTGTAAAACTGCATTCTACCATCTTAAAAATATATCTAAATTACGGCATATGCTTTCAATGCAAAATGCTGAACAGTTAGTTCATGCGTTCATGACCTCAAGGCTAGATTATTGTAATGCTCTACTGGGTGGTTGCCCTGCTCGCTTAATAAATAAACTGCAGCTGGTCCAAAACGCAGCAGCTCGAGTTCTTACTAGAACCAGGAAGTATGACCATATTAGCCCGGTTCTGTCAACACTGCACTGGCTCCCTATTAAACATCGCATACATTTTAAAATCTTGCTAATTACTTACAAATCACTAAATGGTTTAGCTCCCCAGTACTTGAGCGAGCTCTTAACGCATTATACTCCATCACGTCTATTGCGGTCTCAAAACTCTGGCCAGTTGATAATACCTAGAATATCAAAATCAACTGCAGGCGGTCGATCCTTTTCCTATTTAGCACCTAAACTCTGGAACAGCCTTCCTAGCATTGTTCGGGAAGCAGACACACTCTGTCAGTTTAAATCTAGACTAAAAACACATCTCTTTACTATGGCATACACATAAAACATTTTAATTTATATTTTATTCAAATTGTTAGGCTGCATTAACTAGGTCAGCCGGAACCGGGAACACTTCCCATAACACCTGATGTACTCGTTACATCATAAGAGGAATGGCATCTACGCTAATGTTAGTCTCTCTGTTTATCCCGAGGTTTACTGCAGTCAGCCGGATCCGGGCCGTATCCAGATCAGATGGTGGACCAGCGCCCAGACATTACCAACGCATCCCTGAAGTGTCTGCAGAGACCGTGTCAATTAGTCTACCCTCTGAAATTGCTCATCGACATGGCATCCTCAATGGATCCATCTCCGGCGTGATGACTCCGATATTTCGAATATTCCTATTTAATAATTGTTTAATTGACACGCCATCCTCAATAAACCCGGTGTGATGCCTCCGATCTTTCGAATAATCCAATCTAATATTACTTCTGACCTATAAGGCTGCCAAAATAATAAACATACACTGTTTGTTAATTGGCCAGAGGAGAACTGGCACCCCGACTGAGCCTGGTTTCTCCCAAGGTTTATTTTTCTCCATTAGGACACCTGATGGAGTTTTGGTTCCTTGCCACTGTCGCCTCTGGCTTGCTCAGTTGGGGACACAAAATTTTCAAATAAATATCCAAATAAATTTAATTACTAAACTAAATTATATCAACTACATTACTTGAATATATATGATAATTGAAATGAGCTGATGACATCACCGTTTTCTCCAGAGCGGCTGTACAGCCGAATCAAATTCTGTTCATTATTTTCCTGTTTAACACTGTGAAGCTGCTTTGAAACAATCTGCATTGTAAAAAGCGCTATATAAATAAATAAAGTTAAAGTATAAAGGGCGTTGCGTGGCAATCTCGCATTATGTTACCTGCTGAAGAGCCGAGGCATGAGCGCCTGGTCGTTCCAGCGGTACAGCGGAAGTGGCATGGGGACGTAACGTCTCCGTTCCCTTCCTTCAGGGAACGAGGGTTACAAACGTAACTGAGACGTTCCCTTTCAGTCAGTACACTACGAGTTACGTCAGTTACTGACAAAATGGGGGTCCCAATAAAATCTCGCCACGACGGCTGTCTTCCAGCGTCCTGCGCTGACCAGGGCTCCCTGCCGTGAGTGTCAGCACGAACGAGGGGCTAGGCTCAACGCTACCAATGTACACTGGGAAGCATATCCCACGTGGAAAAATGCAACACAATGCCTGACCGAAGGGAGGACTCAAGAATACACCTATGACCCCCGAAGGGACTGCATAGGGAACAATCTGGGGTATCCAGCCGCAGGTGGAAATATTTCAACCCCAGGCATGGCAAGGTGTTTTGCCAAGGGAAGACACACGCTCAAGAGAGACTTACCGTGGAAATACACATGTGGGGGTTACCCAACGGGGGAACCATGCACACGGCAGCACCTAGCCGAACACGAGGGCTGACCAAGCAGGCATGCACTCTGGTGTCGACATAAATAGTGCTGGAGTAGCTCAGGGCTTTCTGAGAAGCTCACCTGAGAAGAAATGCGCACATATGTAGAGTGGAATGGCGCAGCAAGCGAAGACACCTGAGCCTGTCCAGTTACTGGCCACTTGGGGCGAGTACACGAGAGGACACGGGCTCCACTCGGAGATTATAAAATCTTGCGAATGTGTTGGGTGTCGCCCAGCCTGCAGCTCTACCAATGTCTGTCAGTGAGGCGCCCAAGAGGAAGCAACGCTCCTGGTGGAGTGTACTCTTACCCCAAGGGGGCATGGCATGCCCTGAGCCTGATATGCCAGGACAATGGCATCCACTATCCAGTGGGACAACCTCTGCTTGGAGAGAGCCTTCCCTTTCTGCTGCCCTCCGTAACAGACAAAGAGCTGGTCTGAGGTCCTGAAACACTGCGTCCAGTCTACGTAAGCGCGAAGGGCGCGTACTGGACAGAGCAGTGCCAAGGCTAGGTCTGTCTCCTCCACGGGCAGCGCTTGCATGTTCACCACCTGGTCCCTGAAAAAAGTGGTGGGAACCTTGGGCACGTATCCAGGCCAGGGTCTCAGGATCACGTGAGAATTAGCCGGCCCGAATTCCAGGCACGCTTCGTCAACCGAAAATGCCTGCAGGTCCCCTACCCTCTTGATGGAGGCCAGAGCAATCAAGATTGGAATATTCGAAAGATCGGAGGCATCACGCCGCAGACGGGTTTACTAAGGATGGCGTGTCGATTAAACAATTATTAAATAGGAATATTCGAAATATCGGAGTCATCACGCCGGAGATGGATCCATTGAGGATGCCATGTCGATGAGCAATTTCAGAGGGTAGACTAATTGACACGGTCTCTGCAGACACTTCAGGGATGCGTTGGTAATGTCTGGGCGCTGGTCCACCATCTGATCTGGATACGGCCCGGATCCGGCTGCCTGCAGTAAACCTCGGGATAAACAGAGAGACTAACATTAGCGTAGATGCCATTCCTCTTCTGATGTAACGAGTACATCAGGTGTTATGGGAAGTGATCCCGGTTCTGGCTGACCTAGTTAATGCAGCCTAACAGTTTGAATAAAATATAAATTAAAAATGTTTTATGTGTATGCCATAGTAAAGAGATGCGTTTTTAGTCTAGATTTAAACTGACAGAGTGTGTCTGCTTCCCGAACAATGCTAGGAAGGCTGTTCCAGAGTTTAGGTGCTAAATAGGAAAAGGATCGACCGCCTGCAGTTGATTTTGATATTCTAGGTATTATCAACTGGCCAGAGTTTTGAGACCGCAATAGACGTGATGGAGTATAATGCGTTAAGAGCTCGCTCAAGTACTGGGGAGCTAAACCATTTAGTGATTTGTAAGTAATTAACAAGATTTTAAAATGTATGCAATGTTTAATAGGGAGCCAGTGCAGTGTTGACAGAACCGGGCTAATATGGTCATACTTCCTGGTTCTAGTTCTCAACTCGAGCTGCTGCGTTTTGGACCAGCTGCAGTTTATTTATTAAGCAAGCAGGGCAACCACCCAGTAGAGCATTACAATAATCTAGCCTTGAGGTCATGAACGCATGAACTAACTGTTCAGCATTTTGCATTGAAAGCATATGCCGTAATTTAGATATATTTTTAAGATGGCAGAATGCAGTTTTACAGATGCTAGAAACGTGGCTTTCAAATGAGAGATCAAAGAGCACACCCAGGTTCCCAACTAACGACGAGGACAGAGCAGCCATCAAGTGTTAGACAGTATTTTAGGTTACTATATGTGGAGTTTTTTTGTCCAATAATTAAAAATTCTGTTTTTTCAGAATTAAGTTGCAGGAAATTACTAGTCATCCAATTTTTTATATCAGCTATGCATTCCGTTAATCTTGTGAATTGGTACGTTTTGTCAGGGCGTGAAGAACTATAGAGCTGAGTATCGTCAGCATAACAATGAAAACTAACACCATGCTTCCTAATGATATCTCCCAGTGGTAGCATGTACAGGGTGAAAAGCAACGGTCCTAGCACTGAGCCCTGCGGTACTCCATATTGAACTTGTGATCGGTGTGACATCTCTTAATTTACTGCTACAAAATGATAACGGTCAGATAAGTGTGATTTAAACCATGCCAATGCAAAACCACTGCAAGATCCCAAGAGGGTACTTGAGGCGGGCGAGGAGGATTTAATCTCCTCGCGCCTCTAAGGAACCGACCTCAAATGCTTCTGACTCCATAGGAGAAGATGGCGGGCGAGTTGCAACATCCGGCGGGGGCATAGACCACCTTGTCGGTTGATGTACGCTACTGTCGCCGTACTGTCTGACCGGACCAGAACATGCTTGTCCTTGAGCAGGGCTCGGAAGCGGTGCAGGGCAAGACGTACGGCCAGCAACTCGAGGCAATTGACATGCCAAAGGCGCTGGGGTCCTCTCCAGGAGAACGCGGCAGCATGTCCATTGCACATGGCGCCCCAGCCCGTGGCAGAGGCATCTGTTGTTACAACAACATGCCTGGAAACTCGTTCTAGGGGAACACCTGCCCGTAGAAAACTGAGATTCGACCACGGGGTGAAGGTCTGACGGCAGGCCCGAGTCACTGGGACCCGGAGCGTGCCGTGTTGCTATGCCCATCTCGGGACTCGATCGCGAAGCCAGTGCTGAAGCGGTCTCATATATAGCAAGCCGAGCGGCGTCACCGCAGCTGCGGATGCCATATGCCCCAGGCGCCTCTGAAAAAGTTTCAGTGGAACCGCACTCTTGTCGTGAGGCGACAGCCGCGCCCCGAGGTGTGGGCGGGGTCGAATTCCGCACCCTGACAGAGGAGACCAGGGAAGGACCAGTGTTCCACGGGGGTCTCGTCTGCCAGGGGGCTGGCGACAGAGGGGGCCGAGAGTGGTGAGGCTGCTGGGCGTCGCACACTGCCAGCCGCGCCCTCTTGAGGCTCGGAGGTGAGAATGTCAGTTCTTTCTTTAACCATGGATAGGGTACCGGTGGAAGGGGAAAACAAAAGATTCTCCCCCGGCCCTCCACCGGGGGAAGGAGTGGTCCTGCTACCATCTCCTGGGAAAGAACCAAGGTCACCTCCGAGCTGCCCGTCTCAGGACCGCCGCTTAGACTGCTGTTTGGCAGGCTGGGGGGCTGGGACGGGCGGGGCTGCCTTCCTGCAGCGTCCTCCGCGCCTCGGCCTGGGTGAAGGCTGCTGCTGGGGCCGGGCGGGAGGGGCGGGAGGGGCTGGGGCCGGGCGGGAGGGGCGGGAGCCGCAGGAGGGCGGCCTCGGTGGGAAGCAGACTGAGGCTTCTGAGCCGGTGGCTGGGTGGAGGCAGCAGCTGGCCGCCGGGGCAGAATATGCTTAATCGCCTCAGTCTGCTTCTGAGCGTTCGAGAACTGTTGGGCGAAGTCCTGGACCGCCCCGCCGAATAGCCCATCCAGGGAAATGGGAGAATTGAGGAAACGGGTTCGCTCAGATTCTCGCATATCAGCCAGGTTGAGCCAAACTAGTATGTAAATATACACAAACATAACTTATACACACATGGAGAAATTCAAACGCTCATAAACAGTAGAGAACAACGTATAAACAGACTGCTAAGTTAGTTTCTTTACAGGCACGCACACAACTTTAGCAAAGATAAATCTACAGTGCAGTTTGCATCCGCCGCTTTCGCGGTCAGTGTGCCTCAGTCCAGTGGGCGGGAGCACTGACCTGCATGACTTTCCTGGAGTGCTGATTGGCTCGCTGGACGGATGCTGCGATGGATGAGTTGATTTTTGCATATAGCAAAGGAAACTAAAATCTTTCTTTCTTCTTTTTTTTTCTTTCTTTGTATCAATCTATCTATCATATGACTGTCTGTCTATCTATCTATCTATCTATCTATCTGACTGTCTATCTATCTATCTATCTATCTATCTATCATATGACTGTCTATCTCTCTATCTAAAACAGATTATGTGAGGTGAGGCGACAATCAAATTGTTCCAAACCTGTACGAGTTTCTTTCTTCTGCTGAACACAAAATAATATATTTTGAAGAATGTTTGTAAACAAAAAGTTGATGGAGCCCATTGACTTCCATAAAAAATACAATGGGGTCCATCAACTGTTTGTTTACAAACATTCTTCAAAATATATTATTTTGTTTTCAAAAAAGAAATTCACACAGGTTTGAAACAAACTGAGGGGCAGTACATTATAACAGAACGTAAATTTTTGTGTGAACTATCACTTTAATATTATGATTACTTTTTTTTTTTTTTTTCACCTTTTGTGGTCTGAAAAAAAAGGGGGCATTAGTACCACACCAGGGTGAATAAATTATGACCATTATTTTTCATTTTACAGTGAACCATTCTTTTGAAATTAAAATATAGACAAATTTAATAAATAAAAAGTATTTTTTAGTGTAATAATTTACATGATTTAAATTTGTGCATGCATTTTAACAGTTCAGATGAAGACATGCGCGAATTACTTCGCCAGATACAAAGAACTACAACTTTACTGGCAGAAAGATTGACCTCCTCCCAAGTAACTCCTGCCAGGGACATCCTCCACGTCTCTGATGACCCCTATGCCCCCCTCTCACAGTCTTTTCCCATCCTTAACAACCACGCCATGCTACAGAACAAACTCTCTGATTCTCAGAGTAGCCAAGAATCGTCATCAAGGGAAGATGACATCCAGGTGAATCTTGCAAGACTTTTTCGGCCATATAATTCTAATCCGGAGTCTGGGGGCTATAAGGGAAAACACCCGAAAAGGAAAAGAGAAGTTCCCTGGAGTCATTATTTTTACTGTCTGTCTGAACCAGAGAGCACTTTCTTGCCAAGTCTCAAGGACACAAAGCTTCTTGAGGAATGTGGTCTGGGTCGCAAATTGATTACTTTTTCAAGTAATATGGCCAGCCATTCAGACGTAGCAGAATGCCTTTACCAGGCATACCCACTACTTAGAGGTGCAGGGGGATTCATCTTAACCAGGAGTGACCGCAGAAGGGAGTTGACCAACATCCCAATCCAAACTTCAGGCTACTCGGTAGCCTACTTAAGACATTTTTGTAAAGGAAAGCGGACCCCGATATACATTATTCCCATGCAGAAACCTCTTGTACTCCAACCTCCTGAAGAAAATGTAAGTGAAGAAAGTGAATGTTCATGCTTTGTTTAATTTTAATACACTTCAATAGCAGGTTCCAGCTGTCATGCAGGAGTGTTTCATGTGCAAACAAAGCATCATGCTTTCTCAACTGGCAGAACACATTGCAACATGCAAATGGTACATTTTGTGTACTGACTGTTCACATCTCACTTTAAATTAAGCATTGGCTAGCTTTGTAAAATAAAGATACTGTATTTTTCTTATTCCATGCAAACAGCACAACAACTAATGAAAATTCTGAACAACTGAATGATTCACTCTCCCAACAAGAGAATGGGTATGCTACTCTGTGCTAGTAAAACATGTAAGAATGTCCTTACTTTTTGGTTAATGTGTTTGTTGTGGGTTAAAATTTTGCTATTTGTATTTCAGTTCCAGTGATGACGAAGATGTATTGATGGCAATTGAGCTATCCTTACAGGTTTGTGTGGATGACATGTTTACTTTTACAAACATTTTCAAAGAAATAATTAGAATTTTGTTTACACAAGCAGGATTGTGTGTCCTCGGGACAGTCCACAGCAGACGTGTCAAATGAGGCTGGAGGTGATTCACCTTGTATTACACTTCAGACTGAAGTTCCACTGCATGTATATTTCCGAATATTTGTTTTATGACTGGCTATTTATAATTTAGTAATGATAATTTAGTGCTTTATGCCTTAACGGCTAAGAGTGTTTTTTTTACTAGTTTTTAAACAGACCTGAAGTTGTCCTCTCTAGTGAGGAAGAGGACATGCATGATGTAAGTTTAACAGTGTGTTGAAACAAAATGCTGTTTGGCATGCATTGTTAGTTGTTTGGTAAGCGTTTAAAGGGGTCATGAACTGGCTTTTTAAAAAAAAAATTTAACTGTTGTCTGAGGTCAATTAATATGAATTATTTGTTATTACGTGAAAAATAATCCAGCCCGATCGGTGGATATATCTGCGAACAGTGCATCGCTAACACACACACACACACAAGCCAATCACGTGCATAAGCAAAACTTTACTGCAGACAAATCAGCAAAACTTCTGCAACATAATCAGCAGATATCAAACGATCTGTAACAATGCAATACTATCACATATAAAATTGTGTTGCACCATTTCTGTCGGATCCAGTATAGAAGGCACAGCATTGTGTTTTAATCTCATCCTGTCTGCAAATCCAGTCTCTTGTTTACAAACGATTCCGCGGTGAAATGAAGCGAACAAACGTACAATGTCTTCCCCACGTGAGCTGGAACTTCATTAAAAATAAAGTTCAACCACTCATTCCTAATATTAGAATCTGAAGGAAGCTTATGCAGGGACTGTGTTCTTCCACATCCAGGCACAGCGCAATATCTTGCTATCTTTGGCATGTTTATTGCTCGGTAGCGCGATCCGTTTAGCTCCACGAATCGGTGGGCGGGGCTACAGAATCAGGCGTACTTATTCTTATGTTGAGGCAGCGTTTCACCACACGATGACGGCAAGGTGTGGCATATTCTGAGATTGATCGTTTGCTGGGCCTGGTGTCAATAAATGCTTTTCTTTGACTAACAAGGACGTTTTCAGCTCCGAAACGTACAAGATATTCTTATATCACGATTAACTTTTATATATCAAAGGCTCAAGGGAAAGTGGATTTCTCAATTCATCACCCCTTTAAGAATTTACAGTCCCTGTAATCTGTATATAGTGGTCCGTAGAATATAAATTGTGTTAATAAATTGTTAACAAGGTCAAACAGTACTTGCTGATAGGTGGCTGCTTTCAAACACTCTATTGCGTTATACACTCACCTAAAGGATTATTAGGAACACCTGTTCAATTTCTCATTAATGCAATTATCTAATTAACCAATCACATGGCAGTTGCTTCAATGCATTTAGGGGTGTGGTCCTGGTCAAGACAATCTCCTGAACTCCAAACTGAATGTCAGAATGGGAAAGAAAGGTGATTTAAGCAATTTTGTGCGTGGCATGGTTGTTGGTGCCAGACGGGCCGGTCTGAGTATTTCACAATCTGCTCAGTTACTGGGATTTTCACGCACAACCATTTCTAGAGTTTACAAAGAATGGTGTGAAAAGGGAAAAACATCCAGTATGCGGCAGTCCTGTGGGCGAAAATGCCTTGTTGATGCTAGAGGTCAGAGGAGAATGGGCCGACTGATTCAAGCTGATAGAAGAGCAACTTTGACTGAAATAACCACTCGTTACAACCGAGGTATGCAGCAAAGCATTTGTGAAGCCACAACACGCACAACCTTGAGGCGGATGGGCTACAACAGCAGAAGACCCCACCGGGTACCACTCATCTCCACTACAAATAGGAAAAAGAGGCTACAATTTGCACGAGCTCACCAAAATTGGACAGTTGAAGACTAGAAAAATGTTGCCTGGTCTGATGAGTCTGGATTTCTGTTGAGACATTCAGATGGTAGAGTCAGAATTTGGCGTAAACAGAATGAGAACATGGATCCATCATGCCTTGTTACCACTGTGCAGGCTGGTGGTGGTGGTGTAATGGTGTGGGGGATGTTTTCTTGGCACACTTTAGGCCCCTTAGTGCCAATTGGGCATCGTTTAAATGCCACGGCCTACCTGAGCATTGTTTCTGACCATGTCCATCCCTTTATGACCACCATGTACCCATCCTCTGATGGCTACTTCCAGCAGGATAATGCACCATGTCACAAAGCTCCAATCATTTCAAATTGGTTTCTTGAACATGACAATGAGTTCACTGTACTAAAATGGCCCCCACAGTCACCAGATCTCAACCCAATAGAGCATCTTTGGGATGTGGTGGAACGGGAGCTTCGTGCCCTGGATGTGCATCCCACAAATCTCCATCAACTGCAAGATGCTATCCTATCAATATGGGCCAACATTTCTAAAGAATGCTTTCAGCACCTTGTTGAATCAATGCCACGTAGAATTAAGGCAGTTCTGAAGGCGAAAGGGGGTCAAACACAGTATTAGTATGGTGTTCCTAAAAATCCTTTAGGTGAGTATGTTTGTGTGCACTTTTAGTGAAACAAATACACAAAAGTTAGTTTAGTCAGAATCTGCTGAACATTATATAAAAAGCAAGAGATTTTGTTCTACAGACTTGTGAATTATTGCATTATAAATATAATGTAATTAAGAGATTCACTGTGCAGTGTAGCCACTTTTTTGTAATGTTTCATTTACATGTTCTTCATGTTATTGCTACTTTGTTCACAGCTTATCAATAATGTTTACTTAAATATTTGATGGCTACATGTTGTTTTGATGTAACATACTTATAATAATAATAATTATTATTATCATCATGAATGAACTCATTAAATGTATTTAATATTTCTTATTTTCAAACAGTTTAATAGTTCTATAGTATAGTATTTAGTACAGACAACTGTGAAAAATAACTGGTATTTGTAGTGACAACTGAAATTTTGGTACAGTAACCAAAAAAACACCAAAAAAATGCATACTTTCTACATGTTTACTAGTTAATACACAGAATGAATTACACAGAATATGTATTTGAAAATCTGATCATTGGTTTGATTACAGAACATGGTGGATCAACGGCAGCAAAATGATATGTCTCCATCACAGCCATCAGCCGCAAGTTGGCATGTTGAACCAAGCGAGTAAGTAATCTGTTAAAACAAAACTACATATTTGTGTTAACCCAAAGATATCAACTACATAACATGTAACTTAACCAAAGTAGTGAAGTGATCCATTACCACAGTCAATCAAAGCATATGGGTATTTCACTTACAGTTTTTTACAATCGCTATGACAATTTTTTCAATACTTTTAACAGTTTTCCTAAACTCTTACCACACCAACACAAAACGGTTAATTTCATGCTCAAAATCACACATCGTAAACTAAACTCCAACACTAATTTTCAAAATACAATAATACACTAACACAATACACTATGTCTACCACAACCCTCACACACGTTCTCCTCCAACAGGAACATTTAGTCCATCACAGCACACTGTCATAAAAACACTAACATCAGATGGAATCACAGAAACGGCATTATTTTATGTGTCAGGTCTGCCCTTACACAAGACAGTATATGTGATTGATCATAGATTGTGTCTTTTGAAGACTCTCCACATGTTTGTTTTGTTGAGTTTATTAAATGCATGCATTTTGTTTCTTCAGAAATTCAATACTAAAAAATGAATGACCCACCTCAGAGTAGCTTTATAGCCCTTCAGTTTTATTTCATTATCAGCAATCACCATGATGACAATAGCAAGTTCCTGTTCTTTATTTAGGAGCTTTCCTCTGCCCCCTGAGAGAGGTGTGAATCCTTAGATAGACAGAATACAGTTCCATATTAGAGACCAGAGGCATAGAGTCACTGTAATACATGGTACAAGTATTTACACTTTACAGTAGGAGAAGCCCTTATACAATATCATACCTGTTGGTATCTGGAAAATTTCTGGATAATGGATGCCACTGTGTCCCGCTGAGATTTGGCTGTACTCACTCACAAGCCTCTCTGTATGATAGCCTGTGGTTTATGACAGTAGCTCTTATTTCATCAGTTACCCTAATTCTGGCCCTTCTTTGAGCGCCACCATGCATTCTAACTCCTCAATCTCTCCCTTGCCCTTGTCCCACTCCTCTCCCTTGTCCTGGTACTCCTCTTCCTCTCCCTCATGCAGGCATTTTTCTTACTTTCTTTGTGTTGCTCTATATTGTTCCTTTTTCACACAAGATCGGCCCAAAGAGGCACTCTTTTACTGTACACCATATGATCATGTGACTGAAAGAACATCAACACCTGAACAATTCCTAGATGGGAATCAGCTGTGATTTATATATTTGCACAACTTCAATCAGCTGTTTCTCAGTAACAATGGAATAAAATACAGGGGATATATTTGTTTCAGTTCACAGTATGAACAGCTGTATAAGCCTATAAGGTTAGGTTTAGATCATGGTGTTATCTGTTCTGGCATACAGTGTTAAAGCACTGGTCAATTTGGCAGTAAAACTCCATTGTTTTGGTCTTGGTTGAGCTTGTGTGTAAAAGAAGTTAAAGCATTTTAAGTTTGTGTATATGCATTTTGTGTAAAAGCAACAGTAAATGTGTTAACTGTATAGCCTACACAGACAGATGTTGTGCTAACCGAGTTAAGAGTTTAGGAAATTTGTTAAAAGTATTGAAAAAATTGGCATAGCGATTGTAAAAAACTGTAATGCAATTTTAAATTAACTTGGGAGAAGTTGGTTAATACATCCCATTCCTGAAAGCAGTTATTCACCCAAAAAAGAAATTCAGCTAAAGTGATTTAGGCATAGATGAAGTATCACTTTAATTATGCCTACTAACTGAATACATAAGTTTGTAAAATGTAACTATTTCCTCACAGGCCAGATTTGGAGACTGTATTACAGAGGCTGGAGAACCAGCTGGACCTGCACCAATGTCAAATTACGTAAATGTAATGAGAGATACAGTAATGGCAAGTGCCTTAAGAGCATTCAGTGTAGGGCCCACAAGGGAGTTTTTCCGTCTACTGATTTTGGAGCTAAAAAGCAGCCGATACTTCTGTGGCCCAGAAGAAGAAAAGAATTTGGCTTTGGTGTCCCGTGGTAAAAAACACTGGTCACTGGCAAAAGTCAAAAATATTCGTTTTGTTATGTGTTTTGCAAATCTGTGAAGTTGTTTTGTTTGTTTGTCTTTTAGCTGTGCTGGCAGGCGAGTATAGAGTGATTGGCAAGATGTTGGCTGTTTCAGTCGTTCATGGTGGCATTACACCGTCATTTTTTTCATATAGTCTCATTTCCCATTGTCCCAGTCCTCCTGTTGACATTGGTGAAATAGAGGACTGGGAACTGAGGCAGATGCTTCAAAAGCTAAGAAAAAAAAAAAAACAATTGTAGAAGAGGGCATTGGTGAGTTTTCACATTAATCTAGATAAAAAAGTTCATCAAAGTTTGACATTTCCTTGAGAAAGCTTGACCAGAAAATGTGTCGTATGTTGTTTTAACAGCTTTAAGTTAGAAAGTATGAAACCGTTTTAAGATTTACTTGAGTAGTTTTTAAAAGCTAGAGTGTTTGATAGATTGAAAGATATATAGATAGATAAGTAAGTCAGGATGTAATCAGAACAAACTGGCAGCGTTGGGGAAGCTACTCTGAAACTGTAGTTTGATAAGCTACTTGTAAAATGAAGTAGTTAAGATACAGTCAAGCTAACTATTTGAAAAAGCTACACTGTTTTAAAAGCAACTGAGCTAATGTCAAGCTACTGAAAAATGTAGTTAGTATCGTTGCTACTTGTGTTTAGCTACTCTCCAACACTGCAGTATGACGGTCTAATTCGAGTTTGGTGGATGTAGCATTGAAAGCTCTAGGAGTAGATGCGTTTAGAAATTGTAGCCAATAATAATAAGCTAGGGAGTTGTTTGAGACGCATCTCTAATTATTTAATGTTTAAATTTCATTTTTCATGAAATTATTTTTATGAAATAATTACTTATGTTGTTATAAGCCACTCTACTCGGATACGCTGGAAGAAACACAACCTGCACTTGAGTAAATAGTCAAAGCGTTGTGTAAATTATTATATTTCAAAAATGCAAAAAAATTGGAGTAGAAAAATTAGAAGTAGATTTAAATAGATTTAGAAGTTAATGCAAAACCTTATGATTAATGTCTTATGATTAATTTATATATATATATATATAAGGATGTAACGGTACACAAAATTCATGTCCAAGTCTCTGTTGGGTTAAATGACAGTACAGTTAGGGGGAAGAAATGCAAAACATAATAAAAGACATTTATTATTAACGTCTGTAAACGTCAATCGTTTACTTTTTGCTTTGGCCTGATCTGAACTACCAGCGAAGGGTGCAGTGTTTGCATTACACTCGTTTCTGTCCTTGTAGCAATGATATTTCCATTCACATGATGCTGTTTCTAATGAGGTTAGGGTTTGTTGTAACACCCATTCACTACTGAACAATGTCTGCACACTGCTTTTGTTTTATCCAGCTGTTTTTGTCCGTTGTCATAATTCACGGTAAACTGATGTGTTCCCGAACAGTAGACCTTAATCATAATTATTGAAAATAAATAGCAATTCAATTTAATAGTTTGATCTGTTGTTAATGGTAACCGTTTATATTATAGTAATGTGCAAGGAGGGGCTCCTTATAGTTTACGGACAGTACATTTTAAATTATTTACAGACAGATTTGTTCAAAAAAGTAGAACAATGACTATATTAAGTAAAAAAGAAGAAAAATAATTATGTTTATTTTTCTCCCCCCGCTGTACCAAACCCATACTGAACCATGACTTCAATACTATGCTATCCGTGAGAGTGATCGTGATATAGATGATAATCAAAAGCAAGCAGATATTTGGCAGAGAATCCGATTGATGCAGGAACTGTGAGGAGAGGGGGGGGGGCGGGCCACAGCGGGAACTGTGAGGAGAGGGGGCGGGGCACAGCGGGAACTGTGAGGAGAGGGGGGGGCGGGGCACAGCAGCTCATTTGCATTTAAAGGCTCATGCTCGAAAACAACCCGTTCTTGAATGTAGTCAGAAATGGGTATTTACAACATGGATTTATAAATGACCTGTGAGGTATTTTAACATATTTAAATATTGGAGGTTTGCATAGTATTCTGATTTCTGATTACAGATGCTAGAAACGTGGCTTTCAAATGAGAGATTGGTATCAAACTGACGACGAGGACTTGACAAAGCAGCCATCAAGTGTTAGACAGTATTCTAGGTTACTACATGTGGAGGTTTTTGGTCCAATAATTAAACATTTTCTGAATTAATTTGCAGGAAATTACTAGTCATCCAATTTTTTATATCAGCTATGCATTCCGTTAATCTTGTGAATTGGTAAGTTTCGTCAGGGCGTGAAGAAATATAGAGCTGAGTATCGTCAGCATAACAATGAAAACTAACGCCATGCTTCCTAATGATATCTCCCAGTGGTAGCATGTACAGGGTGAAAAGCAACGGTCCTAGCACTGAGCCCTGCTGTACTCCATATTGAACTTGTGATCGGTGTGACATCTCTTCATTTACTGCTACAAACTGAAAACGGTCAGATAAGTGTGATTTAAACCATGCCAATGCAATTCCACTAATGCCAACATAATTTTCGAGTCTATTCAAAAGAATGTTGTGGTCGATGGTATCGAATGCAGCGCTAAGATCGAGTAACACTAACAGAGAGATACAACCACGATCGGATGATAAGAGTAAATCATTTGTAACTCTAATGAGAGCAGTCTCAGTACTATGATACGGTCTAAATCCTGACTGGAAATCCTCACAGATACCATTTCTTTCTAAAAAGGAGCATAATTGTGAGGACACTGCCTTTTCTAGTATTTTTGACAGAAAGGGTAGATTTGAGATTGGCCTGTAATTGACTAATTCTGTAGGATCAAGTTGTGGTTTTTTAATAAGTGGTTTAATAATAGCCAGCTTAAAAGTTTTCGGTACATATCCTAAAGTCAAGGATGAATTAATGATATTAAGAAGAGGATCTATGACCTCTGGAAGCATCTCTTTTAGTAGTTTAGTCGGTATAGGGTCGAGCATACATGTTGTTAATTTAGATGATTTAACGAGTTTAGCCAAGGCAGTGAAGGGAAAGACATGTAAATTAAAGCAGTTCTTGGGTGATCCACTTATTGTGACGTCGTCTCGGATGGGGACGCTAAATGTTCAAATGTTAATTTCCCGAAACATCTTTTGTTTTCTCAGGAGCAGTCGTTCCTTAGCCCAGATGTTCCGGCATCTTCCAGTTTTCTCAGTCTTACAACATACAGAAAACTGTTTCTACACCAATGTGAATGCAGTTTACACGTTAGCATTCATCTGCTGTCTTGATCTGAGTTGTGCTTTCAGCGGCCCACTAATTTGTCAGAGAAGCACGCTCTTATTGACTTGTGAAATTGCATTCTTACACAATTTGAATACACCTTTATTCTTACACTTTATGACATTTTGCTTACATGCCAGTGATTACCCCTCCAGTAGCATGCGTGCCATAGGTTGCTGACCCTTGCTCTAAAGGGACAAGAAAACCTAAGCCACAGCATAACAGAGCCACAAGATCCCCCAGATTTCTTTAATTTGTCACCCATCTGTATGTGTAAACATGTTAAATTAATAGAATTATAATAATTCTAAATAATATATTTTTTTCATTGCATATTTCACTTTTACAGTATGGACGAGGAAGAGCATCAACAACATGGAGGTGAAAGAAGTGGGTGTTTGGCATGCTAGGTGTGAGGGATAATTGTGAATTGTGGCATAGTTGTGAAACACTTGCGTCCGGGCACTACCATTATTTCAGATGAGTGGAGAGCCTACCGGGGGGCTTTGGCCAATATGGATTTTTTCACACTTGGTCTATTTTACTATTTTAGGGTGTTTTCACACATGGTCCTTTTCAGGGATTTTTGGCCCATATGTGAACACTCCAAACGATCTCAGACCCCTTTAAAGTGAACCGAACTGAGACCATCTCGGGAGGTGGTCTGGGTACGGTTCGATCTCATCTTATGAGACAAACCGCTCTGGGTTTACTTGATTTTTTTCTGTTCGCAAATTCCAATGTAGTTTGGTCATCAGATGCCTCCGTACAAATCGGCTGCTGCTTCTGGCAAATCTCTACAAATTATTTGTTCACAATTAACACTAGTTTATTGCAATTTCAACCGCTTGTGTAAGAAAGACACGGCTGCGCGCCTTGCCAGGTTAAAATGGTTTTACGAGCGCACACACTTAAAGCACATGCACAGAAGCCAGCTGTCACAGCACGTGTACTAAACTGAATCTTTATTGCATTTATTTTTAAGTGTCAAAAACACACAAGTTTCACATAAACAGGTGGTTTTGTCTTAAGTGAATGTAAACATCTGCATTACTAGCCTAATATAAGAATCAGTGGAGTTTGTCATACAGTGAAGAATATGCAGTTTTGTTTTTTCATGTGATTGTTCCATTCCTTACTTGAATGCTGCTTTTAGGCATACCTATACTTTTTACCTGTAAAATTTAAAGCAGTTTATTTAATTTGCATCTTTCTTTTATTGTTTTATTGTATTGTTTATTTTTTGTATGCTAATGTTATCATTGCCTTCTGCAATAAAATAAACATGATTCAAAGAAAACAATTCAAAATAAATGTTATTGACAAAAGTGGATGTGTGATATAGCTAGTGCAAGAATATGTAGTATTGCAAAAAAATATATATTTTTGTGTAAAAAGATAAACAACTTAATTCAACAGCATTTGTAGCAATGTCATTTAAAAAAAAAAAAAAATCTTTACAAACAAATATCTTGGTTACTGAGGCACAAACAATGTAAGTGATTGGGATCAAATGTTGAAGGCCATAGGGTCAGCCATCAAACACTGAGCTGGACTAGATCCAGAAAGCAACAGTATGAACACAAAGAGTTCTGAGACCACAGTCCTACTGAAGTAGACCAAAAAAGGATCCGAGTCCTCTTTCAGGTACAGGGATAGTGTCTTTAAAAAGTTATTACACATTTTCTATATATAAATCAGATATTGTTTGGTGCTTTTCGCTGGTTTGTAAAGAAGTGGAAGAGCAGAGGTGTTGTGCCTGCATTTGGATGGAGAAGGAACTGAACGGTAAGAGGAAAGTGGACACATTTTGAAGGGGCAATAGTGGCCCAAAAGAAGAGCATGAAAAAAACAAATGTATGACTGAGTATTATTATGATATAAAGACAGTAAACCAATCCAAAACATAACCAAAGCAATAACCATAATTTCTGCTTACACTGATTTTCATTTGGAAAATTGTATCTACTTAATGAATACGTTAGTGTAGGACAGCGTGTGAGAGTATGATGATAGATAGATATAGATATATAGATAGAGAGAGATATAGATAGATAGATATAGATATATAGATACCTACATGTTTCTTCAGAGCATGTTTGATTTAGTTTACCCCATAATGTTAATCGTCCACAAGGAAGGAACGCAAACCTGTAAATGCCCCCCATCACCTTAAAACAAAGACTCTTCATCATTCTTCTGATTTTCATCGAGTTTGGAAGACACGCTGTGAGTTTACCTTGGATTTAACTCAGAAGAAACAACGTGATTTTACCATGAGAATTATTAAGGTAAAACATTTCTTCTCACTTATATTAGTGTTATTGATGCATAAACTTCACACTGTAGGCTACGCGTTGAACTATTGCCAGATTAAAATGTGTGAAATCAATGGCAACATGTTGAAATATGAAATAGGTAGGCAACCTTTCAATGCTAAATAAAGATACACGTACGACATGGAGATAAGTTTATGCTCTATAATATTAAACACAGTATGATATAAAAGTAGGATTGCCAACTGTCCTGTATTAGCCAGGACGTCCCGTTTATTGGGCCTAAATGTCCCGTACATGACTGTTACGCTGATGTAACCACTGACTAAGGGGCCGTTCACATGTTGCGTCTTTTGTGCGCTCAAGTTCGTTATTTTAAAAGTAGACGTGCGACAAGCGCGCTCAAATAGAGAGACTAATTAGTTTTCGTTCATCTTGCACTGTCCCTGTTTGCACTTTTGCCCTGAATGTCTCTTTTGCACTGTATTTTTTACCACTGCTCCATGTGTTGTTTTCATGTGTATACACTACCATTCAAAAGTTTTAGATTTTCTGTTTTCAAAAAAAAAATCTTCTGCATTTATTTGATCCAAAATACAGCAAAAACAGTAATATTGCAAAGTATTTTTATAATTTAAAATAATTGTTTTCTATTTGGATATATTTTTATATATCAGATGTGCGATTTAACATTTTAGTTTTTTCTAAAACTATGCATGAACATTATTTTCTCAAAACTACAAACTTTTATGTACATGTTGCTTACATATTACTGTAGCCCTGTTTGTGCTGAATACAGTGTAGTCAGACTTTAGCCATTAATATGCTTTAAAGCAACTGAAAAAAACAAATGTCAGAGCATGTCAAACTTCTTCAGGGCCACAAAATACCCTTAGGGTCCAGAGGGTTAACCAGGTTTAATCTCAGAAATTCTGATAACATATTCTAGAGCTGAGCAGAACTGAGCAGAACTATTCCATATTTTACTAGAATACTTACTTTTTTAAAATTTACATTAGTTTTAATTTATTTATTTAAGAGATTTTTCATGGCCTGAAAACATCTCAGGTTACGTATGTAACCGTGGTTCCCTGAGAGGGAATGAGACGCTGGGTCTAAACACTGAGAACGCAATACCCACGCCGCCATAAGAGCAAGTGATCGTATGTGTGAAACCAAAGCGCACACTACTACGATAGCACCTGCACCCCTGGAGTGGGGCCAATATCCAGTTCACAGAACCTGACAAATATATGTGGCGAGGACCAGCATCTTGAAGAAAAACCCCGACAGTAAAGTTTAGAAGCAGAAAAACAACCATTAGGCTTCCTACACAGGGCACCTTTACTTTGGATATAAGCATCCTGAGCCCTAAATGGGCAAAGCAGATTAGTTTCTCTTGGTCTGACGCCGAGGACAAAGGCCTGCAGCACTATAGGTCTTACAACAACAGTAGAAACCCCAGCAACATAGCCCAGCCTAGGACGAAGAAAGCCTTCACTATGCCGGGCAAACTCTCGACTGCAGATCTAAGCCTCAAAATGCCACGAAGGAAACAAGTTACTAGCGGGTGTCTCCCCAAAGAAACCTCACCCAAAGGAGTGTGGAAAGCAGCTAAGGCTGCCACATACACCTTCAATGTGGAGAGGGACAGCCCTGCAGAGAATCTCTCCTGCAGGAACTCCAGCACTGTAACCACCGGGCAGTTAACTGGGTCCCTCTGGCGATTTCCGCCCCGTGAAGTGAATAATTCACCAAGATATACAGTTTCCTTGTGGACGGAGCTCTGGAGTGATATATGGTCTCAACAACCTTGGCTGAGAGACCTGAAATTATGAGTTGGGCCCCCTCAGAGGCCAGACCCACAGTTTCACACTTCTGGAGGGGGTGATGATCAACCCGCTCACCTGAGAGCGAAGGTCCCTACTGAACGGAATCTCCAGCGGAGAGCCATCCAGAAGAGAAACTAGGTCCAAGCCCTACTCGGGCCAGCCAGTACGGGGCTATTAATAACAGATGAGCCCCGTCTCGGCGAACTCTCTCCAGAACTCATGGAAGCAGAGCAATCGGGGAAAGGTGTACAGGGGTGTCCTCGGCCACTCCTGTACCATGGTGTCCAGTCCCGGAGGAGCTGGATAACCACATGAGCTCCGCCACCTTGGTGTGGAGTCTCCATTCCCCGGGCCTCGGCCCCTGCCTCAACAGGATGTCCGCTTCCTGGAATTATATATATGCAACCACCGGAGTGTCGTTGTTAACTTGAACAAGCACATGGTGGCCCCTGAGGCATGGCAGGAAGTGCTTCAGAACCCGAAACACCACCTTCATTTATGAGAGCTGATGGTCCTGCCACGGACCCTGAGTTGAGCTACCACTCATGATCGCTCCTCCAGCCTGCAAAGGAAAACTCTGTCGTTAACGTAATGCGACGAACATGAGTTCCCAACACTGGCCTTTGCAATCACCGGCATCGCCGTGTGACTTCAATCATGCGGAGTAGGTATCCCCTCACAGAAAACCCCTTGGTTCTGAGCCACCACTGCTCAGCAGGCCAAATAGGTATTCCCCTTGGACGCAGCTGCCAGCAGATTTCTGAAACTGTTTGACAGTGAGTGGCCGGTCTAGCCTTGCTGAGAGAATCATTTGATACAATACGTACAGGCGACAAATGAGCCCACATCGCCTCCAACTCCCATATCATGCCCAGATAAGTGTTTCTCTGTACTTTTCTTTGCGTTCAGCAATGTTGAACTGCCATCTACTCTGCTCAATGAGCAAAAGATCAACCAATCATTGATATAAATGAGTATGCGGGTGCACTGCAGGCACTGCAGCGTTACTACAACCCCCACACACTCCGCGGGGTGACAAAACTAGACCGAAGGGAAGTACCTGATATTGGTACGCTTCTCCCCCGAAAGCGAACCTCAGAGACCTCCTGCGTTATAGAAGGATGAATACCATCCTTCTTTGCCATAAAGAAGTAACAACTGTTAAACCCTGACTCCCTGCTGGGAGGAGGACCCTTTTTATAGTCTCCTTTCGCAGAAGAGTCTCTACTTCCTGTGCATCAAGATATATATGGCAGATTTTCTTGTTTTTACCAACAAATCTCTATTGGTACTAGTCCCTCAAGACTGACCTCTGGTATACTGCGAACAGCAAGCGCAGTGCCCTGAAGCAGCGAACCGGCAGGGAACAACTGGCCTGACTTCTCTAGGACCCTCCTCGGAGGGGGCGCGCATCCCAGGACCACTACGTTTCCGGGTAGACCCTAAGATATGTGCTCGCCCCACACCACTGCGCTCTGAAACACACAAGGTGGCGGGGTTGGCAGAACGGTCCCCTTGAGGGCACCGAAGGGAGACGGGCACTGTATAATAAGGTGAACACGCCTTCCTACGGAGGGGACTACCCTCAGAAGCATGACATTGATGGCGTCAGGACTTTTACTCTGACAAAGCCCTCTTCATGACAATAACTGTCCTCAAAACCGCCTTGCCTTTAGAGGACTTCACTCTGAATCCACATTTTGGAATTAGAAAGGGCACGAAGGACTCAGCGCGTGCTCTTACCATTAACATGGATTTTTAGAAATAGTTTTCTTTTTCTCTTTTTCTTCACATAGGTATAAAAAATTCTCAAGCCAGAAAGAAATATGATTTAATTTGTCAAAATTAAATACATTCAAAACCACTCAGCTTTTCACAGGCTGAATATTCATATTAGCATGTAGAATGCAAAAAGAATCATGACTTGAATATAGGAACAGAGAGAAAGGCTTTTCTTTTTCCTTTTTTCCACGCTTATAAATAAATTGCGGAATACATAATCTACGCGTTGCCTTGGCAAACACGAGATCCACCCATTGCATTCTTAGCAGACTGTGATCTACGCGCTGCCTCGGCTCCGGGTCTATGACGTCACCCGCCTATGACGTTCCGTCTGTCCATTGGACTGATTCCAAAAGTGCTTCAAGACGCAATCACGCAGAGGCGTTCTCACAGCGTTTCGACGCAGCGTGAGTTCCCTTGAAAGGGAATCACAATTTTAAATTTCCAAGTCTAATGTCCAAGTTTTCCATGATTGTGTAGTAATGTATCAATGGTGTGAGAGTGTTTAAATAGACACTAGATCGCATTATAAAGGAGCTGTCATCTGCTTATGTGACTGTCAGTGGTCGTCTTGAGAATCAGATATGAGGTGTGCAAAAGCTTTGGAAAACTGCTCTGAAAAAGGACGTGGATGAGGACATGAACGATTTGGAATCTTATAATTCCGGAAGTGCTGAGCGTGTCTGTGAGGAAGAACTGTAAAAGGATGCATTCCGCAAGTAAAATACAACCGCACAATGTCTCTAATAATTTGAGTATGTAACTAATTTAGTGTTGAGATATTTTTTAAATATTGTATGCAATCACAAAAGATGAGTATCCTGGTGATGATGGAGGAGCACTAGGAGACCCGGCCTTTGAAGTATCTGTAAAGGGGAAAATATTCACATGCAATATTTTGATGAAGCGATATTTCCCCACATCATTATACAAGAATTTCAAATTGAGAAAAATACTTGTGGAATATGCATTAGTTGTTCAATGTAGTCATATATTGTATAAAAACAATATTATATCCCTCTGCTGTCTGTCTGGCAGTCAGGGGGAGGCTTGAGCCACTGAATGAAGAGCTTAGCATCACTCCAGCCACTGAACCTGTAGGAGCAGCATTCATAAGTTCTTCACTGAGCCTCTTTCTTGGAAAAAAATATATAGAGAGAAATCAGTGTTCAATAAATGAAGTTAAGTTTAGAAATGTTGTGCATCCACTTATTATTAGTGTGACATTTTAGCATGCAAATGAAGTGGGAAAACTTAAAAATATCAACTCTAAAAATCGGCAGCAGCAATTATCGTCCATCGGCTGACCCTGACCTCTAAACATCGGCATCGGTTATAGAAAAACCCATATCTGTCGATCTCTAGTGCAAACGGAATCAATTCTGCTGTGGTGCAGCTCTAAAAAGACAATATTAAACAGTCATTGTCAGTTGAATCAGCTCAGCGTTGATTCGTTTTAAAGTTATATTGGAAACGTTTGTTCTTAAAGCTGTAGTTGATGTTGGAAACACGTTTGTTCTTAAAGCTGTAGTTGATATTGGAAACACGCTTGTTCTTAAAGCTGTAGTTGATGTTGGAAACACGCTTGTTTTTAAAGCTGTAGTTGATGTTGGAAACACGTTTGTTCTCTAAACCGTAGTGCTATTGGAAACACGCTTGTTCTTAAAGCTGTAGTTGATATTGGAAACACGCTTGTTTTTAAAGCTGTAGTTGATGTTGGAAACACGCTTGTTCTTAAAGCTGTAGTTGATACTGGAAACACGCTTGTTCTTAAAGCTGTAGTTGATACTGGAAACACGCTTGTACTTAAAGCTGTAGTTAATGTTGGAAACACGTTTGTTCTCTAAACCGTAGTGCTATTGGAAACACGCTTGTTCTTAAAGCTGTAGTTGATACTGGAAACACGTTTGTTCTTAAAGCTGTAGTTGATGTTGGAAACACGCTTGTTCTTAAAGCTGTAGTTGATATTGGAAACACGCTTGTTCTTAAAGCTGTAGTTGATGTTGGAAACACGCTTGTTTTTAAAGCTGTAGTTGATGTTGGAAACACGTTTGTTCTCTAAACCGTAGTGCTATTGGAAACACGCTTGTTCTTAAAGCTGTAGTTGATATTGGAAACACGCTTGTTTTTAAAGCTGTAGTTGATGTTGGAAACACGCTTGTTCTTAAAGCTGTAGTTGATGTTGGAAACACGTTTGTTCTCTAAACCGTAGTGCTATTGGAAACACGCTTGTTCTTAAAGCTGTAGTTGATACTGGAAACACGCTTGTTCTTAAAGCTGTAGTTGATACTGGAAACACGCTTGTACTTAAAGCTGTAGTTAATGTTGGAAACACGTTTGTTCTCTAAACCGTAGTGCTATTGGAAACACGCTTGTTCTTAAAGCTGTAGTTGATACTGGAAACACGCTTGTTCTTAAAGCTGTAGTTGATGTTGGAAACACGTTTGTTCTCTAAACCGTAGTGCTATTGGAAACACGCTTGTTCTTAAAGCTGTAGTTGATATTGGAAACACGCTTGTTCTTAAAGCTGTAGTTGATACTGGAAACACGCTTGTACTTAAAGCTGTAGTTGATGTTGGAAACACGTTTGTTCTCTAAACCGTAGTGCTATTGGAAACACGCTTGTTCTTAAAGCTGTAGTTGATACTGGAAACACGCTTGTTCTTAAAGCTGTAGTTGATGTTGGAAACACGTTTGTTCTCTAAACCGTAGTGCTATTGGAAACACGCTTGTTCTTAAAGCTGTAGTTGATGTTGGAAACACGCTTGTTCTTAAAGCTGTAGTTGATGTTGGAAACACGCTTGTTCTTAAAGCTGTAGTTGATACTGGAAACACGCTTGTTCTTAAAGCTGTAGTTAATGTTGGAAACACGTTTGTTCTCTAAACCGTACTGCTATTGGAAACAAGCTTGTTCTTAAAGCTGTAGTTGATACTGGAAACACACTTGTTCTTAAAGCTGTAGTTGATGTTTGAAACACGCTTGTTCTTAAAGCTGTAGTTGATATTGGAAACACGCTTGTTCTTAAAGCTGTAGTTGATGTTGGAAACACGCTTGTTCTTAAAGCTGTAGTTGATACTGGAAACACGCTTGTTCTTAAAGCTGTAGTGTCAGGGGTAAGTGGGTAGAAAAGGGAGCGAGGACTCGAAGAGAAGATTTATTGTAAATAATAAAACAACACAATCATAAACAAAACACCCGCAAGGGGGAAAACCAAACATGAAATAAACCTAAATACTGTTAAAGGTAAACAGGGAACACGACAGGGGGCAGGCGACATCCAACAATGATTAATCACAGGACTGCAGACACAAGGAGACTATAAAGGGTAACAAATCAGGATGGGAACAGGTGGGGCCAATTAAACAATAACCAGGTTACAAGATGGGCGGGGTAAACAAGAGACCAGAAACATGACATCAACCAAAACATGATAAACACACCACATGTGCTCTACAGGACAAGACAGACATGTGACATTACCCCCTCCCTATGGAGCGGCTATCAGACGCTCCAACTGGAAATAAACAAAAACACTCAGGAAAAAGTCTTGAGCAAGGCGCCTGGGCGGCACAGGCAGGGCTAGACTCCAGGGTGGCACGTCTGGGACGGCAGCAACCTCCAGGACGGTCTCTGGGCTTGGGACCACCGGACTCGGGACCACCGGACTTAGGATCACCAGACTTGTTACAGAAGCCTTTCTTCTCCTCCGTCTCGGGACCACCGGACCTGGGACCACCAGACTCGGGACCACTGGACTCGGGATCACCGGACCTGGGACCACCGGACTTGTCACAGAGGAAGCCTTTCTTCTCCTTCTACGTCTCGGGACCACCGGACTCGGGACCACCGGACCTTGTCACAGAGGAGGCCTTTCCTTTCTTCCTCCATTTCGGGACCACTGGAACTGGGACCACCGGACTCTGGACTACCGGACTCGGGATCACCGGACTTGGGACCAGCAGACTTGGGACCATCGGAACTGGGGTATTTGCAGCAGCTTCGGCCACCCTTGGAGGGGCTTCAGCATCCTTGGCAGCTTTCCCCATGGCGAGTGAAAAACTCCACTGCTGCCTCAAATGTAGTCCCCTCCAGTCCGCTCATCACATACCAGTCAAATGGTTCATCTAGGGCATAATTAAAAAGGTCCTTGAGAGCCCCATCGTCATATCCCAGTCCATCAAACTATGGGGTTTATAAATCTTACAGAAATAAATATAATCATTCTATTAGATCTGCAAAAAAGCAATACTTTAGTGAAAAATTTAAGAGGTGTTCAAATGATATTAAAACCACATGGAAAGTAATAAATCGGTTGCTGCAAAAAGAGAAGATTACTTCAGAGCTACCTTCAGATTTTGTGGATGGCGACAATTCTTTTAATAATCCATTTGACATAGCTCTAAAAAATTAATAATTTTTTTGTTCACGTTGGTCATTCATTAGTGACTATTATTCCTATTGGTAGTGGTGAACCCTTGGATTATATATCAGGAAATTTTCCTATTATCTCTATTTTTAAGCCACCTGAGATTGACGAAATAAGTGAAATTATTGATGAATTAAAAATATCTTCAGCTGGTCATGATAATATTTCTGTATATCTTGTCAAACAGGTTTTGTACCAGAAGATTTAAATAAATAGCCAAAGTTATTCCTCTGTTTAAAGCAGATGATCCTCAATGTTTTAACAATTATAGACCTATATCTATTTTGCCATGTTTTTCAAAAATTGTATATAAACTAATTCTTTTTCATTTAGATTCTAATTCTATTCTTTATAAACATCAGTATGGATTCCGCAAAAAACACTACTTTGCTTCACCTGATTGACAATGTTAACTCTTGCACTTGAAAATCATGAATTTACTTGTAGTATTTTTTTAGACTTGTCAAAAGCTTTTGATACAGTTAATCATTATATTTTATTGGAAAAGTTGTATAAATATGGTTTTCATGATATTACATATAAATGGTTGAAAAATTACATCTCAAATATAAGACAGTTTGTTTGTTTTAAGGGTATGCTATTCTAGTACAGCAAAACTATTCTGTGGGGTTCCTCAGGGGTCCATTCTTGGACCCTTACTATTTCTTATTTATATAAATGATTTATCAAATGTTTCAAATATTCTTACTCCAATAATGTTTGCAGATGACACAACCTTAGTTCTCACTCAAATTTTAATTTATTGATTAAGAATGCAAATGATGGTCTAATCGCTTATGCTAATTGGTTTAATTTAAATAAATTATCTTTAAATTAAAAAAATCTAACTTTATTATTTGTAGTGGTAAAAAATTATACCCAAAGGATTTATCAAAAATCACAATTGAGTCTACTGAGGTGCCTCAAGTGTCAACTGCAAAATTCTTGGGAGTTTTTGTTGATGAGAATCTGAGTTGGAGGGAACAAGCTGACTACGTAAGCAGAAATATACATAAATCTACTGGTATAATAAGGAGGGTTAGGCATCTTGTTACTACAGAGTGTCTTCTTACTCTTTACTATAGTTTAATTTATCCGTATCTTTCATATTGCAATATACACTCACCTAAAGGATTATTAGGAACACCTGTTCAATTTCTCATTAATGCAATTATCTAATCAACCAATCACATGGCAGTTGCTTCAATGCATTTAGGGGTGTGGTCCTGGTCAAGACAATCTCCTGAACTCCAAACTGAATGTCAGAATGGGAAAGAAAGGTGATTTAAGCAATTTTGAGCGTGGCATGGTTGTTGGTGCCAGACGGGCCGGTCTGAGTATTTCACAATCTGCTCAGTTACTGGGATTTTCACGCACAACCATTTCTAGAGTTTACAAAGAATGGTGTGAAAAGGGAAAAACATCCAGTATGCGGCAGTCCTGTGGGCGAAAATGCCTTGTTGATGCTAGAGGTCAGAGGAGAATGGGCCGACTGATTCAAGCTGATAGAAGAGCAACTTTGACTGAAATAACCACTTGTTACAACCGAGGTATGCAGCAAAGCATTTGTGAAGCCACAACACGCACAACCTTGAGGCGGATTGGCTACAACAGCAGAAGACCCCACCGGGTACCACTCATCTCCACAAATAGGAAAAAGAGGCTACAATTTGCACGAGCTCACCAAAATTGGACAGTTGAAGACTGGAAAAATGTTGCCTGGTCTGATGAGTCTCGATTTCTGTTGAGACATTCAGATGGTAGAGTCAGAATTTGGCGTAAACAGAATGAGAACATGGATCCATCATGCCTTGTTACCACTGTGCAGGCTGGTGGTGGTGGTGTAATGGTGTGGGGGATGTTTTCTTGGCACACTTTAGGCCCCTTAGTGCCAATTGGGCATCGTTTAAATGCCACGGCCTACCTGAGCATTGTTTCTGACCATGTCCATCCCTTTATGACCACCATGTACCCATCCTCTGATGGCTACTTCCAGCAGGATAATGCACCATGTCACAAAGCTCGAATCATTTCAAATTGGTTTCTTGAACATGACAATGAGTTCACTGTACTAAAATGGCCCCCACAGTCACCAGATCTCAACCCAATAGAGCATCTTTGGAATGTGGTGGAACGGGAGCTTCGTGCCCTGGATGTGCATCCCACAAATCTCCATCAACTGCAAGATGCTATCCTATCAATATGGGCCAACATTTCTAATGAATGCTTTCAGCACCTTGTTGAATCAATGCCACGTAGAATTAAGGCAGTTCTGAAGGCGAAAGGGGGTCAAACACAGTATTAGTATGGTGTTCCTAAAAATCCTTTAGGTGAGTGTAGTTTGGGCGAGCACTTTTCCTATTACTCTTCAAAAAAATGTTATCCTTCAGAAACGTTTTGTTAGGATTGCAACCCGATCAAATGCATATACTTCATCTGCTTCTCTATTTCAGAAACTTCATATTCTTACGGTTTATGATATTAACATTTCTCAAATTTGTGTCTTTATTTAAAAGATATATTCACGTGAAGGAAACATTCCAGAGCAATTTAAGATGTATTTTAAAGTAAATTCAAAGGTTCACAGTCACTTAACTTGTCAATGCTCAGATTTTCATTTTCCTAAAATTCTCACTTGTAGAGGTCAATATTCTATACGATATAGGGGTATTAAATTATGGAATGGTTTATCTCATCTAGCAGAAAAATGTTATTTAAAATGTATAAAGAAGCATTTTATTGATGTCTCATGCACGTTATATGGTTATTATTATTATATAAATGCTTTAATTAACTTGTTGCAGTTGCAGTACACATTCATATATTTACAATTTAGTTTTTTGTTGTTGTTCAGGTGGAGGCTTTAAATAAGCCCTTTGGGTTTTTTGCCTCTCCCTCCACAGTATATGGATTGTACTTTTGTTTTTTTATTGCGTTTATTTTATAATTGTACAAATAAACTAAAACATGTTTGTTCTTAAAGCTGTAGTTGTTAGTAAACATTAACAAGCACATAATCTCATATTTCTAGCTTTGTGAATATATATTAACTAACGATCTGTTAAGCATGATATAATGTTTTTTAATGATTTATTAATGAAAGTTGTTATAAAGTGTAACATGGTGCCTTTATATATATAAACTAGAAGGTGGAGTAGTCAATATTTTGTAAATCATTGTTTGTAAAGTATAGTAATTACTGTATCATAAACGATATTAAATATAATGTCTGACCTGAGCAGAGGGGTCAGTTTTGCTTGCCATCTTCTTGCTCTTTCTTTGCTCCTAACTGAGTGCAATCTGCCTGCTGATCAGAGTCTTATATAGGATCTGAGGGTGGTTACGATTCTGCAGAATGAGAAGAGATGAGGTTGGTTTCTGATAAAACTGCTGTGCTAGGTTCCTCTTCAGTTAGCTGGAACAGCCTATCCCAGACAATGCCCAGAGCAGAGATTATCATAATAAATCAGTTCTCTGAGAAATAGGGTAATAAACTTTAGATTTGCCAGATAGTGTCGTGGCACACTCGAAGTCCAAAATATATTTTCAATTCAGCAAGGAAGAAATCTCTCAGAGTCGAAGTTCCAGGTCTCATTAAATGTAACTTTATTGTCAGAACAACAAAGTGAGATGCAGCTGTTCATCTGACTTAGCTATGGTAAAACTTAATTTCTTATACTATATTCTTATCACTCTTTATCCAATTAGCGTCTTCCTATGTATCTTTTCTTTTTAGCTCCACCTCATAGTTTCGCCACAATTAGATACCAACTTCTGCACGTATTAAATTTATTGGTGGAAAATCGTTAGCTTTCTGATTTTTTAAAAAGCTCTTATATAACACTTATATGACAGTTTCCCAGCGCTTCACAACAGTTTCCCACACAACAAATACAACTTTCCCATGTCTTCCATCTTTTGATGGGCAACAGACTTTAATTTTCTGGTATACAGCTGAGGCCTTCTAAAAATGAATTTCTTCCACAATAGACATGCTGTGTTTGTGAAGAAAAAAATTCTAAGCTTCTGTGAATTTCACACCACAGTATCAGACTGGAGACGGCGTGTTGGATTTATTGGTGGCACTGCATACATGCAGTTTAGCAGCACTAAACAGCTCCACCGGCTCATATCTGCCAGTCCCATAAGTATAAGGCCTAGTTGGCATTTGTATGAATATAATGTCTGATTTGTTGACAGACAGCTGTAGAATAACTGCTGGTATCTCTGTAAAAAATTTTGAGAAATTGGAAGGATAAAAGATTTAAAATCAATAACACGATAAAAGTAAAAAAAAAATGATTTAAAAATAAAAAAGAATAACATATAAACACAGCATATTACATAATTTAAACAAATGTTTTCTTTTTTTTCTCTCCATCTCTCTCACTCTCTTGATGAGAAACACAAGCTTTCAGACTGAAAATCTATCACACATTTTTCTCATCTAGTAGCTCACTAAACGTAAAATAAATAAATAAATAATGAACTAAATCTAAACCCCCGGTTTCACAGACGAGCCTAGTCCCAGACTAAAATGCATGTTTGAGCTGTTTTAACTGAAAGCAACTTACATCTTTGTAACGATTCACCAGTGTGAGTGCCCCTGATCACCACCAGAGGGCCCTCCAACCCGGACTGTCATTCCATCATAGACTACATCACCCATAATCCTTTGCCCGGACTCATCAGCACTCACTGTTTACACCTGTGTCTCATTTACCTCATTACCTCTGCCTATATCTAGCCTGTTCACCCTGTCATTCTTTGCTAAGTCTTGTTTAGTGTTATACTGCAATTCTAAACGTTTTCCCTGGTTTCATGTCTCTTGGTTTGTTGGATTTCTTGCCTGTGTCCCGGATTACCCTTTTGCCTTTGTCTCCTGCCTTGTTTGCCTGTTTGGACTGCCTACCTGTGTTTTGACCTTGCCTGTACTTTTGACTATGATTGTGGATTACCCTTCATTAAAGCTGCATTTGGATCCTCCACCTTTAAGTAACAGAAGACTTAGCCCCCATGGATCCAGCACTTCAAATAATCCGTCTATGTCAAGGTAATCAGTCACTCGAGAAACACATTCAGGACTTTTTAGCCATTGCTAATTTCTCTTATCTCCCGGCCTGTGCACTCATTGACTTCTTTTGTTATGGACTTAATGAACAATATCAATCAAAGTTGATCCTTGATGGTCCTCGTGGATCACTCTGTCAGTTTCTGGACTATGTACTATCATTAAGTGGTTCCTCCTACACTGCTGGTGAAATAGAAGAGGACATTTCCCCTAAACGTTTTTTGGGAGGGGGTACCATGCTTCAAGCTCCAGCGAGGGGCTGTGAACAAAGCCCAACACAGTGTTCGCCATGTCCGGTGCTGAGGATCGCTAGTCCTATGTTTTCTGTGCCTCCTTGTCCTGTGTTCACCATACCAAAACCCTCTGCCAAGATGGCCGCCGCCACGCCAGATCCCTCTACCAAGATGGTCGCCGCCATACCAGAGAGGGCTCCGCCTCCTGTCACGAGTCCAGAGAGGGCTCCGCTACCTGTTTCAGGTCCAGAGAGGACTCCGCTTCCTGTTTCAGGTCTAGAGAGGACTCCGCTTCCTGTCACGAGTCCAGAGAGGGCTCCGCTTCCTGTCACGAGTCCAGAGAGGACTCCGCTTCCTGTCACGCGTCCAGAGAGGACTCCGCTTCCTGTTTCAGGTCCAGAGAGGACTCCGCTTCCTGTTTCAGGTCCAGAGAGGACTCCGCTTCCTGTTTCAGGTCCAGAGAGGACTCCGCTCCCTGTTTCAGGTCCAGAGAGGACTCCGCTCCCTGTTTCAGGTCCAGAGAGGACTCCGCTCCCTGTTTCAGGTCCAGAGAGGACTCCGCTCCCTGTTTCAGGTCCAGAGAGGACTCCGCTCCCTGTTTCAGGTCCAGAGAGGACTCCGCTCCCTGTTTCAGGTCCAGAGAGGACTCCGCTCCCTGTTTCAGGTCCAGAGAGGACTCCGCTCCCTGTTTCAGGTCCAGAGAGGACTCCGCTCCCTGTTTCAGGTCCAGAGAGGACTCCGCTCCCTGTTTCAGGTCCAGAGAGGACTCCGCTCCCTGTTTCAGGTCCAGAGAGGACTCCGCTCCCTGTTTCAGGTCCAGAGAGGACTCCGCTCCCTGTTTCAGGTCCAGAGAGGACTCCGCTCCCTGTTTCAGGTCCAGAGAGGACTCCGCTCCCTGTTTCAGGTCCAGAGAGGACTCCGCTCCCTGTTTCAGGTCCAGAGAGGACTCCGCTCCCTGTTTCAGGTCCAGAGAGGACTCCGCTCCCTGTTTCAGGTCCAGAGAGGACTCCGCTCCCTGTTTCAGGTCCAGAGAGGACTCCGCTCCCTGTTTCAGGTCCAGAGAGGACTCCGCTCCCTGTTTCAGGTCCAGAGAGGACTCCGCTCCCTGTTTCAGGTCCAGAGAGGACTCCGCTCCCTGTTTCAGGTCCAGAGAGGACTCCGCTCCCTGTTTCAGGTCCAGAGAGGACTCCGCTCCCTGTTTCAGGTCCAGAGAGGACTCCGCTCCCTGTTTCAGGTCCAGAGAGGACTCCGCTCCCTGTTTCAGGTCCAGAGAGGACTCCGCTCCCTGTTTCAGGTCCAGAGAGGACTCCGCTCCCTGTTTCAGGTCCAGAGAGGACTCCGCTCCCTGTTTCAGGTCCAGAGAGGACTCCGCTCCCTGTTTCAGGTCCAGAGAGGACTCCGCTCCCTGTTTCAGGTCCAGAGAGGACTCCGCTCCCTGTTTCAGGTCCAGAGAGGACTCCGCTCCCTGTTTCAGGTCCAGAGAGGACTCCGCTCCCTGTTTCAGGTCCAGAGAGGACTCCGCTCCCTGTTTCAGGTCCAGAGAGGACTCCGCTCCCTGTTTCAGGTCCAGAGAGGACTCCGCTCCCTGTTTCAGGTCCAGAGAGGACTCCGCTCCCTGTTTCAGGTCCAGAGAGGACTCCGCTCCCTGTTTCAGGTCCAGAGAGGACTCCGCTCCCTGTTTCAGGTCCAGAGAGGACTCCGCTCCCTGTTTCAGGTCCAGAGAGGACTCCGCTCCCTGTTTCAGGTCCAGAGAGGACTCCGCTCCCTGTTTCAGGTCCAGAGAGGACTCCGCTCCCTGTTTCAGGTCCAGAGAGGACTCCGCTCCCTGTTTCAGGTCCAGAGAGGACTCCGCTCCCTGTTTCAGGTCCAGAGAGGACTCCGCTCCATGGGCCTGGCCCTCCACCCCGCCCCCGGCTCCGGCTCCACTCCACCTCCCTCCTAGACCATTTCAGGAGAGTCTGGAAGCCGCTCCTTTGAGAGGGGGCTATGTAACAATTCACCAGTGTGAGTGCCCCTGATTACCACCAGAGGGCACTCCAACCTGGACTGTCATTCCATCATAGACTACATCACCCATAATCCTTTGCCCAGACTCATCAGCACTCACTGATTACACCTGTGTCTCATTTACCTTATTACCTCTGCCTATATCTAGCCTGTTCACCCTGTCATTCTTTGCTAAGTCTTGTTTAGTGTTACACTGCAATTCTGAGCATTTTCCCTGGGTTCATGTCTCCTGGTTTGTTTGGATTTCTTGCCTGTGTCCCGGATTACCCTTTTGCCTCTGTCTCGGATTACCCTTTTGCCTCTGTCTCCTGCCTTGTTTGCCTGTTTGGACTGCCTACCTGTGTTTTGACCTTGTCTGTACTTTTGACTACGATTGTGGATTACCCTTCATTAAAGCTGCGTGTCTCGGAGCAGAACATAACAATCTTAAAACGTATTACAAAACATTTATAAGCTACTTAATGTCTTCTATCTTCAGTTGATAAAGGCTGTGGCTGAAGAAAGTTGTAGTTTGTGTACTTATTTCTCTTTCTTTCAGTGCTCGTTTACAGCAGGTGTTTGAATGATTCATGAACACCAAACTAACATTTAAATAACATTCTATTAACCTTAAGGACATGTTTATGTTCTTGGAATATTACAAATCAACGTTCCTAGAATGTTGAATTGTTAATCAAAATGAAGTTAGTCCTCTAACGTCAAGAAAACTGGACATTTTTTACATTCCCTGAACCAACACTGAATATTTGGAGAACGTTCTTATAGCAAAAATCTGTGTTTTTTGTTGTTTTATTATTTGTATATATTCTGTAAATATTTATTTCTTGTTTTACTATTTCACTGTAAAAACAATGATTTTTGCACTAAAAATCATTCATTCATATCTGTCTGTGTGATTCATTTCAAGTCATCAGTAACTGAACCAATTTCTTTTATTTCATTTATCTAACTTAATTTATCTAACTTTACCATTTTAACAGTTTTAAAGGAAAAAAACATGCCGTTAAACAAGTTAAAATATGGACATAAATTGAAGTTCAAAATGAAGTTTATTTTCTTTGTTTATTTGTTGAGTGGCAGCACACAGCCCACTCACGGTCTGTAGGTGTTGCTGTGGCTTTGGAAGAGGTGTGTTTGTCATTAGCAAAATATATGAGCACTCGTCCTTGGGCTGAGAGTGAGAGAGAATGAATCACACATGTGCCACTGGAAGGGGCGTGTCCTCAGGGCTGCTTGACTGACAGATCTCTGGGCCAATAGAAGAGTTAGCACATAGGTTATGATTGAGAATGTTTATTAACAGTATTTGGTTATGGTTAGACTTGAATTTGTTACAAATTAGATATATAAAACACAGTTTATTGTACCCAGCATGTATGTAGAATGCTACCTTAGAGAGAGAGAGAAAGGGAGAGAGAGAGCAAGAGAGAGAAAGAAATTGTAGAGAGAAAGGGAGATGGAAGTAAAAGGCCCCCCAAGAAGAAGAGAAGAGTCAAGAGGGGCTTTCACACCGGAGAAACCTTTTCATAGTTCCTAGAACTAATGGCGAAAATACCTGCTTTTTGGTGTGTTCGCACCGCAGGAATTGGGAATGATTTTAGCTCTAGGAACGCCTTTTGGGGGAACTAAATTAGCTCCTACTTCAGAGTAGGGTCTAGCCCAGCACAATAGGAAATACCAGTTAGGTACGTGTACGCTGATTGGCTGAACGCACACAAAGCAAAAAGCTGGAAATAAGCTGGAAAATGGTGATAGATGGACCTCTCAACCCTTTACGCTAAGGAGAAAATCTGACGCAACTTTGAGAAACATGATATTGGGAATCAAGTCAAATGCTAATACTTTTCCATATACTGTCTACTTTGTATAACAGTTCTATCTAATAATGTATTAGACAGGACTGTTAAACAGATCGTAAACTAATGAAGACGGAGAATGTGAGCGCTGTGTGCTCAGGCTCTGCCGTTCTCAGCACCGTCAAAATAAATGTCCTCCACGCCATCAAAATAAAAGTCACAACAACAAGCGCAGCTTACATCACTTAATAGTTCCTACTGGCGGTGTGAATGCAACCAGGAAAATGGCCCCAGGGGAACATTTAGTTCTCGGGGAACTAGTTCCTATAACTAAGAACTACCCAGTGCAAAAGGGGCTAAGGAAAGAGTGACCCAAGAAAGGGACCCAGAGGAAAACAGAAGAGACAGAGCAACAGTTACAATCTACTTTTATCCCTCCCTTGACCATGGGACATTCAAACTGGCCGATCAATCTCTTTTTTTATTTACCACGCTTTCAAATGGATGCCATTTGCTTTGATATTTGTCATCAAATGCGATTCCAACAGGTGTGAGAGTGGCTTCAATGACTCTTTTGGTCATCAGTGAGTCTTAGCATGAGCATATTCTCTCTGTCTGTCTCTCCGTGGCCTCTTGGCATCTCTGGCAGGTTTCCAGGCCAAGACTGACAGTGACATTTGCTCCTCTGTTTGTAGCTCTTAAAGAGCTGCGGGTTTCCATCTGCTGTCTCGCATATTCACGCTTTCCATATGTGGCAAGCACGAGGGACAGACAGAAGAAAAGAGTTCAATAATGAAATAAACTACAAAGAACACTACATAAATTTGATCTTAGACTACGCCACCCTGGGGATTTCACCCAGAGAATATTATCAGCGCACAGGTTCCCCACTAAAGACAGGAAGACACGGAGACACGGTATTTATGCAAAATTACAAACATTTATTATACATTTATAAAAACCTCACACACAAAAAAGAAGGGGACAAGCCCCAAACATTCAAATACAATGTTAAAAGAAAAGAAGCTGCGGCCTCTATTAAAAGGTGCCCTCGCAAACCTCACACACACTGTACGCTCACGCTCACACTCACAGCACAAGGGCCCCAGTGAAGTGATCAGTCACGGCACACGGTGTAAACACCACCACCAAAGAAGAGAGGGGAACAGTCGATTTCCTATGCCAAAAAGGCTGCAGCTCCTAAGAAAAGAACACACTCTCCACACCACACTCACACACGCACACCATACAGAAAATAAAAATGATTGATTATATAACAGACAGGTGGATGGCAAATGTTCATCCACCAACCCGGCGGATAAAAAACCTTAATAGGCCCAGTTAAAACAATTGATAATAATAATTATCAAAATGACAAAGCAAGAAAAATCCAAACAAAGCAGAGCACCAGGCAGTTCGTAATCTTAAATATAACCAAAGCATCCGATGAGGTGGCGTGTGTACAGCAGGGAATATGTGTGTGTAATTTGAGCGCAGTAATATCAGAACATCATCAAAACAGCCTATAACAAAACAGCGGTGACATCACTGCACGAACTGCAATCCTCCGTCACATAGCTGCAGGATCAGGTACATAAAAAGACGTCCCTTTAATAGCTCTCAGCAGTCATCATTCACATGTCAATCACGAACTGAAGGGTACAGACACCCGCACAGCAGCCTCCGGTAAAAACAGGAGGAAAACAAAACCACGTTTGTAGTGGAAAACAATAGTTCGCAGCCTCAAACAGCTGTCGACTCGAAACGGTCACAGCAGCGCACAGCACCAGGCCAAAGAACGCAAACGTCACCGAAGACGCGCTCATGCCTAAATGCGGGCGCAAATTAATGGCATCACAGAATTTACTACAATGCGGACAAATGGGCTTCTAGCTCATCATGCCACACATACATGAACAGACAAAAGACATGGAGAAGCCATAATGATCTGGGCTATGTGTGTCTGTGTGTGTGTGTTTGTATATTAGAAGAATGTTACCATGCTATATTATAGCAGTATGCATTGTTATTATTATTAATAACAGAACTGCCATATGGACTTTTAATGAAAGCATTAAAATAAAAACAACCTTTAAATCTATAAAATCTATCATGTGGAGCTTCAGTTGAAGCATTTAAAAAAAAGAAAAATATCAACCTTCAAGTCTTTAAACTGCTTGTTTATATCTGCCCTAGGCTCCTTGACCCAGATAGCATTCCTAGGCTGTGGAGGAGAAACATGATTCTACTGACTCGATCAGAATCTAATGCCTTAAGCCATCACATGCTCCAAGCACCTACTGCAAACTTTCTTATGGCCCAGAGAGTCAGACTGGTAACCCAAAGCTTGCGACTTAAAATGGATAAAAAAGAGGATGATGGACCACAAAAACATTTTTTTTATATATATATTTTTTTTATTTACCATTATAAAATGTTTGGTCTTCAAATCTAGTCACTTAATAGAACTGAGCCATAACTGCAGTCACACAGTGTTCTTGTGCAGGCAAGGTCATCCCAGCGCAGTGTTGAGTTTTGGGAAGGCCACTGGTCCAGGATCAGTGCAGAAGTTCATTTCTTTTTAGATGTTTCAGGTGTAATGTGACTGAGAACTGCAGATTTCATCACAATAAAGCAAGAGTAACATTTATTAAACTGAAGAACATCATGGCAGAGAATGTCTTCCAAATCTAAAACATCAAAGTCAAAATCCTTCCTTTTAATGAAATTGAGTGATACAGGCTGAAAAGTAAGAGAAATGGGTGACATTATCTGAAAAGGAATGATGGAGCAAGTGATTACATTAGATGGCTTGCGATGTGATCTTATTGAATGCTAGAGGTAAAAATAGCGTTATGATGATAACGATGTGAGCTCGTGAGGCACTGATCTTTTTTGCATACCTGACTACAGCACAAGATCCCACATCAACAGAGAGATTCAACAGAAGTTAAGCAACAGATTTGATGCAACTTGTCCTGGTTTTTGAACAGAAATAAGGATATATTTGGTATTTTGACTGATTTGCTCTTTACAGAAACCTGAAGACACAATGGCAATGGATCAGCGGTGTCTTCAGAGAGAGTGGGGAAGTTCATGGAGAACAGCCAGAGAGGATGAAAACATGAATGGTGAAAATGGATGGATGGATGTGAACAAAGGCGAGGATGACGAGGAGAATCCACTGGAGGGATATGAGCAGTCGGAAGAAGAGGAGCTACAAGTACAAGCACATGAAAGTGAGAACGCTGTTGATGACGGTGAAGGATGTAGTGATTGTTTTCCTTTTATGCCTGCAAACAGTGACTTTAGACCTCTTCCAAAGCCAAACAGTGTTTTTATGTGTACAAATAATGATAATGCCAGTGATGAAGATGCCAATAAATTTGACAGTAATGTAGAGAATGCTGATGAATGATGAAGGATATAATAAAAATGTACCTGTTAGGTCTACAAATGGTGACGGTTTAGTTGCTGCATGTAAACAAAGATAAAGGCATTAGATTAAGATTGCGATAAATATGATGATGAAGATGACTGTTTTGCTGCTGCCTCTATCAGGTCCAATGACATTGGTGGTTCTAAAAAAAGACTTAACTTTTAGAGATTTAACATTTAGAGATGAAGAGCAGCAGATGACCGACTCCAGCTCGGAACAGGGATTGCTAAATCAAGAGTTATAGGAGGAGGAAGAAGATGAGGATGAATATGAAGGACATTGCAGTTCTGATGATACTGATGATTGCGACATGTATCCCAATAAGCTATACTCTGATCCTGTGTACCCAGGTGCGGTCTTCAAGGCTCTGGAGAACATGATGTTGTATTCGCTCCTCACTGACTTGACCATCTACACAGAGGATGGACATCAATTCCAGGTTCATTCTATTGTCCTGGCTGCAGTCAGTTGCCTTATTCAGATGAGGCTTAGACAGAAGCCCAGACAAGAACGGATTATGGCATTGTGTTTGGGGCCCGAGGTTCATGGTTCAGGGTTGGCAGCAGTGGTGGAGTTTGCCTATACGGGGAACATCAGCATTCTGAACAAAGACAATATGGAGTTGGTTTGGACTGCAGCTGTCAGCCTGGAAGCTCAGAGAGTTCTGGACCTCTGCACAGAGAAGGAACAAAGAGAACAGGACAAGGCAAGAGGGAAGAAAGAAGACAGAAAAAGGATTTCTGCTGAGGAACATATGAATGATAGTCTACAGCATATCAGACAACTGTGGACACAGAGAGTGGGATGTGACGTGGAGCTTGAAGCAGAGGGAAGAGTGTTTCATGGTAAGACAGAGGTTTAAGTTTCCTATGCATAAATCTAGATGATGCCTTCATATCGTAGATATGTAGATATCACAGTATTAATTTGATGCCCTCTGCATTTGCGAAACTGCTCGTAAACTTTTATTTATTTCCCACCCTCATGAAGCTCACCGGGTGCTACTGGTTGCCAGCAGTGACTACTTCAGAGCCATGTTTACCAGCGGAATGAAGGAGAGCAGGCAGGAATCGGTGTCTCTGCTGTTAGTCAGGGCTGCCAAGTTTGAGGCCCTCCTTAACTACAGCTACAGTGGGGCTCTTGCTCTTGGATGGGGCAGCGTGTTTGAGCTCACCTGTACATCTCTTCAATTACAGTTTCAGACTGCCTTCTCACTATGCCTTAACTTCCTGGAACAAGAAATAGACGCTTACAGCTGCCTGGATGTTGCATCTTTCGCAGAAGCCTATGGGATGGCTGACCTACTTGCACTTGCCAATGACTTTGTCTTGAGGCACTTTCAAGATGTGTCCATCACTCCTAAGTTCCGTGATCTTCCTGTAGAAAAACTGAAGAAGTACCTTCAAAGTGATTCCCTCTGCGTTCCCTCAGAGTTGCCCGTGTTCAAAGCAGTCATGACTTGGATTGAAGCCTTTCCCAGAAAACGGGTGAAACTCGCCAGGGAGCTGATGGGAACCATTCGGTTTTCCCTCATGACCTTTAAGGAGTTCAAAGAAGTCAAGTCTGTAACGTCTTGGCCGAACATTGGTGCCAAAAATCTCTACAAGTCTCTCCTTAAGGAGTTCTCCAGTTCTTCAGATGACCTGTCAAAAATCAGGGTCTACATGCCTAAAGACACTCTAGTCCTTGTTGGGGGTGAGAGGATCACTGATAATTTTGAAAAACGTAGACCCTGCAGTGAAATGTGGTTTAGCAATTCTTTGCAGAACCACGTTGGATTGGTGAAGAAAGTAGAGTGGAGAATGCTGGGAACTTTACCTGAGAAACCAAGATTCAGTCATGGAGTTGGGGTGATGAGGGGGAAGCTTTATGTAGTTGGTGGACGACATTATTATGGCAAAGCTGATACCATGAAATGCACCTACATGTAAGATGAAATATGAGGCTTCTTCTGTCTAACCTTGTCCCAAGTTTACCCCTTTATACTATGGACTACTTGTTCAATCTTTAATGTAGGTACGATCCCATCCATAACTCTTGGCAAAGGTTGGCTGATATGCATGAGAGAAGAAACAGCTTCACTTTAGTCATCCTGAATGGTAAACTATATGCTATTGGAGGAGAGAGAGACTCAGAGGTCAACATGGAGACTGTAGAGGTCTACTGCCCCAACATAAATTCTTGGAGGTTAGTACAGTAAATAAATAAATAACACGCACAACATCAGCTGTTGTTTTTGAAACAACATGTCTAGCAAGTAATCACAGGCCAAACACAGCTGCAAACTCTAACCCATGTCTGAATGTTGAACCCCAGATCAAACCCTTACCCTAATATTGGATTTGTTTATGGATAAGGCAGCATATTTAACTTTACAAGTTAACAAGTTTAACAAGTTTGTGAGTGATAGATGTACTGTTTGTACTGTACTGTCTAAAGGTCTAATCTTCACAAAATGTTTTCCAGCAGTTTGTGTCACCAGGAATTGACCGACAGCCAGGGTAATAACATTACTTATATGTCTTGTATGTCTGTCCCTCATATCCACATTAATTGCTTAACATGATTAATTATAAATGTTGTTTTAGTTGATTCCGAATCATGTCCTACTTCACTAAATGGCTTTGTTCAGAGTAAGAGTAAGATAGATTTAAATATCATAGAACATATTGCAAATGTATTGCAAAAGTTAAACTCTTCCTAATAGCTTGGTTATAAGAATGAGTGATGTTGGTAAACCTGGTCCCTCTCTTCAAAGCCTTTATTTTTAATTCTCTACTTTTCCAGTTTTGCCTGCCCATTAGACCAAGCTCTATGCTGTCATGCAGCCAGTGTATGGAATGGCACAATCTTCCTATCCGGAGGCTTAAACAGCCAATACCAATGCCTGTCGTCTATGATCCTTTACCACCCAGAACAAGGATCCACTTACCTGGCTGAGATGAGAAATGACAGAGCTCTGCACTGCATGGAGACCCTGGGTGACCGTCTGTACGTGGCTGGTGGGGTTTCATGCGATGCTGATGGCCATCTGGTAGATCAATTAGCCTGTGAGGTCTATGACCCTGTGGCCAACTCCTGGAGTGCCATTATGCCATTCCCAGTGCCTCATGTTGGGTCAGCATCAGCAGTCTTAGAGGGAAAGGTCTACATAATCGGAGGCTATTGCCATGATAACTACAGTGATACCAAATCAGTGCACCGCTATGATCCTGCAATAGAACATTGGGAGCACATGAGCGTGACACCAGGCCCAAACGCATACATAGCTGCCTGTGTGCTGCCCATACCTATTCACCTTAGAACGTAAGAGTACAATAAATTGTCAATACACTACATATCATTTTAGCATTGATATTGCGATGTGCACATCCGCGATAGTCAGTATAGGGATCGTAGTTGATCTGTGATCCGTACAGGCTAACTGCCCCCCAGTTTGGTTAGTTGCAAAGTTTAACCATCATAGAGTGAAAGTTTATCATTTGCATGTGTTTTTACGTCCTGTCAGTTTAAACATCAAGCTTGCACGCTGTTTTCTGACACAGAGCCACGCAGACACACGTGAACACCAAATTCAGTTATCTTTCTCTTCTTTTTGAGCTTGAACAGGCACATGCATGCACAATTAAGTCAAAATGCCTGTCTCTGTGTGTATCCTCATAAACACAGTCGGTTATGTGTTGTAAACAATTGAGAAAGAAAACAGATGTGTATCATTATACTAGATCTGTGCATTCATTTTAAAGTAACTGCAGCCTAATAAACCCACAGCTGTTTGTGTCACCAATGTTAATCAAACAACAAAAAGACAAAGAGAAAATTACTTTTGCAGCTTTAACAAAGGTAAATTGTATTAATTAATTGATTATATTAATTATATTTAATTTATACAGTGAAGACTATGCAGTGTTATTTTACATTTGATTATTCATTTTCTGTACCTGAATCTATCTATGCTTGGAATTTGTTTATTATTTTCTATGCAGATGCACTCCCCTAAAAAATCAACCCAATTATCCTAGAATGATCGATTCTTTACAAATAGAGCTATTAAAATCATCTGGTGAAATTGTTTTCATATCGCAATATATATCACAGAAAAACAAAATATCGTCATAGGTCGTTTTTTTCCAATGTCGTGCAGCCCTACAATACACACAGTAATGCATTTGACACGCCATTGACACAATTTTCCGTCTTTCAGTGTTTTTTTCCTGCCCTGTCTCAAGCGTTCGCGGCTGGATGATTGGTTTTTGGGGGCGGTGCGTTCTGACAATACCTTTCTTTCCCGAGGTGCATGAGGAGGTCACAAGATCCTGGAACTCCCGTTGTCTTCCCGTAATTGTTCGGCGGCCTTCTTTGCCCTCTCTACCCTCGACGGGGCCGCAGCGTGAGTGCTTCAATATGGTGCGGTGATCCTAAGCACCCCTCCAAACGCCTGTAGGTTTTCGTCTACCTTGGTGGCAAAGTCCTATAGAGCTGCGGGGCAGGCCGCCGCCTCACTGCATGCCATGGCCATCCTTCAAGTCTACCAGGCCAGGATGCTCAGGGACATGCACGAGAGTAGAGCTGACCCAGAGCTCATGGATGCGTGCCACCACTGACCTCACCCTCCGGGCGACGAAGGTGACTGCACGCTCCCTGGGTCAGGTGATGTCCAGAGCTGTGGTCCAGGAGAGACACCTTTCTCAGCGCTCCCATGTCCCAGGCTGGCCTCTTCGGCGGCGCGGTCAAGGACTTCGCCCAACAGTTCTCGGCTGCCTAGAAGCAGACTGAGGCCATAAAACACATACTGCCCCGGCGCCTCCACCCATCCGCCTGCTCGCTGCCCCTCGCTGGAGGTAGTTGCAGGAAGGAGCCCCAGTATGCTCCAGCCCCGCAGCCTGCCAAACGCCAGGCGAAGCGGCACTCCTGACGTGGACAACTCAGAGATGGGTTCCAGTTCTTTCCAGGAGATGGTAGCAGGGCCACTCCTTCCCCCAGAATCTTTTGTTTTGCTGCTGACCCAGACCCCAGTGGAATGCAAGCCTTTCCTGGTCTCCTCTGTCAGGATGCGCAGATGACCGCGCCCCCACACCGGGACACGCTGCCTCCCACGTCTGGGCTAGTCACTGCCCCACCCAGGGTACATCTGTGGTTCGCATGACCCCGCAGGTTCAGTTCTTGGGAGCCTGGCTAGAGCTTCCCAACCTGTCCCGCTGGCTCGCGAGAACCGCTATACCATGGTAGGTGGCAATGCCCCTGTCATGCATGCGGAGGTCGCTACCTTGCTGGTGAAGGTTGCAATCGAGACTGTCCCTACAACACTTACTTCATTGTATCCAAGAAAACTGGTGGGTTACGACCAATCCTGGACCTGCGCGTCTTGAACCGAACCCTTCACGGGCTTCCATTCAAGATGTTGACAGCTAAACGCATTTTCGAATGCGCCCGTCCGTTGGATTGGTTTGCAGTGATCGACCTGAAGGACGCGTACTTTCAATTTGAGGGCAAGAGTGCGGTTCCACTGAAATTATTTCAGAGGTTCCTGGGGCATATGGCATCCACAGTGGCTGTCACGCCGCTTGGACTGCTTCATATGAGACCGCTGGCCAGACTGGCTTCGCGATCGAGTCCCGAGATGGGCATGTCAACCAGGCACGCTCCGGGTACCAGTTACTCAGGCCTGCCGTCAGACCTTCACCCCGTGATCAAACCTCTCCTTTCTACGGGCCGAGGTAATGATTAGAATGGACCACCATTTTGTCAGTCACTGACGTAAATTGGAGTAACTGAACGAAAGGGAACATATGTCTCCGTTACATATGTAACCCTCGTTTCCTGAGGAGGGAACGGAGATGTTACGTCCCTCTGCCACTTCCGCTATACCGCTGGAATGGCCGGGAGTTCAGTCTCGGCTCCTCAGCAGGTAACATAATGTGAGATTGCCAGCGTCCTACCTTTATACCTTTATACCCACGCTGTGGGGCGGAGTTACGCTATGCAAATTCCGCAGACCCATGGCATTTCCTTGCCATTGGCTCGTTTTGTAAGAACATGAGGCGAAACCCCCATTTCATCAGTCACTGACGTAATGTCTTCGTTCCCATTACGTTGTTCCTTTAGTGTGTTATGTAGCTGTTTGTGCATGTATAAGATCTGCAGAGTTACAAAGCTCAAAGTCTCAAACCCAAAGAGATATTCTTTGTAAAAGTTAAGGCTCAGCCACGCCTTCCTAAAATGCTTTGTTCAAACACACCCCCATAAATCTACGTCAGTATGTGGGGGCAGAGTTTCATAACACCGCCCAAAAAAGAAGGCGTAACTTTTATTCTCGCTGTAGTATTGTCGCCGGCGTCACCATGTCGTGGAGACACTGTTTTTCGTTGCGAAAGCCAAACTACTTTGTTTGGCCTTCCAAAGGAGGACACAATTAGAAAACAGTGGTTAAGCTTTATTTACAACACTGTTCTAGAACAGTACAACCCAAATATTTGACTGCGTGTGCTGCACATTTTTCGGAGAACTGTTTCTAGCACCTGAGACAGCACAAAGTCGCGCTGGCAAAGTTGATCCATCTGCATTTTCCATATCAGATTTCGGGCTCGAATTGATAAGGTAGTGTTAGGGAAATAACAGTTTAGGACCCAAGACCAGTTGTGAAGAATGAAGACCAAGAATCAGGAGTGCAATTAATTAAAGAAAAATGTACTTAAGAAAAGTTTGCAGTTTCATCAGCAGAAGCCAGCTTCAAGTTTCTCAAGGAGTTCGTAGGCCGCGCTATCTCTCTACCCGTCTATCGTACATACAATTGTCCCAACAGTTATACTCTTTTCAAGGTCTAGCCACGTCATTACTGCAAGTTGAATGATTCTGATTGGCTAAGAGAAAATGGACAGCTATGGTACATTTCCACACATTGTCAGTTAATCAGATTCACGTGTGCATAGATCACTTGTTGACTCTTTCACCCCGGAATTAGGCACGTACTGACCTTCCAAGTCAAGTCAAGTCAACTTTATTTATATAGCGCTTTTTACAATGCAGATTGTTTCAAAGCAGCTTCACAGTGTTAAACAGGAAAATAATGCAACAGAATTTGATTCGGCTGTATAGCCGCTCTGGAGAAAATGGTGATGTCATCAGCTCATTTCAATTATCATATATATTCAAGTAATGTAGTTGATATAGTTAATTTAGTTTAGTAATTAAATTTATTTGGATATTTATTTGAAAGTTTAGTGTCCCAAACTGAGCAAGCCAGAGGCGACAGTGGCAAGGAACCAAAACTCCATCAGGTGTCCTAATGGAGAAAAATAAACCTTGGGAGAAACCAGGCTCAGTCGGGGTGCCAGTTCTCCTCTGGCCAATTAACAAACAGTGTACGTTTATTATTTTGGCAGCCTTATAGGTCAGAAGTAATATTAGATCAGATTATTTGAAAGATCGGAGGCATCACGCCGCAGACGGGTTTATTGAGGATGGCGTGTCGATGAGCAATTTCAGAGGGTAGACTAATTGACACGGTCTCTGCAGACACTTCAGGGATGCGTTGGTAATGTCTGGGCGCTGGTCCACCATCTGATCTGGATACGGACCGGATCCGGCTGACTGCAGTAAACCTCGGGATAAACAGAGAGACTAACATTAGCGTAGATGCCATTCCTCTTATGATGTAACGAGTACATCAGGTGTTATGGGAAGTGTTCCCGGTTCCGGTTGACCTAGTTAATGCAGCCTAACAATTTGAATAAAATATAAATTAAAAATGTTTTATGTGTATGCCATAGTAAAGAGATGCGTTTTCAGTCTAGATTTAAACTGACAGAGTGTGTCTGCTTCCCGAACAATGCTAGGAAGGCTGTTCCAGAGTTTAGGTGCTAAATAGGAAAAGGATCGACCGCCTGCAGTTGATTTTGATATTCTAGGTATTATCAACTGGCCAGAGTTTTGAGACCGCAATAGACGTGATGGAGTATAATGCGTTAAGAGCTCGCTCAAGTACTGGGGAGCTAAACCATTTAGTGCTTTGTAAGTAATTAGCAAGATTTTAAAATGTATGCAATGTTTAATAGGGAGCCAGTGCAGTGTTGACAGAACCGGGCTAATATGGTCATACTTCCTGGTTCTAGTAAGAACTCGAGCTGCTGCGTTTTGGACCAGCTGCAGTTTATTTATTAAGCGAGCAGGGCAACCACCCAGTAGAGCATTACAATAATCTAGCCTTGAGGTCATGAACGCATGAACTAACTGTTCAGCATTTTGCATTGAAAGCATATGCTGTAATTTAGATATATTTTTAAGATGGTAGAATGCAGTTTTACAGATGCTAGAAACGTGGCTTTCAAATTAAAGATTGGTATCAAAGAGCACACCCAGGTTCCTCACTGACGATGAGGACTTGACAGAGCAGCCATCAAGTGTTAGACAGTATTCTAGGTTACTACATGTGGAGTTTTTTTGTCTAATAATTAATAATTCAGTTTTTTCTGAATTAAGTTGCAGGAAATTACTAGTCACCCAATTTTTTACATCAGCTATGCATTCCGCTAATCTTGTGAATTGGTAAGTTTCGTCAGGGCGTGAAGAAATATAGAGCGGAGTATCGTCAGCATAACAATGAAAACTAACGCCATGCTTCCTAATGATATCTCCCAGTGGTAGCATGTACAGGGTGAAAAGCAACGGTCCTAGCACTGAGCCCTGCGGTACTCCATACTAAACTTGTGATCGGTGTGACATCTCTTCATTTACTGCTACAAACTGATAACGGTCAGATAAGTATGATTTAAACCATGCCAATGCAATTCCACTAATGCCAACATAATTTTCGAGTCTATTCAAAAGAATGTTGGGGTCGATGGTATCGAATGCAGCGCTAAGATCGAGTAACACTAACAGAGAGATACAACCACGATCGGATGATAAGAGTAAATCATTTGTAACTCTAATGAGAGCAGTCTCAGTACTATGATGTGGTCTAAATCCTGACTGGAAATCCTCACAGATACCATTTCTTTCTAAAAAGGAGCATAATTGTGAGGACACTGCCTTTTCTAGTATTTTTGACAGAAAGGGTAGATTTGAGATTGGCCTGTAACTGACTAATTCTGTAGGGTCAAGTTGCGTTTTTTAATAAGTGGTTTAATAATAGCCAACTTAAAAGTTTTCGGTACATATCCTAAAGTCAAGGATGAATTAATGATATTAAGAAGAGGATCTATGACCTCTGGAAGCATCTCTTTTAGTAGTTTAGTCGGTATAGGGTCGAGCATACATGTTGTTGATTTAGATGATTTAACGAGCCAATTGTTCTTCTCCTATAGCAGTGAATGAATGTAATTTTTCCTCAGTGACACTACAATGCTCTGTCTGATGTGGTACAGTAGTAGACGGCTGCATGGTTATAATGTTTTTCCTAATATTATCAATCTTACAAGTAAAGAAGTTCATAAAGTCATTACTGCTGTGCTGTTGGCAGACATCAGAAGTTGAAGCTTTATTTTTGGTTAATTTAGCCACTGTATCGAATAAATACCTAGGGTTGTGTTTGTTTTCTTCTAAGAGAGTCGAGAAATAAGCAGATCTAGCAGTTTTTACGGCCTTTCTGTATGAAATCATGCTCTCTTTCCACGAAATGCGAAAAACTTCGTTTTGTTTTCTTCCAGCTGCGCTCCATTTTTCTGGCTGCTGTTTTAAGGGCCCGGGTGTGCTCGTTGTACCACGGCGTTGGACTATTCTCTTTAATCTTCTTTAAGCGCAGAGGAGCAACTGTGTCTAAAGTGCTGGAAAAGAGAGAGTCAATAGTTTCTGTTGCAACATCAAGTTCCTCTGGGCTATCTGGGATGCTGAGGAGATGAAACTAAAGATTTCTTTATAAATAAAGTTCCTCATCAGTCTCAGCAGTGATAGTCCTGCCATATTTGAAGCGAGGGGACGGCTTTGCAGCCTTTGCTAAATTAAGTATTGTCATGGCAAAAAAATTAACTCTCAGTTGCACCACTGAATAAGAGACAAACCTTATTCAATTGTCTTTATAAAGATTTATTTTCTTGCAAGAAAAGAGTCACAGTCATACAGCCATCCTGAATGTCTGTAGAGTGCTAACTGAAGACATAACAGAAGCCACAATCTCTTATACCCCCAAAGTGTAAACAATCCTTCTCAGTAGTTTTCCACACATGGTAAAAGTAGGAGGCACAGCACACAGATTTAGAATTAGTTCTGCCCGACACCTTTGGTACAGGAGAGCCCTCAAATAAGGTGTCCCGCATGGCAGAAACACATGTTAGCTCCTGTATGATCTCAAACATATGTCTTAATTAATCTTCCTATGATAAAATTTTTCCACCACAATTCCCCCTTTTATCATTCATTTGATAATCTTACAAGAAAAATTTTAAAAATGTGTATACATAAAAAATAGAAGTAATAATAATAATAGTAAAAAAAATAGAAGTAATAATAATAAAATAAGCAAATTTAAGTCACTTATCACACTTATACCCTTCATCTCTGATTTTCGAATAAATGATCACTCTCTTAAATTTGTGAAAGAAGAAAGAAAACGCTTAGGCTGTTTTTGTGGGTAAAGTCCCTTAAACTTAGCAAGCAAAAACAGTTTTTCAATCTCTTGGGGACTTCTCATTCCCAAATTTAAAAGTAGGAAAGTCTTAATGCATTTCACTATCACCGCTGGTTGTATCATCATCAAATGCACCTGGAGATTCATCACCATCATTGTAAATAGACATTTTAACCATCTGGTGTGACATGCTGGATTTCACCAGTCTCTGTACTGAGCTGGAAATACACTGGAAAATACATTGCAGACACATCAATATCAGTACTACTATTTCAAGGATTGGCAACACGGTGAAACATAACCAATATCCTCATCTTTTCGGATTTGTTAACCACCCAAACCATTATTCGTCAGCTTTCTCAGGTTCTCTTACGCCCTTTCTCATAAAGTTCGTTGTCATCCCGCTGATTGTCACTGTACAGTTCTCTGTGGTTTCATTCTCGTCTTTTCACAGTGACTGCTGCCTGATGATCTCACCACTCTGAAGGGTTGGTGACCTTGTGTGAACTGATAACTGCATCTGTTGTTTAAACAGGATTTCGGCATACGCTGACATGTGCCTCTGGCTCCTTTCCTCTCTGTTCCTCCTTCTCCTCGATCGCTGGTGAGACTCTCCTGTCGTGGCTCGCGTGAACCCACGTCACCCTCTCAGCTACCTTCACGGCCATATGAGTCGCTTGCAACAGGAAAAATCCTAGCCACCTTTCCACCTTCCAGCTCTTCCTTCTGTGGTCCTGTATCACCACGAAATCGCTTGGCTTGATGTCGTATAAAGGAGTCTCAGCTGGTTTCCCCTGCCTTTATCTACACACAGACCTTAGATAACAGAGAAGACATTTCTTTGCAGTAATTCAACATTCTGTGGACGGAAGCTGTTGGTTACCCCTTTCCATTCCCATGGTGTTCTTCCAAAAAAAACACACTTATACGGCCTCAGATTTGCTCTAGGCCTCTTCTCGTTCTCATGTAAACAAATCTTTCATTCACCATTCCCCCTTTGGCTGCATGATCGGCCATACAGCCATTTAGCATAATTAACGAAAAAATTGTCGGGGTAACCAAGGCTTGCCATCACCACTTGTCCACACACCATTTTGAACCGTGCATGTCACACTGTTCCCATCGTTGTTTCTCTGGCCCTGTGGCGAAAGACTGCATAATCTGTAAAGAAGACAAAGCATTCTTGTTTATTTCAGATACTAAAAGACATTCTGGTTCTTTTGTCTCCTGCGCTGCCGTGGCCTTCGCAGCAGCGTCTGCTCTCACGTTTCCTGTTGAAATAAAATCTTTGTTGTTAGTATACGCTGCGCATTTACAGATAGCAACCTGGCCAGGCAAGAGAATTGCGTCTAGCAGATTAGACACAAGAGAAGCATTCAAAACTGGACGTCCATCAGATTTCAAAAAATTTTCTGTTTCCACAGCGCCCAAAATCATGCGCAACTCCAAACGCATACTGCAAGTCTATGTAAATCGTTACACTTTTACCCTCCATCAGCTTGCATGCTTCTGTCGGGGCTACGAGCTCCAGTCCTAATCAGAAAGTTTCCCAAAACATACTGAAAATATCCTATAAAATGAAAGACAAATCCATATTTCATATCTGGAAGCCGGGCTAAGTGAGCAAGCACTGTCACTGCACTCCTGTCATGTTAGGGGTGTGTGATACCTCCAAAATCCAAAACACCCGACAACTTGTCGCTATCAAGTGTTTAGCGACACATCACACATCCCTAGGCCAGACCCTCAGTCACTCCTCAGAGACCAAATACACATGTACCTTTCTTCTTCAAAAGTCCAAAATAAAAGAAAACATTCATATCATTATTTCCACCAAAACATAGACTTACTCAAGAACCCTTTTGTTAAACGTACTATTTCCAACCGACCCATTTTCAATCCTCATAGCCCACATCATATTTAACTTCAATCAGCTCGTTCACTCATCTTTATCTCGTGACATTATGCTTAATCAATTAATTAGGATTTCCTTTAAAGTACATTTTTCCTCTTAATTCATGTCATTTGGCAGTGATACTTATCAAATCCTCACTAGCCTTACCTTGCCACACCAAAATTGTTATAATATTACAAATTTTCATAATCTCCCCTATCATTTTAAATTTGTACTATGAGACATCATCAGTTTCTTTTAAAGCTGTTTTAACCCAATCTGTATTTTGAAAAGCATTCATAGTTCAATATATATTAACTTAATTTGCTTCATGTTTTTATAAATACTGTCAGAAGTTTTATTTTCACAACATTAATCTTGGGGGCTATTTCTCTCATTTAACTTACTTGTCACATTATTCCTCTATCAAATAGTCAGTCTGCAGATGCACCATATAATCATTATTGTTTCAGTCTTATCTCTACTGCTCTGCAGACACCAAAATATTATTTCTCAATCCCAGTCACACACAAAGCCTTATAGCCATTCATATTCTTCAACATTAATTGTAGTTCTCTATATAAATCAAATGTCATGCCTCCATTTAATGGAGGAAACATAAAATAAAATAAAACTCTTCTTTTTAGAAGTTATCCCTTTGTTCGCCCTGTGGCCTTTCGTAAATATTAGGGAGTCTCTGGATATTTTGGGTAGTGACTAGCTAATTTGTCACTTTGTCTCTGCCGTCCAGTCTATAAAATTTACCTCAGACTCTCTGCTGAATTTAGACAAGGGTGTTAACCCCATGATGGACGGCAGTCTTATCTCTACTGCTCCAGAGAGTAATTCAAATCATATTATAAATGACAAAAGTAGTCATAATTACCAGTCACAGACAGAGCTGGATACCCAATCCACTTAAAGCTCGTCTCATGTTCTGGATCATCTTCTCACCAGATTCCTTCAGAAGTATAAGCTTCTTTAAAGTTTGTAGTTTCACTTAAACCATCTGTAATGATAAACACTCATTCCAGAGGTGAATGATCCCATACACTCAATCAGGACAGAACGCTTTCACTAACCAACACATACAAAACATAAAGTTCAGTCACCAACGTACACACACATAACCATTAACTGCTCATTTTCAAATTTTCCTTTTAGTTTAAACCTTAAAAATGATTTAAGCCTAGCTTTTACATGGTCTCTTAACCAATTTCAAATCATGTCTGTTCATTATTCATTTGTCTTCACACACGTCATCTGGTTTGTTTTGGTTCTTTGTTTTGTTTCAGCTTTAACAGGGCGATAGCAGACACAGTACAATCTCTGCTTCCACTCATGCAGTCTCCACCATGTCTCATGTCATATCTAATGACCTGCAGGAGTAAAAACTCACAATAACATTAGTTCCTGATCACACAGTTTTACTGATAGCAATTAATACATTTTGTTCTGGTCTCCACAAAAGTTAATGACAATCCCCACATGGTCTCAGCCGGCTCTTGAAAGCCCTTTCCCACTCTTTTCCTCCGGGTCTTCCCTGACATTCTATTCACTAAATGCGGTTCCTGGGTGAGTGGTATGGAGGAACATTTCTGGGGCAGACTGCTGTATCGGTCACAGCTCTCCCCTGATGATGCTGCTGGCCTCACAGACATCTGCTTCACACACATACACACCTCACATAAAACACCCCCCAGTGGCGGCGATGACCCTCTGGCTTAGGTTGCTCTCTATCTGGCCAAAGAAAGTCTTACCCGTCTTTGAGAAATCACCTCATGCACACTGGTAACCGCTCGAGATCTTTGACCATTTCCTTTAACAGGATCAGATGTTTTCTGGAGCTTTGGGGAAAGTGCATTCAAGAGTCACCAGAGCCATTTGGTCTGCTAACTATTGGTAGAACATGGAGACAGGTTAATTACAACATAACTTAATCACTAAAATCCATCATACCTCTTCAAAGCCGCAACCAGTGTGTAGATTATACTCAGTGAATTTAACCATAACAACTGTCCATTCAATTTAATGTTTGGCTATCTCTATAACCCAAGCCATCGGTTCTATACATGGTGGAGGCTAAGATCAGACAAAGATGTTACTGGTCATGGAATAAATTAGTCAAAAAATTCAGTTCATTTAAAGTCTGTATTTAAAGACATCACATTTCGTTTTACCTGAAATATTTATCATTGCCCTCTTAATGGCAATTCTTTCTTTTAACAAATCACTGTCTATTATTTTCACTGATGACCTGTGCTTTACTATAAATATCTTATCACCTATGACACAGGCTCAGATATCAGCTTTGAGCTGACTTTACATGAGAGAGAGAGACTCTGAGACATTCAGGACCTGTACTGCATTTTCATAAACATTCATTTTCAAATAAACATTACCCATTAAAAACATTAAATTTGTCTTTTGCCCATACAATGAATTTAGAAACTATAAATTTCCACTCAGATTGAGTCTCTGTTACACAGGAAGTTAGGCCACCGCACCAGAAATGACATGGTGGGGCCGGATTCAGATAAGCGAATTATTTTATTTTAGCTAAGCCCGGGCTTATCTTTTGAAACCAAAACATCATCTTCTAGGGTTTTCAACATTTTAACACCAATTATTTTCAGAGTTAGAGGAATTTTCTCATAAATTTGTCATTTAAAACCCTCTACATAACTATTTGTATATCTTTACCACTCTCAGTCTGGTGACACTCAGCTTTCCCTCTTTTGGGAACCCACCATATTTAATTAACTATACCTTGCATGCATTTTTGGCCATATAATTTTCTCATTTGACAAAATACCGGTGTATCATATTCAGCTAGCTTGCTTTGAGACTTCTCCATGTTGGCAGTCTGTCTCTGTGGCTTTCCGCGCGCGCTATAATCTGTCGGACGTCTCCGTTCAGATCTGATTTCTTCACCCAAGACCAGAACGTTAGACACTCGCAATAGCATCCCAATTTGGTGGCCCGCATGACTACTTTTTCTACACAGTAAGCATTTCACGTCGCCTAACCCACATGATTGCAGCCTCCTATCAGCAAGAGGTCAACCACGCCGCTTTTAAAATGGCCCACGTGACTACTTTTTCTACACAGTAAGCATTTCACGTCGCCTAGCTCACGTGATTGCAGCCTCTTATCAGCAAGAGGCCAACCACGCCACTTGCCACAGAATCAGACCCCCCCCCCCCATGGTTTATTCCCTTGATTTCCAATTTTAATTCAACCAAAAATTCTTCCCCGAATTTTAAGTTTGTCTCTTACCAGAAGCGTCCCGTTGCCACCTCTGGTTCGTTTTCTCTAATTCCAGTGGTCGGACTCCCGGACCCCCTGAGCGGTCGGCCCCTCTCCCTCAATCTGTCGGGGTAGGGCTGTGACTCTAACGTCCAGGATGATCAGTCACCGTCCGCTCTCGGGGTCTAGAAGGCACATCCAAGGAATCCCAACTTCTGACACCAAATTGTCATGGCAAAAAAATTAACTCTCAGTTGCACCACTGAATAAGAGACAAACCTTATTCAATCGTCTTTATAAAGATTTATTTTCTTGCAAGAAAAGAGTCACAGTCATACAGCCATCCTGAATGTCTGTAGAGTGCTAACTGAAGACATAACAGAAGCTACAATCTCTTATACCCCCAAAGTGTAAACAATCCTTCTGCACAGCACACAGATTTAGAATTAGTTCTGCCCGACACCTTTGGTACAAGAGAGCCCTCAAATAAGGTGTCCCGCATGGCAGAAACACGTTAGCTCCATTAGCTTCCTCTATGATTACATTTTTCCACCACAGTATACACTCACCTAAAGGATTATTAGGAACACCTGTTCAATTTCTCATTAATGCAATTATCTAATCAACCAATCACATGGCAGTTGCTTCAATGCATTTAGGGGTGTGGTCCTGGTCAAGACAATCTCCTGAACTCCAAACTGAATGTCAGAATGGGAAAGAAAGGTGATTTAAGCAATTTTGAGCGTGGCACGGTTGTTGGTGCCAGACGGGCCGGTCTGAGTATTTCACAATCTGCTCAGTTACTGGGATTTTCACGCACAACCATTTCTAGAGTTTACAAAGAATGGTGTGAAAAGGGAAAAACATCCAGTATGCGGCAGTCCTGTGGGCGAAAATGCCTTGTTGATGCTAGAGGTCAGAGGAGAATGGGCCGACTGATTCAAGCTGATAGAAGAGCAACTTTGACTGAAATAACCACTCGTTACAACCGAGGTATGCAGCAAAGCATTTGTGAAGCCACAACACGCACAACCTTGAGGCGGATGGGCTACAACAGCAGAAGACCCCACCGGGTACCACTCATCTCCACTACAAATAGGAAAAAGAGGCTACAATTTGCACGAGCTCACCAAAATTGGACAGTTGAAGACTGGAAAAATGTTGCCTGGTCTGATGAGTCTCGATTTCTGTTGAGACATTCAGATGGTAGAGTCAGAATTTGGCGTAAACAGAATGAGAACATGGATCCATCATGCCTTGTTACCACTGTGCAGGCTGGTGGTGGTGGTGTAATGGTGTGGGGGATGTTTTCTTGGCACACTTTAGGCCTCTTAGTGCCAATTGGGCATCGTTTAAATGCCACGGCCTACCTGAGCATTGTTTCTGACCATGTCCATCCCTTTATGACCACCATGTACCCATCCTCTGATGGCTACTTCCAGCAGGATAATGCACCATGTCACAAAGCTCGAATCATTTCAAATTGGTTTCTTGAACATGACAATGAGTTCACTGTACTAAAATGGCCCCCACAGTCACCAGATCTCAACCCAATAGAGCATCTTTGGGATGTGGTGGAACGGGAGCTTCGTGCCCTGGATGTTCATCCCACAAATCTCCATCAACTGCAAGATGCTATCCTATCAATATGGGCCAACATTTCTAAAGAATGCTTTCAGCACCTTGTTGAATCAATGCCACGTAGAATTAAGGCAGTTCTGAAGGCGAAAGGGGGTTAAACACAGTATTAGTATGGTGTTCCTAATAATCCTTTAGGTGAGTGTATATGCCCTCCATGACACACTGGAGCCTGGGGATGACAACCGGGAATACCACTATGCTGCTTACAGAAATTTCACTTAGGGCAGGAAACCGTGTGGTCGTCCCCATTCTGCTGTGTGCGCAGAATACGTGATAAATTCCCTGACCCAAATGGGCAGTACACCGGATTCATTGTTGCTGTGTTGTAGAGGCATGCTGCTGCCCTCATGTTCTCCTATAGATGGGTATTTATGTTCAAAGGACTTGTTTATTTTATTTTTTGTTGTTATTTCTATTTATTCAATGTTACATTGTAGTTTTAATGTATATGTTCTATTACTTCTGTCAAAGTTTTGTTTGCCACTCTCCAGTTGATAATTTTTGTATTTAAAATATAAAGAATATATTGTTTTATGCTGCCTTCTTCACAAGAACCTGTTTATCAGAGTGGTAGCGTAAATATAAAAAAAACTTTTTGTATTTTTGAAAGATTTATTTATATTATAAAGAAAAATAAGTAATTAGTCTTTATAACAAATTTAACATGACTTACAATTTCTGTACATATTTGAGCACTTTTCTGAGGTGGCACATTTACATAAATTTGGAGTATATGCATCAAGTTTCAGGTTAAAATTAAGCAACAATAATAGTTTGGCTGGCTCAGCTGAAAGTCGACTTCTGAACTCCGGGGTTCAGATTGCTGAGGTTGTAGCTCAGTGCTAGTCTCTTCACTGGTAGTGTAAAGCTTGCTCCTTTGTGGAAAAGTAACAAAACAAAGAATTGCAATCAGATGAAGATGAATAAGTGCAATGTATAAATAAAGTATAATATTGTACTGATCAATAACACTAGTAAATCAAATCGAGAGTTATCATACCAAATTTTTACCAAATAAATAATTTATAATTATATTTCAAATTTATATATCAATTTGCATAAATTGTCCCATGACAGACGTCTTAGCTGAGAATGTGTACTACTACGTTTGGGACATTTTTTGCGGTACATACCTATACCTCTACTGACATGTGACTCCAGAATGCTGTCAATTGAAGGAGGTGGGACACTTGGAAGGAGGCCTAGTGGCCGGGGGTCTTCAGGCCTTGGAACCCTACGCCTTGGCATCCCCCAATCAGCCTGGATTCTTGCACGCACAATTGCTGCTTGCAGATCAGGAATGTAACTGTAGTCTTCAAGGCATATACAGTCCAACTACCTGTTTTCTTCTGGAACTCTCTGTGAAAGCTGTAATGAAAAAAAACTGGCTTTACACAAAAGCTTCTACAACAATATATGGTTAAGACAAACTTGAAGGACAATACAGCAAGTTCCACAGCCAATTCGGAGTGATTGAAAATACATTTTGTTAATCTTACATCTTTTGGCCATTTTTGTTGAGCACTGGTGGTCGATCTTTATGGTGGTTATAATCCAGGGCTGCCAGGAGAGTTCTTGCTTCATAGACCAGTGGCGAGAAGCTGAACCGCTTACTGGCGTACATTGGCAAGTGGTTGTGGAATGATTCCAGCTGACAGGTTGATCTGGAGAAACAAATTAGCAATAAACATTTCTGAGCCACCTCTTTTTGCGAACTATCACTTCCAGTGCCTTGTGAGCTTTTGAACCACTCTCCAGCCGTTGCTTGTCTTGCTACCGTGCAGGCAGTGACCAAGGTACCATTCGTGCTCATTTGTGACATGGTGAAGCACACTGCTCCATAGTTTCTAAAATACAAATACTGCAATCCGACCATACAGTCAAAGAACGGAAAAAGCATAGATATTGTAGGAATTGTAATGTGTGTAATGAGTAAGCTGTGCACGAAGAGAATCTGATCCTAAATCACTGAATCTCACTGCACATAGAAACATTGTACATAGTAGTGTTCATTTCGTCAGCTATTTTTTATTTAGTCTCAGTCTTAGTCCTGTGTCATATGTGCTTTTTAGTTTTTATCATATTTAGTCAGCCTTGTCCTGTTTTTGTTTAGTCAAGTTTTAATCGACTAATTGTCTGAGCATTTTAGTCTAGTTTTCGTCAATGAAAACTTTCGTCACATTTTCGTCATGCTGCATTGATAATCCTGATTATTTTGCTCAAAATTATAATCACAACAATATTTTCATTTGAGAATGACATTCATCAGAATTGAACTGATGACAAGGACAGCCATCAACTGTTAGACAGTGTTCTAGGTAAAGAATAAGTCAAAAATCCCACGGCACACCACTAGGATATATAATTAATATAACAAAACTGCACAAACATGCATTACTTCAAATGGCATATTAAAACTAGATATTATATTAAAAGTAGTACTCACATTTAATGTGAAACTGAGTAGGAAAACAATAAGGTCATAGTATGATGTTGTTGATGATACAACAGGATATTTAAAACAGCTACTACAACCAACTAGATGGCAAATACCAGACTAAGACTATTCTCCGCTCTTCAAATACAAAGAAACGATAGCCTTCATGGACATAGTGGGCCTCATTCATGAAACACGAGCAGAACGAATTTGTGTGCAAATCATTCATAAAGCCACTCTGACGTAAATTTCCGAAATCACGAAAATTTTTGTATTTTCAAAATGTTAGTTGGTACGAAAGAAATGTACACCTGCTCCCTACCATGTGTAAATGGTGCGTAAAACATTTGAACGTTCTGTGTTCTAATTTAGGCAAACTGATGACAATGCATTTTGATGCACTATGTACCATAATAATACTTCTTGAGTTCATTTGCCGTCTTTTTATTTATTAATTTTTTTACTGTTCAACTGTGGGAAATATGCAGCACTCGTCACTGTCACTTTTTAACCGGCCGTCCAATCACAGTGGAGGAGGGACGGGACAAATACTACACCGACCAATCATCCCACTTGTACAATGACTGAACAACAATGGAGAAGTCAATATTGCTTTTTACTGCATTTTTATATTCAGTAATATTCTTCAAAATGAGATACTTGTAACACATTACTGCCATGGATATTCTGTATCATAGCAACCAAAGTATTTCAGCTGGAAAAATGCTGCCTTTGCAAAGCGCTTTCAAGCACCACCAGCTGGCCGTTTTAAGAAGAGCACCAGCTGGCTAAAATGCTTTGGTGGACACATGATAATTAAATATTTATTGCTAGGCATATGGCCAATTAGTCTCTTTAGCATTTATGCAAAATACTGGAACCAAAGCTGAGAAAGAAGTCAAGAAGATTCCACAACGTTCCTGGACACGTCATTTGCGGTTGCAACTCAGGGACGGGGATTATGCTAATTATGAATGTTTGGAATTTATTAATATACACACATTTAACTACTGAATCTGTGGTATACGAAATGTTTGTGAATCTGGAGGAGAGTTTTCGTAAAGGTCAATTTTATGTGCAAATTTCTCAGAATTTTTCATGAATGGGACCCAGTGTTTCTTGAATAAAGAAAACGCTGTACTTACGCAAACATCAGTTCTTAATTTACCTTTGCATTGCAAACAAGCAGAGACGCTCCAAACTGTGCACTTCATTCTAAATGGAGGTTTGATTGACCTTTAAGGAGCCAATGGAGTTACGAGGTTTAGCCACAACTTATCTGTGTATCAACTTATATGTTATACACTAGGTGGGCGCTATTACGCATCTTCTAAAAGAGTACAGAATCAGAAACAAGCGATAGCATATGTAATCATATGCATATGTAAAATAAAGTGATTATCAACATTAAACAGCATATACACCGATCAGGCATAACATTATGACAGGTGAAGTGAATAACACTGATGATCTCTTCATCACGGCTCCTGTTAGTGGGTGGGATATATTAGGCAGCAAGTGAACATTTTGTCCTCAAAGTTGATGTGTTAGAAGCAGGAAAAATGGGCAAGTGTAAGGATTTGAGCGAGTTTGACAAGGGCCAAATTGTGATGGCTAGACGACTGGGTCAGAGCATCTCCAAAACTGCAGCTCTTGTGGGGCGTTTCCCGGTCTGCAGTGGTCAGGATCTATCAAAAGTGCTCCAAGGAAGGAACCGTGGAGAACCGGCGACAGGGTCATGGGCGGCCAAGGCTCATTGATGCACGTGGGGAGTGAAGGCTGGCCTGTGTGGTCAGATCAAACAGACGAGCTACTGGAGCTCAAATTGCTCCAGAAGTTAATGCTGGTTCTGATAGAAAGGTGTCAGAATACACAGTGCATCTCAGTTTGTTGCGTATGGGGCTGCATAGCCGCTGACCAGTCAGGGTGCCCATGCTGACCCCTGTCCACCGCCGAAAGCACCAACAGTGGCACGTGAGCATCAGAACTGGACCACGGAGCGATGGAAGAAGGTGGCCTGGTCTGAGGAATCACGTGTTCTTTTACATCACGTGGATGGCCGGGTGTGTGTGTGTGGCTTACCTGGGGAACACATGGCACCAGGATGCACTATGGGAAGAAGGCAAGCCGGCGGAGGCAGTGTGATGCTTTGGGCAATGTTCTGCTGGGAAACCTTGGGTCCTGCTATCTATGTGGATGTTACTTTGACATGTACCACCTACCTAAGCATTGTTGCAGACCATGTACACCCTTTCATGGAAACGGTATTCCCTGGTGGCTGTGGCTCTTCCAGCAGGATAATGCTCCTGACACAAAGCACAAATAGTTCCGGAATGGTTTGAGGAGCACAACAACGAGTTTGAGGTGTTGACTTGGCCTTCAGGGGTCTAGTGGAGTCCGTGCTTCGACGGGTCAGGGCTGTTTTGGCAGCAAAAGGGGGACCAACACAATATTAGTAATGTTATGTCTGATTGGTGTAAATCAAAATGTTACTGAATGAAATGTCGACCCAGGACGAGCAAAGTCTTGACAGGTTGACAGGTGTGTGAGGAAGTGCACTTACTTTATGTGCAGTGCAGTGTTTCATGGCCCTGTTCCTGGAGTCTCCTCAACACTGCACATTTACATGTCTCTCCCATCAAACACACCTGATTTAACGCATCCGCCTGTTATAATAACATGTTGTTCACTGACCTCTGATTCAGTGAGTGATTGATAGTTCAGAGTTCAAGTTTAAACTTGAACTCTGAGTTGACTTTCTCTGAGATGGGAAACTCTGAGTTTTGGGTTTCAGAACAGCTGAACTGAATTAGTTCAATCAACTCTGAGTAGACTGACTCTGATGCTGCGTCCCAATCCGCATACTATCCGTCCTAAATAGTATTCGAAAACAGAATTAGTACGTCCCAAATCGTAGTGTGTTGAGATGAGTATCCCAAAGATACCCGGATGGTCTACTATTTCTGGTCAGAATCTGAATGGCAGATCGACGCTCACTCTAACCCATTGCGAGTTGGACGAGGATTCGATTAGAACTACAAACGCGGATAAAAAGTGTTAAAAAACTACAAACATGACGGAGTCCGACGGTTAAGCAGAGAGTTTTAGATAAAGGGGTTTGAGTGATCAATTATCAGTATTTAACCTGAAGAAAAGATATTTATTCAGTGTTATCCACATTATATTTCATCTGCAGCAGCATTGAGAACTTTTGTAATGATACGTTTGGCCATTAACGTTTAAATGCATCATTATATTTAAACTGCAAACACATGAGGAGAGTCTCTGCATTAAAGACCCACAAATGGCATATCAACGTGCGACTGCATTTCTCTCCGATACGGTAGAAATGAAACTCAATGTGGATGAACTGTGAGGATGATTGACAGGGCAGTTTAAACAGTGATGGGATGCACGTAACTAAGCAACAGAGTCCGTTAAAGATGACGAAGTAGTATGTCCCAAAGCTTGCATACTCTTCTGCTACACACTCAAAAGTATGTACTTTTTCTTCACAAAAAGAGAACATACTTTTAGGTCGTAGTATAAGTAGGCGAATTGGGATGTAGCACGAGTTAAGTGAGTGCACCACGACTATGAAAAGCCATGATCAATGGAGCTCCGAAATTACGATTCACCATGGCAACAGCACCCAACAAAAAGATGTCTGCATACTTCCGAGTCAAACTGCAAGTTTAATTCTTAATCACTTTTATAATATCAGAGGTGAAAACTGGCAGAACAGTAAGTTATTGAACTAATATTCATTTTCATGAATATGAATATGATTTTTTTTCCCCTCTAGAAAACAAGACTAAATCTTTTCTTATGTAGAAAATGCATCTTGACTTAAGAATATTTAGATAGTTTCACTGGAAACAACAAGACAGAATTTTTATTTGCCATATCCACATGCATATTTATTTGAGCGGTACCATTTTCAAATGCTAGTTTACTATCAATATGAACATTGTTTGTAGGACAATATTGGGCAGGATGTGAAATAAAATAAAAAAAATTAAATAAAGATTTTCAAAATTAAAATAGAAAAATGTAGAAAATACTAAGATTATACTGTACATATTTTTGGCTATATATCGCCCAGCCCTACCCTATGGCTTGCTTTAAATGCTAAATTTAAAGTTTTATCTAAGCTTTGTCGCTGGGCCTTGTCTCTTCTGCAGGGATGATGTTGCACAGCTAACATCATCCCTCCTGAACATCTCAATGGCACTCTAATTCCTGGTCAGCAAAGTCTACTTGACAGTCTGGATGGAACTGAATGTATCAGTGTTCATGCTGGTGTGTCTTGGGTTTATAATGTCACCCATCAAATCGATCGATTCCACCAAGGGACCATGAAAGAAGCTTAGCACAGGCCTGGATATTTTCCTGTTTCGAAGACTGAGGCCACCATGTCACAGTATCATCTCCGTCTGTGAAAGTGGGCAGGGTCTGGTCCACACTATACTGAAGAATCTCCTGGTGAGAGGCAGCATCAGGTGGCAGCATGTGACTCAACATTTGTGTGAGCTCACTTTAATTCAAACCCAGTCCGAGAGTGCCCTCACACAACTGGATCTATGGCAGACAAACACTGCAGGGTCTTGCTCTGCAAAGGCAGCTTTTTCTGCAGGTATTTGGCACATGTAATGTATGCCCTGGAGACTTGTTGAAGGAATGGCTTAAGAAAACAACAAACACACATACATTAGTGTACATATAATCATACAAACACAGCAGAGGTTTCAAATTCATTATTGCAGTTACTCACAGGGTGCTGTGGAAGAGCCGGTCTGAATCAATCTGCGTCCCGTCCAACATACATCTCTCTCACAGGTAGCAGTTTGCCATCAGTCCAGAGTAGTCAGAGCTTTGGGCATTGGATTCAGGTGTTCAGACTGAACAAAGCAGGCAAGGAAGTTTGTGAAAAGTTGCAGCTGTTTGTCATGCAGTTTATGGACAAGTGTCTGACTGCCCTGTGAGGAAAATAACAGAAGCACAAAGATAAAAGAACATGTCTTAGGACCTACAAAGAAAGTGTTTTCAGTAACTATTAAACAAGAGATTGCTATAATTTCTTTTTTGAGATCAGCCACCATAGAATTCAGTTACATTTGTATCATCATAATCTAAATTTCATAATTTCATTTTTCTCATTCTGATTAGATAAAAAGCTTGCTGAACAAACCTTTTGGGAGCTGAACCAGGAATGCTCATGAACTCAAATACAGGGCTTAAAGTTTTCCGGCACCGTGCCGGATCTCTGGCGTCTGGCGTGTGGCTGCGAAAAAAAACAACCAAACATGTTGATATCACGTTCGATTTCATGAGTTCACCTACCAATGGTTTCACTCTTTCACTCTTATCCAAACTAACATAACCAATCAGAAGTAGAATGGGGCGGGTCTTGGAAAAGATCCAGCTGTAACCAGTGTTTCCAGATTGGGCGGGTTTTGAATTTGATTGTGCGGGTAAAAATCGCTTCGGCGGGTGGACAAAATTTGGCCTGGTTTGAGGTCAGTTTGCAGTTTTCAAAAACCAAAATTTTATAGTCTAATTTTGTTTGGTTATTGGTCAGCGATCAGCAGGCAGCCGTGCTCATTCATGACTGTATATTCAAGTGATCGCTATGCTGAAGTGGCATATATATACAGTAAGTTGTATCTACAGTAAAGAGTGGGAGAGTGATCCAACGTGGATTACACCTGTGGTGGAAGATGACTCGAAGACTCTTTATTAATATCACCAACTCTCTGAGAGCACAGTTAAAATCGAATATATGGGACTATATGACTCCTGTCCATCGTCATGACTGCGCTCTACTCGTCCCTGACAGCTGCTGAAAGAGGCTTGAATCAACGATTCATCAGTTTTGACTGTGCTAAGTGCGTTATGTCCTATGTGCTCCACGACGTAACGTTACTATAGTTCTGTCAAAGCGCAACACAAAGGCAAGCGCGTTGTTATTTTTTTGTTGGTGGATTATCGTACAGTATCAATGAATGACACATTCTGGCAGTGGTGTGTGAATGAACGTTTGTGAAATGCCTGCTAATTACGTTGTTTTTGCGATCTCTTATATTGATACTTTTTGCACTTAAATTGGCTTATTCTTACTGTTGACGTTAAAAATGCTGTTTTTCTGAGGGTCTTGATTGCTGTTTTGACTGTTTCCACCTGGACATTTTAGTCATATTTGCTAATTCTCTTTAATGTATTTGCAAATACATGAGCCAGCATAGTCGGCAGGATGGAAGGTACATTTATGAAGCCTGGGGAAGACAGCCTAATTGATAAAGGGCTTAAAAATAAATGGCGCTGGGCGTGGATAGAAGAAATAGGCAGAGACGGCAAGCCTTTTGGTAGCTGGTGTGAGAAATTAATCGTGCTTGCTTCTGCATGTTGTGCTCGAGAAAGCTAATTCATGCATATAGCGGTAAAAAAGACAAATTAGACCCGGTCATAGAACAGCTGTCCGCGCTCTCCAACACACATCAAGATTACCGGGAGCAACAACCACAGCTGACGTATCACGTAACAATGTTTTTGTTGTATTTTCTGTTTTGTATTTATTTCCCATTATTTAAGTTTCCTAATTCAACATGGATTTCTCATTACAGTATCACTGTGAATATCATAATCATTTGTTTGCAATATAATCTACAAATGCATACACAGATGACTGAGGGGGGAAAAGGGGGGCGTAATATTGTATTTGTAGAAAATAAAATGCAGTAAAGGAGGTGGAGAAATGGGCGAACCAGTTTTTGTTTTTTTGTGGAAAAAACACAAGTAATATGCTTTTCAAATAAGAAAAATTATCCTATTTGGCATCAAAATGTATGGTCATCAGCTGGAACAAGTAAAAGTAGTGAGCTTTCTGGGTATGTGGATGGACTCTAAATTAAATTTTGGAGTTCATATTTAGAAATTGATAGAAAAATGCAAAAAACGAATAAATGTTTTAAGATGCTTGTCAGAAGCTGATTGGGGAGCAAGCTGTCAGTCACTGAAAATAAATTATTATGCAGTGATCAGGTCAAACATAGGTTGTGTTGTATGTGGTTGTATGGTTTACAGTTCAGCGAACAAAACCTTACTTAAAAAAATAGAAGTAATACAAAATCAGGATTTGCGTATTTGTTGTGGCGCATTTAGATCTTCTCCGGTAGTATCATTACAAGTTGAATTGGGAGAATTGCCGCTAGAACAATGTAGACTTCTACTGAAGATGAGGTACTGGTCTGGTGTAAAAGGATATCTGGAAAGCCATCCAGTTAGTACGGTGGCCGGGAAGTGCAAAACAACATTACAAAGTGTGAAACACTTTTACAAAGCTCGAGACAAATTTACATTTTGGAAAACATTTTTACCTATCATAAAACACAATTACATGGGCAAAACACTTTTACCAAGGACAAAACAAATTTACATTTTAGAAAACAAATTAACAAGACGCAAAACACTTTTCCCAGTCCTGAAACAAATGCACAATGACAGATTCTTCACGGAAAGGGAATGTACCACACACCGGAAGTGACACGGTGAAAGGTGGTGTTGTTGGTGAGTGCAGTCAGTTCGTGTTGTGGTTGTGGAGTAAATGGCGCAAGTAAAGTTTATGGTGACCGAACATGGACTCCGGCCGAGGTATGTTTTGCCCGTTTTGTGGCAAACACATGAACAGCTTAACGCGGTTTTGCTTTACGTGTGGTCGGTGTTTGAAGTTCCTAAAGGACGTGGACCAGACGGAAACACAGGGGACGTCTCGACAGCCGGACAGTGCTAAGCAAAGTAAGTTGTTATTTGTTATGTTTTTAGTGTAGCAAAATGCTAGCTATCTGAGGCCATGTGAATAAAAATCAGTAATGCTAATAATGATTTTTTTGAGCGGCTTATAACTTATTAAGGTTGTACTGACCGTCCTATACAATTTTGCAATGCTCTGTATGTATTTGTGTGTATGTGTATATTTATTTTACCTATGTATACATTCATTATATATCTTTGTTGTTTTACTAGATAAATGTAGGATTGATGGTGCCACATGAAACTGATGAAACCGATTTAAAACCTCTAAGAGGGAAAACACTCCCGTTATTTACAGCCCCGGAGGTAGCAGCACCTGATCTACTGAAACAAGCTGTACAGAAAATGAGAACATTTAACAAGGACATGCACGAAGGACCTTACGTCCTTTTGTATCCAGACTGCTCAGAGGTGGTCCATGTGCCTGGGTCAGAAAGTCCATTCAAATTGTCAGAATATAAAAAGGAAATAGGAAAGGCATATTCCAGGATCACTTTTTTCATTTGCCTAAAAAACACTATAAAAGAGGTAAGTGAATCTCATGATTCAATATTTTTTACATATTTTGATACTCTGCTGGAGGATAGATAATGTTTGTTTGATTAGTTTTTTTTCAGTGGATGATCCCTCAGACTCTGATTCTGATTCTGAAATTGTCATCACAACAAGGAGCACAGCTGAATTCAATCGAGCTGACACTTTAGTACATCAGTTGTTTCTCTTTTTAAATATTTATGTATGTTTGTATTGATTTATTAGATGTGCATTGGATTTTACGCATAAAATCTTGGTCAATATTTTAGTGGAAAAAGGTTTGTTTTGATTATTTTGCAGTAACTATTATACAGGAACACAGGAAACTATCCAGCATTGATATATGCTGTATATGGTAATGGAACAATAATGGAAGTTGTTGAAAATTGTTGATTCATTTTCCTCTCAGGTTTTTGAACCACAAAATCAAAGTACTCCCATACTCAAAATGGAAGATGAAAGGTAGGTGTTGCACACAAAGGAACTTTCAGGCGTGCATGGGTTGAAATTATTGACTGGAAATAATAATAACTTTTATATTTAATAATAATTTTATTGGGCTGCAGTGCTTTCACTACCAGGTAAAGGGCAATTAAAAAAAAAAATCATTTAACTCACAAAATTGTGATAAAACTACTAGCAGATATTTCACTACTTATTCACATACACATTATACATTTATATTGCTGTTTTGGAGATGTCTTACCACTTTTACTCACCTGGAAATACAGCAAGACCGCACATAAGCGCACCGTTGCTACATGCTATTGGCTGTTTCTGTAACTGACTGAGGTGCCCCCTCGCTCACTACCTAAAGGACCCACAGCTGCTTGTGTGAGCTTTACTTAATTCACCTGCAAGCGCTTATTGGTGTGTCCTAAAAACATAACAATAAGCTCTTGCAGGTGAATAAACACAAAGGACACAAATGAAGCAGACCCTTAAAAAAACATGTGAGAATGATGTGGGGGGATGTAATGAGAGACAATGGTTTTTTCCAATAGGAATCTTTATCTTGGTGTTTACATGATTTGACTGTAGGCCTGAAGGACACCTGCTGGTTTTAAGATGTCTAAAACACCCACTCTAGCCCACAACACCTTGGCCACTAGAAAAGACCCATTGTCTCTCATTTCACCTGTTTGATTCGCTGACGAAGGCTAGATGCCAAATTGCATGAGAGTACTTTTAAATTGGTTCTGTATGACTTGGCCACTCCAATACAAGCATTTTAACAGTTAAAAATTAGTAGTTTGAGCCTTCAGATTTTTCTTATTTTGTACCTTTTCTATTCAAAAAGCAACTCAAACAAACTCAGATTTGAGTCCAGGAAGCACGCCTATCCACATGTTCTTAAGAAATAATCTATCTTTAAGTTGTTGGTGTGATCAGAGAATTCGCTCTGATGAACTTGAAACAGAAAATACCATATGTGTAATGTGATTTATAACAAAATAATCTTTTTTATAAATCTTTCTGTTCCCTTTACTCAAAACTACATTATAGCCTTTATCATGGAGCTAATCATTCTTATGTTTTATCATGTTTCAGAGATGCACCATGACATTCATCAACAATTCAGCCAGGACAGGTAATAAGGCAGACTGGCACCATGACATTTCTTGCTGTCAGTGTTGTTGTTTCAGACATTTTAATCTTTTTATCAGATAGTAATATCTGATGCTGAGATCTGGATCCACCTGAAACAAATCCTGCTACAGGTAAATAAAAAAAATCATAATGATTGACATAATTTAAATTTATTTAACTGATTACATGGGGAAGACATTTTTGTTTGTAAGATGTTTTAACATGGAAATGGTAATTTCCCAACAGTAAATACACAGACCTGTTAAACAGGAGGACGAAGAGCCGATTGCTGTCAATGTGAAGAATTTCCAACACACAGCAATGTAATATGACAGCTTTTGCCTATTGACTATAGACTATAGTATACAGTTATTGACTGGGGTGTTTATGCCCCTTTTCATGTGTTTCAGATGGAGAATGCTGCTTCATTGGATGCTCTGCACGAATGTATGTTGAGACACAGCACAATGTTACAGACAGCAGGTTGTCTGAGACATGTGGCTACTGTGGAAGAAAAGAGAGAAATCATTTCAGACTACCTCCAATGGTATATTATTGACCGCAACTCATCTGTAATTGACAGGTAAGATGATATTTGTAGTGATGAGATTTTCTTCTGTTTTATGAATTTATATAAGAATTTTTGGTAACGCTTTAGATTACAGCCTGGAAAGTACTGTGTAACTAAAGCGAAGTTACAACGTAACTTTCGGTAATTATAGCGTAACTATAAAGTAAGTGCGTGTAGTTATAAGGGAACAATATGTAATATTTGGGGAATAAAGGGGTAACTATCAGGAGAATTAACAAATTATTTATACTGTAATAATTTTTTTAATTAAGGGTAAGTATGAATTTATGGGCTGTAAATTAAAGTGGTGCTTGTTCCCCTCTTGTTTCATGTAGTTACAGGGTAAGTGTGAATCTGCGGGCTGTAAATTAAAGTGGTGTTTGTTCCCCTCTTGTTTCATGTAGTTACAGGGTAAGTATGAATTTATGGGCTGTAAATTAAAGTGGTGTTTGTTCCCCTCTTGTTTCATGTAGTTACAGGGTAAGTATGAATTTATGGGCTGTAAATTAAAGTGGTGCTTGTTCCCCTCTTGTTTCATGTAGTTACAGGGTAAGTATGAATTTATGGGCTGTAAATTAAAGTGGTGCTTGTTCCACTCTTGTTTCATGTAGTTACAGGGTAAGTATGAATTTATGGGCTGTAAATTAAAGTGGTGCTTGTTCCCCTCTTGTTTCATGTAGTTACAGGGTAAGTATGAATTTATGGGCTGTAAATTAAAGTGGTGCTTGTTCCCCTCTTGTTTCATGTAGTTACAGGGTAAGTATGAATTTATGGGCTGTAAATTAAAGTGGTGCTTGTTCCCCTCTTGTTTCATGTAGTTACAGGGTAAGTATGAATTAATGGGCTGTAAATTAAAGTGGTGCTTGTTCCCCTCTTGTTTCATGTAGTTACAGGGTAAGTATGAATTTATGGGCTGTAAATTAAAGTGGTGTTTGTTCCACTCTTGTTTCATGTAGTTACAGGGTAAGTGTGAATCTGTGGGCTGTAAATTAAAGTGGTGTTTGTTCCCCTCTTGTTTCATGTAGTTACAGGGTAAGTATGAATTTATGGGCTGTAAATTAAAGTGGTGCTTGTTCCCCTCTTGTTTCATGTAGTTACAGGGTAAGTATGAATTTATGGGCTGTAAATTAAAGTGGTGCTTGTTCCCCTCTTGTTTCATGTAGTTACAGGGTAAGTATGAATTTATGGGCTGTAAATTAAAGTGGTGTTTGTTCCCCTCTTGTTTCATGTAGTTACAGGGTAAGTATGAATTTATGGGCTGTAAATTAAAGTGGTGTTTGTTCCCCTCTTGTTTCATGTAGTTACAGGGTAAGTATGAATTTATGGGCTGTAAATTAAAGTGGTGTTTGTTCCACTCTTGTTTCATGTAGTTACAGGGTAAGTATGAATTTATGGGCTGTAAAATAAAGTGGTGTTTGTTCCACTCTTGTTTCATGTAGTTACAGGGTAAGTATGAATTTATGGGCTGTAAATTAAAGTGGTGCTTGTTCCCCTCTTGTTTCATGTAGTTACAGGGTAAGTATGAATTTATGGGCTGTAAAATAAAGTGGTGCTTGTTCCCATCTTGTTTAATGTAGTTACAGGGTAAGTATGAATTTATGGGCTGTAAATTAAAGTGGTGCTTGTTCCCCTCTTGTTTCATGTAGTTACAGGGTAAGTATGAATTTATGGGCTGTAAAATAAAGTGGTGTTTGTTCCCCTCTTGTTTCATGTAGTTACAGGGTAAGTATGAATTTATGGGCTGTAAAATAAAGTGGTGCTTGTTCCCCTCTTGTTTCATGTAGTTACAGGGTAAGTACAATAAAAACACGTACACAATCTGATATCACTTGGAAATCTTTATTTGAAAAACAACTTTTTTTCAAACAGATTAACAACACTTATTCGTTTCTCTTGCTTGGCTTGGCTTGCTTGGCTCTTCTTATTCGTTCTTGCCACAGATGAATCTTAAGAGGGAATCCTATGTCTCCAGCTATTCTGTAGCTGTATTTAAAGAAAATACAGTGCATGCAGAAATGTCCTCACCTGTTCACGCTTGACGTAACTTGAAGCTGACTGGTCACACGGATGTCGGATGCCGTCTGTTTTTATTCTCATGTTTTTTAATTAATGCTCACAACATTAAACAAACAATAACATAATATATGATAACGCCAGAGAGACAGAGTCGCCACTTGCGCGAGAACGTCATGAAAGCTTGAAGCTTCTTTACTCACGCACGTCGGATGTGAAAAGATTAGTAAATTATGAGATCATTTCTCAATACTTACCCTGTAACTACATGGAACTATTAACAGCCTGCAGATTCATACTTACCCTGTAACTACATGGATAATTACCCCTTAACTAAAAAATACTTTCAGTAAATCATTTGTTAATTCTCCTGATAGTTACACCTTTATTCCCCAAATATTACATATTGTTCCCTTATACCTACACATACTTACTTTATAGTTACACTATAATTACTGAAAGTTACGCTGTAAATTCGCTTTAGTTACACAGTACTTTCCGGGCTATAATCTAAAGCGTTACCACATTTTTTGTTTGAAATACCTCAGGGTCCCCATCTTAGGTTTATGCAAGCATGTATATCCGTTATCAATTTGTCACTGTGACAGAATTTGTAACTTAGTGTATTTCAACTGATATGTGATGTCGCTTCATTCTGTGCCTTGTCAAACTACAGTGCCTTCATTAAGTCTACACACCTTATAGATTCAATTTAAAATAGATATTAATCTTTTTCCTCATCAATCTACACACAATACATCATAATGAAAAAGCAAAAATAGAAATTAGATCTCAGGTTTCTCCTCCTGACTAACTCCTCCATAGAGTTCAAGAGGAAAATCAGTCCAGTTACCCCTTAAAGTGATCCATCCACCTCTGCTGCACATCTGGCAGCAGAGTGATGGTTTGAGGCTCACTTGATCCATCAAACCCTTGATGACTTGCTGCTGTTTATCCAACCACCTGCTCCATACTGTGCCAGTGTCATTCACATCTGAATCTACTCCTGCCCTGATTGGTGTGGTGGGAATTACTAGAATTGTTGGGTCTTTGTATATTATAGAGTGTGGTCTAGACCTACTCTATCTGTAAAGTGTCTTGAGATGACTCTTGTTATGACTTGATACTATAAATAAAATAATTAAATTGAATTAAAGGGTTATATAGGTTATTATATATATAATATAAAAGCAGATATAACAGTGTGCTGATGTTGATGGGTGTGTAAAGCCTGAAGCTTCATACACGAGGAATCCAGGCTGGAATTACTTCCAAAGGTGGTTCAACAGCGTACTGAGAAAAGGGTTCATTAACTTATGCGAATATGATATTTCATTTTTTTATTTTTTATTAAATTTGCTACAATTTCTAAAAAACTGTTTTTGCTTTGTCATTGACGTATTGTGCATATACTGATGAGGAAAAAGATTAATATTACTATTTTAAATTGAATCTATAACACAACAAAGTTTTGAAAAGGTGCATGGAGCGTGTAGACTTTCTGAAGGCACCGTATAAGTGCTCAAGCCACCCAGCCGTTTCTTCTGGGTCTTCTGTTTCTGTGTGTAATACTTAGTTTGTAACAATTATCTTTTAAGGGTTCTTTAAATCAATTTTCAACACAACCATTTTTCCCCCCAAATGTACATTTGTTAAGGTGGATAGTAATTGTAGAGAAAAGAATATTTCATAGTTTTCTTTAGTTTTTGTCACTACACAGCAGTGAAACAATGTTTGTGTACACTTTATAGATTCAGGGAGGGTCTTTCAACCCTTGAGTTTTTGACTGCACTACAGCAACACCCTACTTTGCTGGCCCCTGCCCTGTGCCACTCTGAAAAGCAACTCACTGCTTTTGACCTTGAGATACTCTTCAAACCTGACCTCAGTCCTTCGGGGAGTAATCAAAGACTTAAAGAAAGTCAAACCATGAGCTACTGGGCAGACTATCTCCTGTATTGTGAAGGTTTGTTAGTTTGTTTTTTATAACTAGTTAAGAAAACAGATGGCAATTAAAGCTGCAAGCAGAATTTATCGGGGTTCAAGCATTTCCGGCCTTTAAGCACATAAGCATCAAAAGTTTTATTTAGCAATAATGTAACCACCTAAATCACAGAAGGAAAAGACCATTACAGGCAATTTACCATAGGAATTATATCATTTTTCAAAGCTTTGTGAAAGTTATAGTGCCACCTATGGTCCGATCTCCATGAAATGTGGCATGCTTCTTTAGAACGCTCACCAATCAGTTCTGAGTTTTCGTTTAGGATATATAGGCTTTTGAGTGTTTTGCCACGCCCATTTTCTAAATGACCCTGTTATGGCTACCCAATTGGTAAAGTTCAACTTTTTTTAATAATTATTGATCTAGAGAGTACAGAGAATTGTACTGCACTGGTTTGGTTGCGATTGGGCGAAAAATCTAGGACTAGTTCGCGCAAGTAGGTTTTTAAGATCATTTGATTGACAGCAGTAGTTTGATATACATCATGTGATTACAGAGCCGTAAAACTTATAATAATAAAAAAAAAAAACCCTAATAATAAAAATCAGTACAATTACAATAGGGTTTCAGCTCTGAATTGTTTTTCTTTGCAGAAGGCCAGGCTGCTGTGTCTGTGGAAGATGTTTTGATGTTTGCTACTGGGCTGTCTTCACTTCCCCCATCTGGCTTGGAACCACTGCCACAAATAGAGTTCCTGGATGACTCTGCGTTCCCAAAGGCAAATACATGTTCAAACTCCTTGAAATTACCACTCCTAGACTCATACACTTTGTTTAAGTCATAAATGGACTTTGGAATTCAACATAGTCCAGGATTTGGCTGTTTTTAAGCTAAATGATCGATGACCCCTAGAGTTAAGACTCTGAAAACATTGTTGTTAAAGGTTCACTTTAAAGTGCAGTTGCCAAAAAAATCTGTATAATGTAACAGTATGTGAGCATGTTTTTTTCTCACAGTTAACATTTTGAAAATGTTTTAGATCCGTGACTCTCAAACTGGGATCCCTTTGTGAATCACTGTTTTAGATAAAGAAACAAGTAGTTCAAGAAGTTTTGTTTTCTATACTACAAAAAATTAATAAATACTTATTACTATTTTTGATTCATTTATTCATTTACACCTAAAAACAATTAAGCTGTGGGTGACAGATTCATAAACATTGTGTCGAGACAGACAGCAGTATTCCACCACTACAAAAACCCCTCCCTTTTTGATCATTTCATAGCTGAGCCATTTCTTTTAGTTTCATGTACAGTTCTGATGCAGACTCCCAGTTCTCAGGCTTCTGTAACTGATTGCGTCCAAGTCCAAGTACTCCTGCATGTTTGGGTCACCACAAGGAGTCACTGACAGGCTAGCCTCAGGAAGGGCATCCAGTTCAGCCTGTTCAATCCGCAGTCTCTGGAGCCAAACCTATGTTAAATAGAAAACATAATTGCATTTCTTTTCATTTAAGCTAAAACATTAGAATAATACTTTTATCTGTTTATTACCAATGTATCACCTGTGTGGTAAGTAGTACAGTTCATTGGGCACTCCTCCTGGACATGCTGCTGTTCTGGAAAAGCGAATCCTGTGACTGTTCCACAGTCTCACACACTCATCCAAGTCCTTCTGAATAACATCACCAAAGCAATATCTCAATAGGCACTGATGCTCATGACTCCCGTTGAAGTATCCGGCTTCTCTAAGGTCTGCAAATAACTCCATCTAGAACTGAGACCTATAGAAATTGATACAAATTGTAGTTATACTTTTAAGCATATACACATATGTTTGAATAATAAAATCAAAGGTTAGTCGTAATGAAATGTATGGTCTGCATCTTTTGGTCATTCGATTTTCTTTTCAGGAACAACTACTTGTCCTGACGGGCTGTATTTGTTTTACATTTTGTATTGATCTTTATTGTGCTCGTTTTTTGTTTTTCATTACTCGTTCCTGAGAAGAAAATCGAATGACCAAAACATGCAATGACCCTTTATGAAGACCACTCACCTTCCCTTTCTAAATATAGACCACCAGGACTCAATACGCTGGTTATTTATAGACGAGCCATACATGTGGCTGGACGCGCCAGAGTAGTATTCACTGTGATGGTGGCGTAGGGTACATTGAATTGCAGCCATTATGCCGTTCTCAGTGCCGCAATCAGTCCTCAGTCTCATGGGGATGACACCGAGGTTTCGCACACATGACATGAAATAGTGAGCAATCACTATTGGGTTATTGTTTGTTGGTCCACATTCAAACCACAGTACTTTACGTGAAAATCCATCTGTGCATCCCGACATGGCCAAACCGAATGGCTTAAGTTTATCATAACCATCTGCGTGCCACATATAGTTAGGTCCCATTGAGTGGTAGGTTCTTCTTGTAAACCTTCTGCGTGTTCTGCTCTCACACCCTTGAGGATTAAGCTCCCGGAGCAAATTCATCACATCATCTCTCTTCACTCGAAAATTGTACTTTTGTTTAAGTACCTGCCACATCGTGCGGTAGCCAAATAGTTGTCCAGGTCCACGAAGTTCCAATCTGATGGCGTTACTCACAGAGTTTGGAGAGGAATAATCCTTTCTGCGGTACAACCCGGCTTCGTTCAGTTTACTTTTAAGAGTCCTCAAGCTGATGTTTACACCGTGTAGACTTGACATCATGTCCACGATTACAGCGTACGAGTGTCCCTCGTTAAAATATTGCACACATTGATGCAATATGTCTGGTGTTTCCGTCTGGTCCGCGTCCTATAGAAACCCCAAACACCGACCACACGTAAAGCAAAACCGCGTTAAGCACAAAACGGGCAAAACATACCTCGGCCGGAGTCCATGTTCGGTCACCATAAACTTTACTTGCGCCATTTACTCCACAACCACAACACGAACTGACTGCACTCACCAACAACACCACCTTTCACCGTGTCACTTCCGGTGTGTGGTACATTCCCTTTCCGTGAAGAATCTGTCATTGTACATTTGTTTCAGGACTGGGAAAAGTGTTTTGCGTCTTGTTGATTTGTTTTCTAAAATGTAAATTTGTTTTGTCCTTGGTAAAAGTGTTTTGCCCATGTAATTGTGTTTTATGATAGGTAAAAATGTTTTCAAAAATGTAAATTTGTCTCGAACGTCGTGAAAGTGTTTCACACTTTGTAATGTTGTTTTGCACTTCCTGGCCCCCATAAGTTAGACTACTTCTGAAAAATTTTGTTGGGAGTATGAATACAAAGAAATAGCAAGCTTTAGATGGGTAATAAGGAAGGAGGCAAACAACTTGGGATTGAAAGATCATGTAATAGCCTCTTCTGTCCCTATTCCGGCAATTCCCCTTGGATGTATCCTATGCCACTGATTGATTTACAAATACATAAAGAAATGAATAAACCGGAAATAAACATACAGACTGAGATAGTAGTACAACAATATATAAGCAAAGAGTATTATTCTGTACTACAGATAGGTCAAAGGAGCCAGTGTCTGGTAGAACTGCAGCAGCAGTTTACATCCCTACATTTAAAATAAAAATTGCAAAAAGAATATCAGATCATGTGTCAGTATTCACTACTGAATTATTAGCTATCCTACTAGCACTACAGTAGATCGAAGAAGTTCAACCAGCAAGAACTGTGATATGTACTGACTCAATTGCTACTCACACGAGCCTATTGAGTGGAAAATCTGAAGCTCTGCAAGATTTAATATTTGAAGTTTTGCAATGTCTATTTAGAGCAAGAGTTAGGGGTATTGGTATTCTTCCTCTGGGTGCCAGCACATGTGGGTGTGGATGGAAATGAGGAAGTAGACCAGCTGGCAAAGAAAGCATTAAATTATCCACAAATAGAAATTAATGTATCTTTAAGTAAATATGAAATCAAGAGATTGATATGAATTGAAATTAGTAAGAAATGGCAAAAGATCTGGAATAGTGGATCTAAAGGAGGACATCTTTATCAGATTCAGGAGTGGGTTGGAAATGAGAGGAAAAGATATCGAAATAGGAAAAAAGGTATCATTATTTTAAGGTTAAGAATTGGTCACACTGCATTAAACTATAGTCTTAATAAAATAAGGAAGCATGAAACAGAAAATTGTGACAAATGCGGAGATCCTGAAAACTTTATTTTTGAGTGTGCTGCATATGAAAGGGAGAGACAACAGTTAATTCAAGAATTAGGATGGATGGGAGTTGATAACATTTCACTGAAAGTATTATTAGTAAACGGGTCAAGACAATCAAGAATTCATGAAATATTATTTAAATATCTTTAAAAAAAACCAGGAACAATGAATAGAATATAGTTTTTTTTCTCCTCATTGATTCCTTTAATTTTCTTCCAAATCTATGTGCACTCCACACTCCAGATCAGTAGGTGGCGGTACACATTGGCTTGCCAATCTGCCATTAAATACCAGAAGAAGAAGATGATAGATTGGTTTGTGCTAACAGCATGGTCGATGGTGTCTGCGTGCCACTCTTAGAGTCCTGTCTGGGAATCTATGGGTAGTGATGGCCAAATGAAGCGTTTCGAAGTATTATTGCTTTCTGATACAATTGTCGAAAATGGTTCATTACTCGAAGCTTCATTCAGATAGAAATTGCAGCACCATCTCCTGGTGAAGTAAATGTAATGCAACAAAGCTGACTAACGCCCCGTTTATTACGTGTTTACCGAGGCGATCAAAGCTGAAACAGTGTTAGTGCTGTGAAACTCATGTATGTAGGTGCATTTTACAGATACTGATGAATTTCATGTGTTCACCTTGATAATAAAACATTAAGCATGATGTGTGTGTGTGTAATTATTTCTTTAGACAAGGACAGAAGATCAGACCAGCTTAAAAAAAGTTGGAAACCATCATAGAAATTCGCAGAAATGAGAAAACAATCTAAGAGAAAAAAGCCCTTAAAATCACAAATCATAAAAATAACAATTAAAATAAAATAATTGTGCTTTTTTTTTGTTTAAAATGTGTTTAAAATGTGTTTAAAAACATTCACACAGAAATAAAACTGCCTTAAGTTAAAATTGTTAAAATTGCAGTCAGTGTGAAGCAGCAGTGCTCATTCAGTAAATGCAGAGTTAAACAGATGTGTGCAGACGTTAGCACACATGACGTAAAAGCAATCCATTGTACTGTAGTGCTCCATATCATTCACTACATATGTAAAAATATTTGTATGCAGAAATGTCAAAGAACTAACCTTATTCGGAGAAAAAATAAGTTTAAAGTGTTCCCAAACTTGGGAACGACTTCTCTTTCTTGCTGGCTCCATCACAACACTGAAATAAACTCAATCCACTCTCCTCAACAATAACGCCAATCCAAACACCGACTACTACAACCCACGGTGTTGCCATGGTTTGGCTTCACTTTTATAAGAAATACAGCCGCCAGGTTTCAAATCTGTCAACACTGGATTGGGCTGTCAAAGCAGTCAGGTGGTTCACTACAGGAGTGAACCAGTGTGTTTGCTTCAGACGTCATTTTCACGTGACTAGTGACGTAATGATACAAGCTCCGAAGCAGTGGTTCATTGCAAGGACCATTCGAGTTTGAAGCAAGCTTCGGAGCGTCGGTGTCAGACGTAACATCACTATCTATGGGAGTTTCTGCTCAGTCAATGTAAGATGTTGTTTTCCAGTGGTGGCGAAATGAAACTTTCCAGCCAGATGTGTTGAAAAGTGGTTCATTTCTTGAGGCTTCGAATGCAGTCTAGAGACACCTGCTGGTCAATGCAAATATGGTGCTTAAAAATGGTCACGAATGTGACAGTGCCAAAATGTGCTACATGATATATATAGATAATATTATATAAGATATATAATCTTTCAAGTATTTATGCTCAGTGTTTTGTAACTAGGCAGTGCTTTTGTTGAACAGAGGGAAACGGAGTTCTTTAGATTGGATAAAACAAAGTGAAAGTGATTAAGGTGGACTAGAGAGAGGGCAGTGGAAGTGCTTGTGTAACATGAGGGAAAACCTTATTTATTTTTGTTTAAAAACAAGATTTGCTGCACTGTCTTTGGGCTGATTATCTCCCCAACCTTGGAAAATACTTGCTTACATGGCACAGATGAAGCTTGATAACCTAGCATTTTAAAACGTGGGTCCAGAAGAGTTGACTCCTGGTAGGAGTCCAGTTTGTTGACAAACCCCCTGAACTCTTCATCCTCGACCAGGGTGAATGGCTGAGAATCCTTCACCACCATATCAACCAAGGCATCATCTAATAGCTGTTTCCTGGAAGCTAGGAAAAAAAGGTAGACAACAGACACAACAGAAAAAAAACAGAAGAAAAATAATATAGATTAAAAAGGTATACCTATAACAACACATGCAAACCAATATATAATGCCGCCCCTACCGTGGCTAAGTCCAGGTCCAGCTTCAGTCCCCTTCTCATGAAGGGCACGGTAATGCCTCAACATGGAGGAGGTGTTGTTATTATATCCCAACTCTTTGTCACAGAGTAAGCATTTCACCTAGGAATAAAAAGACACCGATAAAAGTAAATCTGTATAGTAAACGTATAAAAAAGCTTTAAGAAGTTATCAATGACACCATGAAATAATACAATAATTAGGCTAAACCTACAAATACATATAAATACATACCTTACTGGGTGAGATCAAAAAATTGGCAAATGGGTAAAAATCTCTTTTTTCTGGCTCCATGTCTCTACTATTGTAATGAAATTAGGCAAGTGTAGCGTGAGGAATGACGTAACTGTCACCCATTGGTTATGGGTGGAGGGCCAAATCAGGGAGACGATATTTAAATGAGCAGTGCCTGTTGCATAATGCGATTGGTTGTAATACCCGCCCCGTTCTTTGGCATTATTTGGCTCGACGTGCTGCAGGGCAAAGGTACGTGCAAGTGATTGTGTTCTATCTGTCTACTTGTGGTTGGGTTTTAAATATTGTTTGTTTGTACTGGTAGAGACTGGGAGGTAGCATGCTTACCATTTGGACTACTTAAAACCGGATAGGTTGGGGTTGGCTGGTTATTCATTCAGATGAGTGGCGTTCACATTGATTGCACGCGTGCTTATAATATGTATGATTGCAGCGTTCTGTGGTGTTGGCCGTTTAGTGGCGTCTGTGCACCAGTTGCAGTTTCACTTATGCAGGGAAAATTGTCTCATCATTGGTAGGTATGCATAATCTCCTCTTGTTATGTTCTGATTTAAGAGATCTTTATTTTAATTAACATGTTGTTGTTTTGGATAGGCCGGGCATACTGGGATATCGAACCGTGCAGGGATATCTAACACTGTAGCGTAACCCGTATGTGTAGCGGCCCGGGCAGCGCTGTTGCTTCGCTCTGCTGCAGTTAGTTTTCGTTTCTTCTTGTTTGTTATTTTCAGTTAATCTGTTTTCTGTTTGTTTGCAAGAATAATTGTGATTTGAATATTATTTGGTTTGCATTTTTTTCCCGCTTCGTTTTGTTGAGCCATATTTTGTTTGTGTTTATTGTATGAGTGTGACTAATGGAGATTTTTTCCCAGCTTGATTTAGTAAACGTTCTTGTTGGTGTTTGTGTATTCAATTCCTTTTAGAGTGTGTTTAGTGTATGTGTGAGACTAAGGGAGTTCTTTCGTCCCATTCTTGAATATTGAATGTTGATTCACTCGTTTTGTTTCTGTGTATCTAATTTAGTTTATTGTTTAGGGATTCCTTGTATTAATTCCAGCCAGTGGTTCCCTTTTTTCTTTTCTTTTTTTCTTCTTGTGATCTACTGCTGGTATACATATTTCAGTTAATTGATTTTGTTATTTATTTTCTTGCGGTAACTTCATTGTGTATGACCCGTTCTCTGCTCTATTGAGGGGTGGGTGTTTTATGGGAGTATTTTTTTAAGTTTTATTGAATAAATAAAAGTAATTTTATGGGAAAATCGAGTCCTTAGGTGGCGTAGTCGACACCAGAAATTCCATTCTTTTTTAACCATTTTTTTAGATTAGGTTGACTCCTGTTTTTCCGGCAACCGCTCCGCCACACAAGTATAAATTGCTAACAGAACACTCCAACTACAGACAACCCTCGAGTTCGAGAGGGGGTTTGACACGTCATATAGTCGAAGCGTCCCGCCAAAAGTGAACCCTTTCTCGAATCGCTGCACTCAAACGAGGCTTTGAACGCCATCGGTGACATCACTTCACTAAAACAATACAAGCCTCGATATGGAGCTCCGACGGGAGGTGCCTGACATTCTCGACACAAGCTTCGCAGCCTCGGTATCAGGCGTGTAATGTAGTTCGTATGTTCAGGGAAAAAGGAGGCGGGAACCGGTGAACATTTAAACACTTTAATCAATAAATAAACAAAACAAAAGTAAACCGCGGACAGCCCCTCACGGACGACTGCCACGCACACACATACAAAACGTAAACAAAAACACAACGTAAATCCAGGCCTGGTCCTCTCTCGTCCTTCACTGTCGTCGCTCCTCCTTTTATGCTTCTGAGCTCCTCCGTGAGAGATCCGAGACCGGTGTGACGCGCAGCTGGTGCTCATCATCAAAATCACTCCCTGGCCTCGTGTCGCCCTCCCACGGCTCTCGCTCGCCCGGCTCGTCACAAGGCGTAACATCACTATTGTTTTCTCTTTTATGTATGTTTTTTTTTGCCTGTGTTTATTTAATGTATATATGGTCTGAGGTAAATTTTGTTTGTTTATTTGTAGAAAGACTCTTCAGTTCTTAGTGATAATATCAAGGAGCATGATTCATCATTCAAAAAAGGCTCTTTAACTTCAGGACAGCTTACCTCTACCCTCCTTGTGAGCTTGTGAGTCGATGCACCAGGAGAAATGTATGATTGCACGCATGATACTTGAGGGATTATATTAGCCTGATTCAGTCCACATCGTTCCTTTCGCTCACCTGTCTACAGCAGCAAGGACTTTGTCATTGCGGACTATTCAGATAAAATGTTTTATAACCATTGCACCTGTGATCAGTGTTTTTGATGTGTGTTTTTTCTCTCCCATTGGGGAAATGTTTCAACTCAGGTTTTTAAATGCTTAAGTGTGAACTTTTCTCCTGTATTGATGATTGTATGTAGTCTTTATTTTCAAATGATACTTTTGCATCTATTGCTTGTCTTACTGAGTATTTTGACGTACACAGATCTTTGCCGGTGGTTCATTTCCTAATATAAGAGAGGGGGTTTCCAGGGGTTTTAAATGTTGCTGTTTGGTTGAAAATAAGTTAAGTTTGAAGTCATCATTATGGTGATCAGTGTTTGCTTTAGTTGGGCTCTTGACCCTTGACTTTTGTTCAGCAAATGTAACCCCTCCTGTTTGAACCCCCCGCTCCAAGCGGGACTCCTGCATGAACCTGGGTCTGCCGGCATGAGAGTCGGACGCTCTAACAAGGAGGCCAAAGGCTGCAACCTCTAGTGTCAGTCGTCTCTTGAGATCAGAGAAGTGAGGTTTACTTGCACAGCGACTACTAGCTGGCCTCCGTTACTAACATCTGATTATTGATAAAGAAAGAGAAAGATGAATAAACAGATTATGTCTGTTTTAATGATTATCAACTTATTGGTTTATAAAGTAATGAAATTGAAGCATTAATGAATAAAAAAGTCAAACCACCTGTTGTTATAGGAAGATCCCCATTATGAAATGGTGCATGTCACCATTTCATAATTTCAGAATATCTGTTTGTTATAATATCATATGGCCAGTAGCACAATATTCAAACTAATTGCTACCAAAACACACTTCAGTGATTAGTGATTAGACTTCAGATGTGAACAGTGAGTCAGACAACTTCTTGAAAACATCATCTGATGTCATTGTGTCTCGACTTCCACTGATGCAATAGACATGTTTTCTGAACAAACTATTAAAGCAGCCAGAGACAAACTACAGGAAACACACACAAAAAAAACTAGTTTTGTAATAATCAATTGTTCCAGACCTTTGACATTTATGAAAATTCAGATTTGGACCTTTGAATGTAGACTTTGAGAATCTCTGATATAGAGTATTTTCGCCTTTATAACAGTTAAAGCGCCACCAATGGTCCAACGTCCATAAAAGTTTCAAAGCTTCTTTAGGATCATGTGACGCATACGCACACCCGATTTTGTGAAGTTGCACGCAAATCAGGCAGGAAGAGGGCAGCTTTCAGCCATTTAATGGGATTTGCCATAGAAATACATAATTTTGACACCTTTTTAACAGTTATAGCCCCACCTATGGGCCGGTCTCCATAAAAGTATGCATGCTTCTTTAGAATCATGTGCCGCATGTGCTCACATAATGTAAATTTATGAGTTTTCGTTTAGGAACGATAGGCATTTTGGTTAGACTTGGCCACGCCTGTTTTATGACCCTGCTGTAGCTGTCCAAAGTACAAAGTTCAAAAAATGTTTTGATAACTATTGATCTAGATAGTTCCGAGAATTGTGCTGCAGTGGTTTTATTAAGGTTGAGCCAAAAACCTAGGACTAGTTCGCCAAAGTTGTTTTTTTAAATAATCTCCAATATTTAACGAACGATTCGACGGACAGCGGCGGTCCTGAAGGCAAAGTTGCTTAGCATGAGGTATGAATGTTGTGGCCGTGTGCAAAAAAAACAACAATCACAAAACAAAATCCTTTACGTGTGTGAAAAACGTGAAGGCACCTCCCGGTGGCCAATTTCTTTTGAATTTCTCTCAGGCCTCTAGGGCCATGAGTCAAACAGGCCCAGCAAGTTTTGTTCTGATCGGCGTCCATCCATCAAAATAACAGGTGGTTGTTGAGATCAAAGGGTTATTAAATCACTGTCCAGATGTGTGTTACGTGGGGATGCTTTATCTCTGGGGATGAGCAAGTGTCCTTGATAAATGCTGAGTAAGGCCCAATTAAGGGCTATTTTTAAAAAATAGACCATGCTTTAATGGTGGAAAGCAGGTGTGTTGATTGAGCTATAATCTCATTGGTTAACAGCTAATTTTTTCCTACTATGGAAGTCAATGGCTACCGTCAACAGGTTTGGAACAACTTGAGGGTGTATAAATGATGACAATTTTTGGGTGAACTAGCATTTAAGAAAGATCATCCATTTTGCCTGTCAGAACAATCATAGCATGGTAAATAAATAAAAAGAAAGAGTAACTTACGTCTGCAAGAAGCATCAACCCTTCCAGGATCTCAACGAAGTGAGCCATATATGAGCTGAATAACGCAGAAGGATAGCTCAAGGTTTGGACACCGTGAAAGGACTGCCCGGACATCTGTATTGGTGGGTTTGTTGCTGAAGAACTCTATGATGGCTTTGCCACACTCCTCCATGGCAAGCTCAAGTGCACACAGCACTTTGATGTCAGTGAGTAGCTCAAAATTAAGTAAAAAGGTATGGCCATTTTTCTCTTAAATCTGCAATGGCTGGTGTTGGTAGCACATTTATTTGCTGCCACTGTAGGCAGAAGGTAATTTCCAAAAGTTATTTTACCTCTGCTCTTTCGCCCCCATTTATCTCCTCCATCCACTGACATTTCTGCTCTATAGTTTCATCTGTCTACTCTAGTGGGAGATCGGGCTGGAATCTGGTGCAGCCATATGTATCAGTAGGCCCTCTCTTTAGTCCATCAGCAGATGGACGTGTTGATGAAAGCTACTGGAGCAGTTCAGATTTTCAATTCGTTTTTTGGTTGAATTAAGAATGAGGTATAGCCATTTCCTAGCTGACCATTTTCACATAGATCAGCAAAACTCATGGCGGATGATGTTTCGGCAGACAGTGGCACATTGTGAGTGTGTTGAGTTTAGCTCTTGTTTCATTTCATCTGCCAAACTGCCGTCGTGCTGCCGGTGAAGGTCTCTTGCCATCAGCTGAACGAATGTCTGCAGGCATGAGGGTCCATGGCACCTGGAATGTCTCTGGCCATGTTTTTTTTAATAAGGGAGAATGGGCCACAGTCTTCAGAGCTGCTGGATTCTGGATTTGAGCGTGAGAGTACATTTGATTGACTGGAGCAAGGATGTTCTGAAGCACTGCTGCCTGCTGGGGTAGTGGGAGGGAGTATTTGAAAGTCCAATTTGATCACCTCTCTAAAAAAGGAAAAACAACACATGGGACTTTTACAAGCAGCTTTGATAATAAGGCTGGTCAGAACTACTATTTAAGAATTAACTGTAAATTGCAAAACAGATACTGTAACATTTCCATCAACATTACCATTTTTAAAGGCCTCCAGAAGCTTCTGTTGTTGAATGGCCGGCAGTAGTTCAGAAATATCTTCTTGAGTGACATATTTCAGGTCTTGTGTAGGTTCAAGTCCAGAGGTTAATAGTTTATCTGTCAATGCATCTTGAGTGCCTTTTGAAATTTTGGCAACGCTCTGAGTATGATGCCCCTCAGGTCATTCAGAGTACTCCTAGTACTACAATAATGGAAAAGAATGGTGAAGAACAATTAGTTCCATGTCTCCAATAAATATTGAGATAGAGGGTAATAATCAAGAAGTTCCTACTGATTAACACAGTAGTAACAGTTGATTGGTGTGACACAGTTAACGCCTACATCATGCATACACAAAGTCTTACACTTTTCAATCCAAATGCCAGCACAAAACATTTATTCAAAAACATAAAACACAGATAATCCGGGAACAAGAGCATAATCCACAGAGAACCAACAGGAGACCAATGACAAGAACACACATACAGGAGCAACGACCGTCAAACAACAACTTGAAGCACTGGGGTATATATACACAATGGGGAACAAGGTAAACAAGAAAACAAGGGGGAGTGGCTAATAGGCAACACCTGGGGGAAACTAATCATCACGAAAAACTACAAAGAACTACAAAACATGGCACAAGACAGGAAATAATAGAAGTCCTCACAAGACAGGGAAACACAGGCTGGGATCATGACAAATGGCTCATGTAATGATGCTTAGGTTTAAGCTGGTGATGGGGAAATATTTGTTCTGCACAACGTAGCCACACAGTCTGTCACTTCCTGACCACACCTCACAAGGTTTGTCATTTTCATTGTTACCTAAATATCTGAAATGATCGATTCTTCGATTCAGTTCAATATAAGTAAACTGTTTGTCAACAGTGACAAGATGGTTAACACATTGCAAGGTCAGAAGCAACAACACCTTCAAACAAATCATGCCCACCCAAGACAAGGAGGCAACCCAGGCTGTTGAATAAGGAGTCAAATCTGATACCTTCACTATGAATGGAATGTACCGCAAGGTTCTGAACATGCTCTTTGTTTGACTGGTGTCCGAGTGGTGGCTCTGGATACAGGATCTGCCTGAAACGCATCTTTGTCAATTTCACAGTATCAACAGAAATACTTACTTTTTATATTGTGCTGTTTTATAGAGCATAAAAACATCCTTGTGTCCTACGACATTTAGATTTATTTAAATATTTAGTATTGAAAGGTTGCCTACCTGCCTATATATTTTATATTTCAATGTTTCTGTCGATTTTACACATTTTAGTCTTTTAACTAGTAAAATGTGTACAAGTTTATGTAACAATAACATGTTCAATAATTCAAGTGACAATAAATGACTTATTGGCAGAAATTTTATCCTCCGATGGATTAATGCCGTTCTTCTTCTGAGGTCAATTCAAGGCTTATTCCTCACAGCGCATCTTCCAAACTCGATGAAAATCAGAGGAATGATGAAGCTTTTTTTTATATGGTGATAGGTTTACAGGTTTGCGTTCCTCACATGGATGATTAGCATGTGAATCACTTGTGCAGCGTGTGGGTGTGGTCAGATTACAGGTAATGAGATCTTGTTGGTTTCATACGGATTACATAAACAGAGAATATTTGTTTTCGATATGACTTCATTTAATAGTAGACAATTGATGCTTTCTGAAGACATATCTCTCATGTCTGTGTGGCAAGTATTCGCTGAGTTTCGGTTCATTTGTGTCTAGATACGAACAACATATTTTGTGTTGCTTTTAACTCAACCAGTGTGTTATTAAGACAGTGCGTTAATACGTTTAACACATTCATATGCTATTATAATTACACAATTTGTGTAAAAAAATTGCCATTTGTTTTACCCAATACAGATATTTTTTAAAGTATGCGATACAAAAACACAAGTCTCATGTATATTTATTAAATGTATTATTATTTCACTGCTACATAACACTGCAAAATTTAGTAAAAGGGATCATTAAAGATTAATAAAGGTACCTGTTGATACTTCTTTTAATCAAAATCATGAAATGGTGTTGTCGACATACAGTCTTGATAATGCAAACTAGAAAAGAATGGTGCTTCTCCATGTGCTCTTTTACTCAGTCCAGGTCTTCAGGCTCTGACAATTCTGTTTTCTCTGATATTTATCCAGAGATTGTTCATGAATCTTTAATTTTGTGGGCTATTTATAAACTAACCTTAATCTGACACTGTAAAACTTTAAGAAAAATATATATCAACCTGTCTAACATGAAAAAGGGTACTTGCTGTATGTTAATTATTCATGAGTTAACCATAAACCATTTTTTAGAAATGTTCACTATATATCAATTGTACATTATATGTATTATTATAAATTAATGATATAAATATTTACTAATATTAATAACTTCTAATATTATTAAGTCGAATGTGCCAACCATTTATTGATAAGTTAAGAATATTAGTAAACCATAAAGTGGACCTGAATGTAAACACCATTTATTAATGATTTTAAATATGAAGTTGGTTTAAAGGAGCACATAAACTAGTCAGATCTCTCTTTTTTTTTGCTGGTATATAGTGTCCTCAAGTGGCAGTTGTGAGTTTACAAAGACCTGAGATATGCAGTCACATGATCACAGTGGCTGTTTCAACTAAAAGACTTTCACTATCACACAAAGAGCTCCGCAGGTTCATTCTGTCTGAAAGACGGTCAGAGAGAGAACACCTGAGTGACACAGAGCAGGAAATCACACACAGAAATAATGACGTCAGGTCAAGGTCAGTGTTTTTAAACATTTAAACTGGATTTTAGACAGATAGCATTTTCTTTTCAAATGGTATACGTGCTCTACTTAATAATAGCAAACAACATTTTCCTAATTATAATTTCCTAATCATCATGAAAAAAGAGCTCAAACAGAAGGAGGAGCTTCTGCAAAAGCAAAAGCAGGAGAATCAGAAACTGACAAAAGAGCTCAAACAGAAGGAGGAGCAACTGAAAAAGGAGCTCAAACAGGAGGAGCAACTGAAAAAGGAGCACAAACAGAAGGAGGAGCAACTGAAAAATGAGCACAAACAGAAGGAGGAGCAACTGACAAAGGAGCACAAACAGAAGGAGGAGCACAAACAGAAGGAGGAGCAACTGACAAAGGAGCACAAACAGAAGGAGGAGCAACTGAAAAATGAGCACAAACAGAAGGAGGAGCAACTGACAAAGGAGCACAAACAGAAGGAGGAGCAACTGAAAAAGGAGCTCAAACAGGAGGAGGAGCAACTGAAAAAGGAGCACAAACAGAAGGAGGAGCAACTGACAAAGGACCACAAACAGAAGGAGGATCTTCTGCAAAAGCAGGAGAATTAATGTGGTGGAAAAATTTCATCATAGAATAAAATTCATTCTAATCATTATGCATGAGAATTTATTGTACACATTTATCCATATATCAAAGAATATTATGCATGTGTTTCTGAGTGTCCAAGTGTCAGAATGAAAGACATAAGGGTTATTTGAGTATGTGTGGAAAAGTACAGAAGGAGTGCAGAGAGGAACTCAAATGTTTAGTCTGCAGGCATTAATGATGATGGCTGTATGACTGTCTGACTCTTCTTTTGCAAAAGAATAAAACATTTATTAAAATTACAAAGATTTGTCTCTTATTCAGAGTTGATTAAAAAACTGCCACAACAATCAATTGTATGTGTATGTGCATTTTTTGTCACAACTGTCTTATTAGACATCACAACTCTATTACATGTCTGAAAAATGTTGTAACTCACCAAAAACATTAAATTGATGCTTCAAAACCTAGTTACTTTAATAATAAAAGTTTAGGTAACACTTTATAATAAGTATACAGTAATAAAGTACTTCAAATCATTAACAAAAATATTAGTATTCAGTTTATTCATAGTTTATATACTGTAGTCTCTACATTGTTAATTTATTAATAGGCTACTGATGGTTTTCAACCAGAGTAATGTTTCCCACTGTGGCGACTTTAGGAACGTGTCTTTCCTGCCCTTTACTTTGAAAAATCTGTAAGGCTGGGAAAACTAGCAAATGCCGGACTGTCTGATTGAGGAACGAGGACTCCCTGAGAAAATAAAAGAAATTAGCATCTGATCTCACTCTTAATGCATTTAGCGTCTCCATCCGAGACGACATCACACCGAGTGAATCATCTAAAGATCACCTTAATTTACATGTCTTTCCCTTCACTGCCTCTACCCCGATCTCTCCTCCAGAATTCACCCAAAATCTATATGGTTTAATGTGAACAAGTACTATACAGTATTATACATGTTTGGTATCATTTGAAATGTCTCAGTGCAACTGGTACAAAGGTCTCATCCCCACAGAAATAAACTTAAAGGTTTTCTCTCTGGTTTTCAATAAACTTAATTGTTGCACTTGCATTTGAATCCTTTGTATTTTTCCGGTCACAGAACGATCTGACCAACTATGGATTCAGCGAGTGCGCCAGATTTGTCAGGCTATCTGTCCAGGTGTGCTTCCCGTATGGATCAACAGGAGGAGCAGTTCAAGCCTTGGTAGTGCAGGTGTCCGGGCTCACCCAACAGTTCCAACTACTTTGTGTGCCCACTGCACCACCCACACCGCCTGTTCCTCCCACTCCGTCATCAGTGGAGAATCACTGCGAGCCACGTCTGCCGACTCCAGAGTCCTATTCCGGTGAGCCTAATTTTTGTTGACCATTTCTGAACAAGTGTTTGCTGTTCTTCTAACTTCAGCCGATTACCTTCACGTCTGAAGCCTCAAGAGTGGCATTCGTATTGACCCTGTTGACTGGACGTGCGGCTCAGTGGGGGACGGCGTTGTGGGAGAACCACCTACCATGCTGCTCCTCATTCCAGGCCCTGTCTGAGGAGATGCGGCGAGTGTTCGACCGGGCGGTAACCGGACGGGAGGCCGCCCGAGTGCTGGCAGATCTGCACCACGGAGGCAGATCAGTGTCAGACTATTCCATCGAATTCCGAACGCTAGCGGCCGAATGCCAATGGAACGAGGAGGCGCAGTGGGACATGTTCGTGCATGGGTTGGCTGACCGTGTCCAGAAGGAGATCTACGCGCTTGACCTGCCAAAGAGTTTAGAGGGACTCATTGACCTGGCTTTACAAGTGGATGCTTGTCTCGGCTTTCCCGGGAGGAGAGACAACGGCGGAGATCCCGGGGACTGTGTATGTACTGCGGTGACTCAGGCCATTTTCTTAATGAGTGCCCGGTAAAAGATCGAGCCCGGTAGTAAGTGGGAGGCTACTATCGGGCGGGATCTCCATTAAGAAGTCCTCATTCTCGACTCTCCTTCCGGTAAGACTCCAATAGGCAACCCAATCTCACACCTGTCAGGCACTTCTGGACTCCGGGGCGGAAGGGAATTTCATGGAGCTTGCTCACCAGCTTGACATACCCCTCCTGTCACTCACTAATCGTATTTCCGTCAACGCACTCAATGGCCTGAGGCTGCCCAGTATCTCTCACCGCACGGAACCTTTGTCACTCACCATCTCCGGTAATCACACTGAACTCATATCATTTCTGATCATGGACTCTCCTCAGGTTCCCGTTGTGTTGGGACATCCCTGATTGGTCAAGCATGGCCCCCGGGTGGATTGGGGACACAGTGCTGTCCTGGCTTGGAGCAATGAGTGTTATGCGTCATGTCTTGTTTCTGCTTGTTCGTCTGTGTCTAGTTCTGTCTTGCAGAAGGAGTCAGTGAATTTGTCTTAACGTGCCTGCGGAGTACCTCGACCTGAAGGAAGTGTTCAGTAAGTCCTGTGCTGCTTCTCTGCCTCCGCACCGTCCCTACAACTGTGCTATAGATTTACAGCCAGGTACGTCTCCGCCTAAGGGCAAGTTATACTCACTCTCGGTTCTGGAGAGGGAGGCCATGGAGAAATACATTTCTGATTCTCTAGCAGCCGGGATCATTCGCCCTTCTTCTCCAGCGGGGGCTGTGTTCTTTTTTTTTTGGGTAAGAAGGATGGTTCTCTGCGACCTTGTATTGACTACTGAGGGCTGAACAACATCACGGTAAAGAATACCTATCCTTTGCCGTTAATGTCTTCCGCTTTCGAGAGGTTACAGGGAGCATCTTTCTTCACTAAATTGCACTTACGTAATGCACATCATTTGGTTCGCATAAGAGAGGGAGATGAGTGGAAAACGGCGTTCAATACCCCTAGGGGCCATTTTGAATACTTGGTCATGCCCTTCGGGCTGTCCAACTCCCCTGCAGTTTTCCAAGCACTCGTCAATGACGTGCTGAGAGACATGGTAGATCAGTTTATTTATGTCTACCTGGATGACATACTGATATTTTTTTTCTTCTCTCCAGGAACACGTTCAGCACGTCAGACGAGTGCTCCAGAGGTTGCTAGTGAATGGGCATTTTGTCAAGGCGGAGAAATGCGCTTTTCATGCACAGTCTGTTCCTTTCTTAGGTTACACCATCTCGTCCGAGGGAATGCGCATGGATCCCGAGAAGGTTAAGGCTGTGGTAGATTGGCCAAGTCCAGATTCCCGCAAGGCCCTACAGAGGTTTCTGGGGTTCGCCAATTTCTACCGGTGTTTTATTCGCAATTTAAGCCAACTAGCCACTCCTCTGACAGCCTTGACCTCCCCCAGGACTATGTTCAGGTGGTCTGGTGTAGCCGGGGCTACATTCTCCAAACTCAAGAGCCGCTGTGTTTCGGCTCCCATTCTCATAACCCCTGATCCTTCACGTCAGTTCGTGGTGGAGGTTGATGCGTCAGAGGTGGGGGTAGGAGCGGTTCTATCCCAGCGCTCTTCCTCGGATGACGATGCATCCTTGCGCGTTTCTTTCACATCTATGACATTGGTAACAGAGAGTTGTTGGCGGTCAAGCTAGCGTTGGAAGAGTGGTGTCATTGGTTAGAGGGATCAGGGGTACCTTTTATCATCTCGAACGATCATAAGAACCTGGAATATATTAGATCCGCTAAAAGACTTAACTCCAGGCAGGCTCGGTGGGCTCTGTTTTTCGGTCGCTTCGATTCTTCACTCTCTTACCGCCTGGGTTGCAAGAACTTCAAACCCAACGTGTTGTCTCGTGTTTTTGACCACTCCGAACGCCCGTCTACCGAGTGCATTTTACCAGAGAACATCATTGTCTCCACACTCACATGGGAGATCGAATCGAAGGTCAAATCGGCCTTAGAAGGGGTAATGCCTCTGCCCGGTGGTCCACCGAGTTGGTTGTTTGTGCGAGAGGGATTACGGTCCGACATTATCCGATGGGGTCATTGCTCCAACATGGCATGTCATCCAGGAGTTAACCGTACTAGTTTTTTAGTCAAGCAACGATTCTGGTGGCCAGCTATGGCTCGTGACATTCGAAGTTTTGTTTTGGCTTGCTCGGTTTGTGCCACTGGTAAGACCTCCAATCGTCCTCCAGATGGGTTACTCCAACCGCTGTCCGTTCCTTTGAGACCCTGGTCCCACATAGCGCTAGATTTTATTACCTCCCAGGGCAAGATGGTCGTTTTGACCATCGTGGACTGGTTCTCGAAGGCAACTCATTTTATTCCCTTGCCCAAATTACCTTCTGCCAAGGAGACAGCGGTGGCGGTCATAGATCACGTCTTTCGCTTACATGGCCTCCCGATGGACGTGGTCTCCGACAGTGGGCCCCAATTCTGGCAAGAGTTTTGTAGATTGCTGGGGGCGACGGTCAGTCTGTCTTCAGGTTTCCATCCCCAGAGCAATGGGCAGACGGAGCGAGCCAACCAAGATCTTGAGAGAGTACTGCAATGTTTGGTTGCCAAGAATCCTTCCTCCTGGAGCCAACAACTCTCAATGGTTGAGTACGCACACAATTCGTTACCAGTGTCATCCACGGGCCTCACTCCGTTTGAATGTAGTTTAGGGTACCAGCCACCTATTTCTCCTAGTCTGGAATCCGAAGTCGCGGTCCCCTCTGCTCACGCCTTCGTCCAGAGGTGCCGTCGCACATGGAGCAGAGCCCGCGAGACTCTCTTCCAGGTGGGAGCGTGCACCAAGGCTAAGTCAAGTCAAGTCAACTTTATTTATATAGCGCTTTTTACAATGCAGATTGTTTCAAAGCAGCTTCACAGTGTTAAACAGGAAATTAATGCAACAGAATTTGATTCGGCTGTACAGCCGCTCTGGAGAAAACGCTGATGTCATCAGCTCATTTCAATTATCATATATATTAAAGTAATGTAGTTGATATAGTTAATTTAGTTTAGTAATTAAATTTATTTAGATATTTATTTGAAAATTTAGTGTCCCCAACTGAGCAAGCCAAGCCAAAGGCGACAGTGGCAAGGAACCAAAACTCCATCAGGTGGCCTAATGGAGAAAAATAAACCTTGGGAGAAACCAGGTTCAGTCGGGGTGCCAGTTCTCCTCTGGCCAATTAACAAACAGTGTATGTTTATTATTTTGGCAACCTTATAGGTCAGAAGTAATATTAGATCGGATTATTCGAAAGATCGGAGGCATCACGCCGGGTTTATTGAGGATGCCATGTCGATGAGCAATTTCAGAGGGTAGACTTATTGACACGGTCTCTGCAGACACTTCAGGGATGCGTTGGTAATGTCTGGGCGCTGGTCCACCATCTGATCTGGATACGGCCCGGATCCGGCTGACTGCAGTAAACCTCGGGATAAACAGAGAGACTAACATTAGCGTAGATGCCATTCCTCTTATGATGTAACGAGTACATCAGGTGTTATGGGAAGTGTTCCCGGTTCCGGCTGACCTAGTTAATGCAGCCTAACAATTTTAATAAAATATAAATTAAAAATGTTGTATGTGTGTGCCGTAGTAAAGAGATGCGTTTTAGTCTAGATTTAAACTGACAGAGTGTGTCTGCTTCCCGAACAACGCTAGGAAGGCTGTTCCAGAGTTTGGGTGCTAAATAGGAAAAGGCAGATCGCCACCGGTCGAAACCTCCCGTTTACGTCGTTGGTAAAAACATTCCTCTCTGCTCCGTTAGTAATAAGTTAGCTCCCAGATTCATCGGCCCGTTCACTGTCACCAAGATCATTAATCCGGTGGCAGTCCGCCTCAAACTTCCTCCAGCGTACAGGAGAATCCATTCCGTCTTTCATGTTTCCAAATTAAAACCTGTGTTTCATTTACCTATTAATCCGCCTGTCCCGGTCCCCCCCCTCCCCGCCGCAACTCTTAGATGGGGAACCTACTTATTCGGTAAATCGCATTCTGGACTCGAGATGGAGGGGACGTGGATTTCAGTACTTGGTGGACTGGGAAGGTTACGGTCCGGAGGAGAGAAGTTGGATTCCTGCTAGGGACATTCTGGATCACTCCCTTATTGATGATTTCAATCAACGGGTAAGCTCTTCAGGGAACGCCAGGGGGCGCTCCTAGGAGAGGGGGTACTGTCACGGTTCATGAATTCACTGACTCGTTTTGTTCTGTGTTGTGCTTGAGTGAAGGTGTTTGTCTGGTTGTGGGTGTGGCCGCTGATTACCACTCAGCTGATATTCAGCTCCAGCTGCCACTTGTTACATGGGTGTACTTATACTCATTGTGGTGCGTCTTGTGTTTGTCAGATCGTTGGGTTAGTTCGGTGTGTGTGTGTGCCAGTCTCCTGTAGGTTCCTGAGTTTACGTGTCTGCCAGTTCACGGAGGATCGCTCTGCCTGATTCACGGAGGATTACTCTGCCCAGTTCACGGAGGATCGCTCTGCCTTGTTCACGGAGGATTGTTTCACTCACGGGTTCTGCACTTCACCAGAGATCAGACACTCTCCGTGGTTCGGTCATGGAGGTTCGGGTTGTCCATTGGGTCCCTGCGCTGCCTACATCATCGGCTTCCCTACACCATCATCTGCTGACTTTTATGATCTACTCTCTGGTTTTCAATAAAATTGCATAAAATTGTTGCACTTGCATTTGAATCCTTTGTATTTTTCCCGTCACAAAAGGTTTTAAGAGTTTAGAGATATTTTGCCTAATGTGTGATGGGTGTATCTCCGGCCAAATGTTCTCTACCTCTAATACAGTCAATACAGGTCTATAGGACTTGATTAATGTAAATTCCCATTGTTAACACATGTTTACATTTGAAAGAGTTTTCTTTCTTGGTCTGGTATTTAAGGAGACGTTGCAAAGAGGTCGGGGCTTGACCCTTTATATCGGTCAGCCCGTAACGCTGAGTGTCTACTAGATACTCAGCGTTATGTAATTTTCAGATGTCAGGTATCCATATAAAGCATCAGGTTTGATGTTTTTGGAACCCAGGCGGTACGAAAGGGAAAAGTCAAAACGTCCGAAAAAAAGAGACCACCAAGCCTGCCTAGAGTTGAGTCTTTTGGCATATCTGATGTACTCCAGATTCTTATGATCGGTCCACACAATGAAAGGTACCCCCGACCCCTCTAACCAATGACGCCACTCCTCCAATGCAAGCTTGACTGCCAACAACTTTCTGTTACCAATGTCATAATTGCGTTCAGCTGACGACAAACAATGAGAAAAAAACGCGCAAGGATGCATCTTGTCATCCGAGGAAGAGCGCTGGGAGAGCACTGCACCTACCCCCACTTCTGATGCGTCCACCTCCTCCACGAACTGGCGTAAAGGATCAGGGGTGACAAGAATGGGAGCTGAAACAAAGCGACCCTTGAGTTTAGAGAATGCAGCCTCGGCTGCACCAGACCACCTGAACGCCGTTCTGGGGGAGGTCAACACGGTCAGAGGCGCGGCTAGTTGGCTGAAATTGCAAATGAAACGGCGATAGAAATTGGTGAACCCCAGAAACCTCTGTAGAGCCTTACGGGATTCTGGGCTTGGCCAATCTATCACAGCCTTAACCTTGTCAGGGTCTATGCGCATTCCCTCGGATGAGACGATATAACCTAGAAACGGAACTGACTGTGCGTGAAACGCGCATTTCTCCGCCTTGACAAAAAGCCCATTCTCTAGCAACCTCTGGAGCACTAGTCTGACGTGCTGGACATGTTCCTGGAGAGAAGAAAAAAAAATCAATATGTCGTCCAGGTAGACATAAATGAACTGGTCAACCATATCTCCCAGCACGTCATTGACTAGTGCTTGGAAGACTGCAGGGGAGTTAGATAGCCCGAAGGGCATCACTAAATATTCAAGGCCCCTGGGGATATTAAATGCAGTCTTCCACTCATCCCCCTCCCTTATGCGCACCAAATGATAAGCATTACGTAAATCCAATTTTGTGAATATGGATGCTCCCTGTAACCTCTCGAAGGCTGAAGACATCAACGGCAAAGGATAAGTGTTCTTTACCGTGATGTTGTTCAACCCTCGGTAATCAATACAAGGTCACAGAGAACCATCCTTCTTACCCACGAAAAAGAATCCTGCCCCCGCTGGAGAAGAGGAATGGCGGATGAACCCGGAAGCTAGAGAATCAGAAATATACTTCTCCATGGCCTCCCTCTCAGGAGTAGAAAGTGAATATAACTTCCCTTATAATGCCCTTAGGCGGAGACTTGCCTGGCAGTAGATCTATGGCACAGTCATAGGGACGATGAAGAAAAGGAAGAAAAGCAGCCCGGGACTTACTGAACACCTCCTTCAGGTCGAGATTCTCTTCTGGCACGTTAGATAAATTCACCGTCTCCTCCTGAAATACAGAACTAGACACAGACGAACGAGCAGACACAAGACAAGAGGCATAGCACTGATTGCTCCAAACTGCGACTGAATTGTGTCCTCAGTCAACCCTGGGGTTGTGTTTCACCAGGGAGGGGAGGCCGTGAGGAGGAACGTGATAGTCTCTGTGTGATTACCAGAAATTATGAGAGTGATATTGTCAGTGGTGTGAGTAATGGTGGGTAATGTCTGACCGTTGAGAGCGTGAACTGCAATAGTACTGGAAAGGGGAGTGACGGGAATCTAAAGTTGTAGTGCCAATGAACGGTCAATGAAATTACCCTCCACTCCGGAATCCACGAGGGCTTGGCAGACGTAAAATCTGGTTGCCCACTGCAGTCTTCTCGGAAGGAGAGTCGCAGACGAGGATTTCTCCAACGCAGCTCCACCCGACAGTAGCCTCCTCTCTACTGCCGGGCTCGATCTTTTAATGGGCACTGGTTGAGGAAATGCCCCGCTGCGCCACAGTAGAGACATAGTCCTCCAGTCCTTCGACGCTCTCTCTCCTCCCGGGAAAGCCGAGCTCTGCCCACCTGCATGGGCTCGGGATCGTTGGTAGGGCTGACTGTGTTAGCACCGAGAAACTCTCGAAAATCCGGGGTCCTTCTCGTACGGGTGCGTTGGTCTCGGAACTCCAGTCGTTTATCTACTCGTAGCGCTAGTTCCATGAGTCCATTGAGGCTAGAGGGTAGATCCAAGGCATACACCTCCTGCTGGACACGGTCAGCCAGCCCATGCAGGAATCTGTCCCACTGCGCTTCCTCGTTCCACCTGCAGTCTGCAGCCAAAGTTCGGAAGTCAATGATATAGTCGGGCCAAAGTTCGGAAGTCAATGATATAGTCGGAAACCGGTCTATTACCTTGCTGGAGTTCGGCGAGCCACCTGATTCTCCCAAACCACCGTTCCCCAGCGCGCCGCACGCCCCATCAAAAGGTTAATCACCAGTGCCACCTTGGAAGTGGAAAATGAGATGGGTTGCAACGAAAAGAATAAGGAACACCTCGTTAGAAATGGTCTACACAGATCGGGCTCACCCGCATAGCGTTCTGGCATAGGAATCCAGGGTTCGTGCGGGCCGGTGTTGTTGACTGGTTGCTGGGGAACGGGTGGCGGGTTGGGCGCAGTGGGAGCTCTTAGTTCTCGAATCTGGGTCGAGACCTCGGACACCTGCGTCACCAGTGCCTGCAGTGCCTGAGCTGCCGCAGTTACCTGTTGGTCCTGCCGATCCATTCTCTGGTTGCTAGAAGTGAGATAGTCCTGTAGCTCAGTCATCCTCGCTGGATCCATTCTGTTGGCCAGATCGTTCTGTTACGATCGATGAAACATAGGCAGGAGGATCCAATAGCGAATGTGAATAACTCTTTATTCAGATAATATAAGCGACAGATCGCTAAGAACAATAAACAGAAGCAGGAAGCCACGGCAACAGGTCAGGCCGATCCCAGGTTACAAGACAGGCAGTCCACAGAGAATGAGGCAGATGCAGGCAGATGAATCCAGGCTGGGCTGTGACGCAGGGACGCAGCGGGCAAACACAGACACAGAGGAAATCCAGTAACCGGAACGGAAAACACCGGAAGCAGCGGAACAAACTCCATGGAATAAACACCAGGGACAGCGTGAAACAATCTGACAACAAGTGCAGGTGAGAGACACGTATATGAAGGCTGGTTAATAAGTGTAGCAGGTGGAAACGATGAGCTCCTTAATCAGTGACCACACCTCCAACACAACCGCACATAACACAGAGAGAAAAGTGACAATGAACTGATGAACCGTGACAGTTTATTGAGGCTAAATTTAGTTAATAGTGAGAATTGGGCCCTAAGCTAAAGTGTTAACAATTAGTTTTATTAATTCCTTTTAACCCTTTAAAACCTGAAGCTAAAAAAGCTGCTCATGCACTGCAAGCTGTGCAGCTTCTGGATGGAACTGCTGGTCCTTCTTATGGAGGAACCTAGCATTTCATTCGGGGCTCCAGCTGAGGATCAAATGTCAATCGCGCCATCGGAGAGAGGGCTGTTGTGCTCTGGGAATGAGGATGATGCTGAGCCCACTGTAATGGTGTGTGCTTTGCTGAATCAGATTCTGAGTTAACAGCCATGCTTTCCCGGGATCTTTCCCGGGATCTTTCCCGGATGTGCATGGAAAACTTGGCAGTATGGAACTACTTTGGCGCAAAAGATATGGAACGCCAGGGGGGTTCAGCAGTTGTATGGGGGCAGAGGCCATGGCGCTTTGGTAGGGATTCCTATTCGTCGGTACTCCAACGTGGCGTCGAGAGTGACCGACTGAATGGGAACGTCTCGGTTACGTATGTAACCCTCGTTCCTTGAAGGACGGAACGGAGATGCCACATCCCGTCGCCATGTCCTCTGTACCCTGCTGGGGTGCTAGTTCACCTACTCGGCTCCTCAGCAAAAAACTAATTTGATGCAAGCACCTGTGCCTCATTTATACCCACACTGAGTGGCATGAGCAGCTGGTGCAATCATTGCATGCCAATGTGCATTGGCTCGTTTAGTTACACTCGAAGTAGATTGGCTCTCGCTAGCGAGATTCCTATTCGTCGGTGCTCCAATGTGGCGTCTCCGTTCCCTCCTTCAGGGAACGAGGGTTACATACGTAACCGAGACGTTTTTTTGACTGTAGAATTATAACACAATGTGCTATCCTCAAGTGCAAGGTGTCATTTTTTTCAGAAAACAACTGGCTTTCAATAAATGACAGTTATTTACTCTTACTGTGTATGAGGAGTTTGAAAATAGAATTTAAATAGACAAATTTTAAAAACGGGAATACATTTCACTGCTTTTTATTTAGAAAAAAAATCAGAAAACCCCTGAACGAAAGAATCTAACACTTTAGACTTGAAGAATAAACTAATACATATATACAAGTCTTTTTTGTGACACTGGGTTGCAGAGTTTTCACTCAGGAGCCTTTCTTTACGCCAGTTCTCCAGGCATTTTTGATCATTCACTCCAGTCATTCACATGTTGTCAATCAAGTTGCAAGCAGAGGCCCACATCATACTCCTGGCACTTCCATGGGGTGCTCCTTCTGCATCATATGCAACAACACTGGCCCTCTGTGACAGGTCCTAAACGTCACTCACAGGAACAGGCAGATGATCGCATCTCTCTTTGGGGCTGCCATCCAGAGGAACGCCTGTGAGCTGAGCACCCAGAAGCTTCTGAAAGTTTTGCAGTGTCAAGAGCTTGTCCTGGGATATGGCACACAGCTCTTTGTGTAAAATGAAGCTGTTGGTCACTGCAATATTCAGGAAGTGCTGAAAACGGTCAATTACCACTTCTGTGTTTTACGGTGCACCGACTTTGTTCCCAGGAACAGCGACCCTCTGTTTTTGCCCATCCTCTGTTGTCTGCCAACTCTGTACACTGTGTGGACAGTTGTGCACATGGAGACCTGTCCATCCATTTCACCAACAAAAGGTCAACATCTCTGATCCAGTGAATGGAGCCTTTTGGTGAACTTCTGTTCAAGGCATTTTGTTTGGCTATGACTGTGCCCATGGCCACTCTGAGGTGGTGTGGATGGCCCATTTGCTTCTGTAGTAGCCACACTGAGGAAAAAAAATGCAAGCTTGTGTTACAAACTCACTGTATATTTATAAATGTATTTTACATTACAAAACAAATACATTAGTAAAAGCAAAATTGTAAAAAAGTTATAAATACAACACAATAACTAAATAATAATAATAATAATAATAATATAAAAAAATAAAATAAAAATAAAGCCTGCAGTTACTTACACACGCATGCCAACATATTTATGTACACGGGTCAATGACGTGACACCTACATTTTCTGTCCGATTGCATTTTTTTCAGTTAAAAACTGGATTAAATGCATAAAAAGATACCATATATATGTAGTACCTTTCCCATGTATGTACTCACTGTAATTTTTCAAAAAACATTAGTTATTTGTAATTTTTCTGTTATTTAAAGTGTCAAAATATCATGTGGTGCGACCGTCCGGCCATAACTTCTGTTTTGGAAACATCTTTGAAATGACTCTAAATTTATTCAAATTTATTTTCTATACTATTTGGCATGATTTCCAAAGTGTTTTATAATCCTGCACAAAATTGCAAAGCATTTGTTTTTTTATTTCTTTCATAATACACAAACAAACACTGTCCAAGGATATCCATTTTATGAAATATCATGTGGTGCGACCATCAAGAAACTACCAACTTTATGTTGAAATCCATTCAGAGACAGGAAGTTGCATCATATACCAATTTGCCAAGGACCCATTGAAGCAGCAAGCAGGTTTGTAACTCTCTTTCAAATTTGGAAAAAAATAACCTTTTTAATGGCTGGTATGGTGTTACCACATTTGGATATCATGTGGTGCGACCTCAAAAAAACAATGAACATTAAGTTATTTCTACAAATATATATTTTTATTATAAATTTCATAGTGACCTTTTGTGGGAATCTAGCTTGTTTTGTTTAGGTGGCCAATTCTATGCCTGTAAATTCTGAGTGAATTTAAAAATATCATGTGGTGCGACCACTGCAGAGTGTTTTCCATGATAGATATATGTCCTAGATTGGCAGTTTTTGTGCTTTTATATTCAATTGATGCTTTATATACATAAAGTACTTTATTTTAGTATTATTTGGAACAGATTTTTATCCAATTTGGGTAATTTACAAACATTTCAGAAGGTTTATTTTTAATCTGTGTAAACTATGAGAAAAAAATTTAAAAAACTATTTAGAGCATTCATTTTAGTAATTATGCATTTATTAGTAATTTATTATTTATTTATTTATAACTATTTACGTCTATTTTACCAGAGCCACTGCCAAGCAAAAAAAAAACCGCTCGCCATAGGCAGCGTGTGAACTCTGACCCTGCAGCAAGAGCAGAGTATCTCGCCAGGAGAAGAGGAAAGTGTGTTAAAAAAAATGTTAAAGGAAAACTATAAATAAAGCAACATGGAGTTGCTCTTGTGTGTTTTCCATTACCTGGTGGAAATGTATTTTTTCATTCACATGATCATCTGCTGTCATCTATCATTGGTCCAAAGTAAACCTGAGCCAACCTCTCGCTACTCTAAATTGAGCAGCCAAGATTGGGCAAAATTCAGAAATAACTGGGTTTAAAGAAATGCCTGCAGTTAACACCATGTGCCGCACTTTCTCACAGATGTTACAAATACTCATCAGCAGCATGATGACTGTCAAATTTAATTAAACGTTTGTTCACAACAAGGCCAAAAATGTGTCATATAAGGGTAATTTTTAAAAAATCTATATCATCATCTATAAGCTTTCCAGTGATGTATGGTATGTTAGGATAGGACAATATTTGGCAGAGATACAACTATTTGAAAATCTGGAATCTGAGGGTGCAAAAAAATCTAAATATTGAGAAAATCTCCTTTAAAGTTGTCCAGATGAAGTCCTTATCAATGCATATTACTACTAATAATACACGTTTGATATATTTATGGTAGGAAATGTACAAAATGGAACATGATCTTTACTTAATATCCTAATGATTTTTGGCATTAAAAGAAAAATCTATACTTTTGACCCATACAATGTATTGTTGGCTATTGCCACAAATATACCCGTGAGACTTATGACTGGTTTTGTGCTCTAGGGTCACAAATGTGCATTTAATTAAAACTCTTCATTACAAAATTAAATCAAAATAATTTTTTTCCATCGTCTCTGTGGCGAGCAGTGAGGCGAGGGACCGTGAGAGCGGGCCGGTGGCGAGTGATAATGAGCGCCAGCTGCGCGCCACACCGGTCTCGTCTCACGGAGGAGTGACGGGAGCATAAAAGGGGGAGCGACGACAGTGCAAGACGAGAGAGGACCAGGCCTGGATTTATGTTGTGTTTTTGTTTACGTTTGGTTTTGTGTGTGTGCGCGGCAGTCGTCCGTGAGGGGCTGCCGCGGTGACTTTCATTTTGTTTAATTTATTTGATTAAAGTTTTAAAAGTTCGCCGGTTTCCCGCCTCCTTCTTCCCGGAACATACAAACATTGCTACATTGGTGGCGAAGCCCGGGAGGAAGGAGGGACATGCTGTCGAAGAGCCCTCGCTGCTGAGGGGGATCGCGGTGCTGAGGAGGTCGGGCAGTGTGAATGAGTGAAGACCGCGAGGGGCTGCCCGAGGCGGTGGTGCTGGAGCGAGTGAAGATCCGGTGGGACGGAGAGCTCGCTACCGTGCCCCTGGGTCGAGGTGGGGTGGCTGTCGTCTGAGAGGGAGCGGAGGAGTCATCGCCGTTCACCGTGGGCCGAAGCCTGCTGCCATCCGCCATGATGGGGAGGAGCAGGGAGCGCGGGACTCGCTGCCGGCTGCCCTCAATAGGAGGAGCCACCGCCGGCCGCCAGGGGGCGGAGGAGGATCGAGCCGCCCACCGAGCGTCCAGTGCCATCGCATGGCACCGCGAGGAAGAGCCTCTCGGCTGGCTGAGGACCGAGCGGCAGTGTGTCGGGGAACCGGACCACAATTTTTTTTCCCTTTTCTTTTAATTTCTCCTCTCTCCCCTCTCTCGTTTTGTCGCTCCTCATGCTCCTGGCTCCGTTTCTCTCGCCTCTCTGTCCTTACCCCCAGGTACCGCGGCCGCCGTGATCGGCCCCCTCGGAGGAGGGGGGGGGGGGGGAGTAGAGCGCAGTCTCGGGAGTGCCCCCCGGCCTGCAAAGGGTGTTGGGGGTATGTGGCGAGCGGTGAGGTGAGGGACCGTGAGAGCGGGCGAGCGATAATGAGCTCCAGCTGCGCGCCACACCGGTCTCGTCTCACGGAGGAGTGACGGGAGCATAAAAGGAGGAGCGACGACAGTGCAAGACGAGAGAGGACCAGGCCTGGATTTATGTTGTGTTTTTGTTTACGTTTGGTTTTGTGTGTGTGCGCGGCAGTCGTCCGTGAGGGGCTGCCGCGGTGACTTTCATTTTGTTTAATTTATTTGATTAAAGTTTTAAAAGTTCGCCGGTTTCCCGCCTCCTTCTTCCCGGAACATACAAACATTGTTACAGTCTCCATTGTCAAGTTAAATGAAATGTTGCACTTGATTGCAATTAGATTTTTTATTTAAAAAAAATATATATAAAATGTTTGTTTATGTTCATAAAAACAATCCTGTGAAATTAATAAAATGTGGTTTAAATCTATTTTTTGTATGAAATTGTTTATTGATCTCTTTAAATAGATTTTTAATAATATTCGAGATGTTCATGTAATTTGGCGCGACCGCTCATCATGTGGTGCGACCAATAATAGCAATAACTGTATTCAATTTAAAAATAAAATATCTAATTTCTGTGGCTGAAATAGGAAATAACTGATACAGAATACTTAAGTGAATGGTATTTTTAAAACATTTTTATCAGGTTTATGCAATTTGCATAACTACATCTGTTAACTACATTTAAGAAGGCAACTCTGAAATGAAAAACAAAAATGTGAGATCATCTTTTGCAAAAACTCAAAAGAAATGCAAATACTTTGTTTATAAACACTTTAATTACTGAGAACTTGTAAAAAAAAATGTTAAGCATGTTAAGGAAATAAATTAATTTTAAGATAAATCACGGTCGCACCACATGACATTTTTTAAGGCTACGGCCAATTCATCTAGGTGAAAAAAACAGTAAAATCGCTTAATTTAAAATTTTAATATGAATTTATGTGTACACAACATTCTTAATGTTTGAACAATTGCAATAGATATTATTATTTTTTGTATTTTAAAATTGGCCTGTTGAAAATCCTTATACGTCATTGACCCACACACATCACACACATCCATGCACACACACACACGCACACACGCAAACCCATGAAGGCACACACACACGCATGCAAACACATGAAGGCACACACACATGCGCATGCAAACACATGAAGGCACACGCACACACACACACACACGCATGCAAACACATGAAGGCACACACGCACACACACACACACACGCATGCAAACACATGAACACACAGACATGCAACGCAAACATACGCACACACACATATACACACGCACATACCACACACATTCTAAGATGCGTGAAACATTGGTATTTTGAACTGAAACACTGAATCTATGCCTATTTTACTGACATTTCTCACAGCTTCATCAGAAAAAAGACAAGCTTTGGGGGGGTATTGGGTTGTTTGGTTGTTGGGGGGAGTTTTCTTGTGTTGGTAAGAAACGCATTCCGGGCGGGGTCCCCCTCGGTAGAAATCGCTTCACTTTTACTTTCAAAGGGGCAGGGGCTTTGAACGGGCCGTAACTATCGTGCCCCCCCTCCCATCCCATTATCGCTAATTCACCTAAATTGCTGCCATTTTATTTTGTCATGTGACATCAGACTTTGATTATTTAACCTGTGGGGATTTGGTTTAATAAAAGATTCTGTGTTAATATTAAGTCAGATATTCTGTTGTGCACCAAAGTATACAACATGCAACACAGTATTTATTATTTTTTTGTGTCCCCATAAAAAATTTAACTCAAGTTGATTAAAAGAAGCTTAAACTACATTAAAACCTAGTGCATGTACATAGTGCCCTCAGGTGGAAGTTGATCAAAGTGACTGCTTTAACAAAAGGACTTTCACTAGCACAGCAAGAGGCTCTGGCAGTTTCATTCTGTCTGAAAGACGTTCAGAGAGAGAACATCTGAGTGACACAAGGGCAGGAAATCACACACAGAAATAATGACGTCAGGTCAAGGTCAGTATAAACTTTTAAAAATACTTTGGATATTAGGCAGATATGAGAATGTTTAATAAAACACTAGAGGTAAACAATAGCAGGACTTTTACTGAAATTAAAGCACCTTCTATCAAACACTGCAGGAGAGATCAGTGACTTCTTGAGGGGAATTATTTGGATAATAGTGGAACCTGGAGTTCAGTTCAGTCTCAAATTGTGATAAAATATAAAAACTAAAATGAAAAAGTGCATATGTAGGGACTCTGTATCAGAGAAACAGGTCTATTTAGCGCAAATGAATGAATGAATGAATTCATAGGGAATTTTAAGAGAGTCTGATTTTACGGCCGAGCAAATGACTCGTCCAGCGTTCATTTGAACAGGCCGTAACTATCAACTCTGCAGCGGATATTAATATCCACACAATAGTGAAACACTATTTAACAGCCAAGTAACTTAGATCAGCAGTTTAAGACATTAAATTAGTAAGCACATAACACAAGAACACTTATCTTTAAATACGAAACTTTATTGATTACTCTAACACGTAAAACTAATATCTAACACAAACGCGCACACACACACATTCACACGCGTTGCAGAAAGGAAGTGAGGAAAGAATGAGTTTTAAGAGAGTTAAATGATGAAGTCCCAAGTTTCTAGCAATAAACGCATTTATAACACATGACCTGAATGAACCATCAATCATAAGTTTAACCATCCTATCGTTTCTTAGGCGGGGTTATTAAATTTGATATCAATGCACCAGTTCAGTTTAGAATCTGGAGGTTACTTGCGTTTGTGTCGCGTATCGTCTTTGAATGGGGATTCCCTCCTTCTTGGTCCTGGCTGCAGAGGGGTTCCCCCAGTTCTTTGATTCACTGAAGGTCTGGTCGTGTCTTTTGATCGAGGTCTTGGGAAGCCAATCATGTGGTGTGTTGGCGGATGGCTGGAAAGTCTCCTGGAGGTTTAAAGTGCGCTCTGCTGTAGATTCGTTGAGCGAAACTTTGCGGAAAACTTAACTTAAAACACGAGACTCAACGGAAAGAAAAGAAACCAAGTAAAAGAAAGGAAAGTGAGACGAGAGTATTTAGATGGCTTGAATTAAATTGTTAACCCATTTTCTCGGATCTTGGTCTGCTTTCTTATTATAAGAACACGATACATTCTACACAGATTTCAATCAAGCCATCTTCCGAATTATAAGCATACAATCATACTGATACCAAGCAAGGTACACTTTCAAACACTCATTCAATAGTTATACAATTACATGAACTGTGAGTGATATATATGCATAATGGTCACATGTATTAATTATAGACATTATATAGAATTATGCAGTAGAAGGCTGTTTGAAGGCTGTAAGTCTGGCTATCATTCTTTTGAATGATTTGATGCAGTTTATATGTAACAACCTGTGGGTCCCTGTGGGTTTTCCTGTGGATTTTAACTGTGTCACTCAGAGTTCATTTAAAGGTCGTTGAAAATGGGGAATCTGCTTTGGCTCTTTGTCTTGGGGGTCAACCAACCTCTGCCGTTATCTTGGTGCTGCTCGAAGTTTGCAAGGCTGTACAGTAGTTAGCTGGGGGTTTTGTCAGCCTGGTGCAGACTGACCGGTGCCCACTTCAATTAAGGCCATAAATTGTTTGTTGAGTTGAGTTTCGTGTGGAATTATGTTTGAACGAATCATCTGGAAGATTCATTTGTGTCTGGTGCGCCCTCAAACTTTTAACAAATACCACTGCATGCATTGAAAATTATGTAATGGTAATGTTAGGTAATGTTCTCAACATTTTAAAACCCACTTTGGGTCATTTTGGAAACCCAGTGCTGGGTCCATTGGTTATCATGAACCAGCTGGGTTGGGTTTAAAACATTTTTTAACCTATTCATATTACCCATTTAACCATAAAAAAAAATTGTGTTCCAAATTATTGTGCAAGTAACATATCAGTAGGATTTAACCCCTAACCAGGATTTAACCTTAAAACTATCTTAAAACTTAACTTAAAACTAAAAAAATATTATGTGAATGTAGTATAACAACTTATAACCACAACTAAAGTGAAGCCACAAGTGTGGTCATGCTTCATTTCAAATCTGAGGATGATATCTCTAAAATTATACATTCTATGAAGCATATTGTATGGCATGTCATGTGAGTTTTTACAGATGCTAATCAAATATGTTATTGCCCTGTAAACACTCATTTGCAGTCTATTGTCTGTAATGCCTGGTGAGGAGAACTGCTCAATTAATGCTCTATTGTTCTCAATCGCACGTTTCACACTTCTGGCGGTATGAGACTTAATCTTCATTATTCTTTTATCGTTTGTTTGCATTCAGCTATTATAGCCTTTATTCTGGCATAAGGCTTGCCCATTAACAGCACTTTACAGTAATCCACACATTATCTATAGTCTTTTTAGAAAACAAACAAACTAAAAGCATGTCCTTGGAACCTTATGTGAATTATTGTAACAAAACAGATTGTGAAATAGATATATCTCCTGACGCAACAGGTGCATTAGAGCTACAGTTAGCATCAAGCTACATAACACAATTTAAAAGATTAAATTACACTTTTACTCAAAACTCACTTTTAACGAACACAGAGTGTTTAAATTACCTTCCTGTCGCGATCTAATGGGGATTTCATTCATATGATGATGTTAAAACATGTTATATTTAGCATTTTATATGGAGCTAATCGCTACACATGCTTAGCATGTAATGTAAACATCCATTATTGATATAAAAATAGCCGAAATCACATGAAAATCACACAAAAACCTTATACCATAGTTATCGTGTGTTTATTAGCTTCATATTTCACGTGTAGAAATGTAGAATTGGTTCGTTCTTCAAAGAGACAGAATGAGGAAGTTAACAGATGTCATGCAGAAGGGCAGGATTGACTCACATAAGATGATTGACACCTCCAGAGATCAAATGAACGCGTGATGACTCATATTTAACACAAATCAGGAAGAGAGAAGAGAGAGAGAGCTGTGAACGCTCTTTCAGTTCTTCAGATCGGATAATTCAGTGGGAAATGAATAGAAATAGTATAATGTATGATTAAATATTTGGCAAACGTGATAATAAATCAATATTTCTCCAAATATGCGCACTTTTGAACGAAAAGTCCTAACGAACGCTGTTCATTGCAGCTGTGAGGACACAACTGAACCGCACCAGACGAGAGAGAATTCATAATTCATATGCGTGTGATAATATATTCAAAATATCTTACATTACAGATTGATTATTTTGCATTCATGCAGTGAATGTTGAACAACAGAAATCTGGGGCCGTCGCAGATCTTTGACCCTAAAGGGGTTAAATGAAATAAATATTCAGGTTTTATTTTTTCCAAAGAAAGTGTTTGTCTGAGGGGATGTTTACGAGTTTTGGCTGTACAACTGCGTTTTGGGGGCCTGAAAACACAAGCTATTGAAACGATACTGTTATCTCCATGTAAACAACAAAAACACAAATCTCCGCCTCCTGCGTCCAGTCTAGAGTGGACTCCGCCTCCTGCCTCCAGTCCAGAGTGGACTCCAGTACTGCCGCGGTCTCCTGAAACCCCACCCAGCCTCCCTCTCCCGCCTCCGCTCATCTCCGTCCTTCCAGCCTTTCTTCTGCCACTGTCTGTCAGCTCCTCCGCTCACCTTCCATCCACCTTTGGAGTGGGGTGGTCGCCGTGGGTCTGCCAGCCCGCAGCTACATCTGGGCTGGTAGATCCATGGTTTCCGCCTCCGACCTCCACAACCAGGACTCCACCTCAGCCTGTTGAGCCTTTGACGATGCCCTGGCTCTCACCTCCCTCTGCTCCGCCTTGGACCACCAGTCCACCAGTTCTGCCGGTCCTCTCCCCTCCAATGTCATCTTAGTCACTCGTCGACACGCCCTCGCCTTGAGACTCCACTCGTCCGGCTGTGCTTGGGCTCAGTTGGGCTCCTCGCTCCCTCCTACTCCATCTCGGGGCTTGGTCGGTCCGGCTCCACAGTGGCCTGCTGTGTCCCTGCCGTCGCCGGAGCCCAGCCCTTTTACAGCGTGAGGCCACGCCTTCTGGGGAGGGGTGTCTTGTCACATCCTGTTTCAGTGTGTTGTCATTTGTCACGTTTCTTTGTTCAGTTTCCTGCCACTCATCTGTCCCCATGGTTACCCTCGTTAGTTTAGTTCTGTGCAGCTTCTGTGTCTTGTCAATTAACTCGTTTCTGTTTGCTATTTAGTTCCCGTTTCCTTCAGTCTGTGTCCAGTCTCGTCCATGTATGTTTATGTATAGAGTGTGTTGCCACCAACCTGTATGACTCACCTGAGTATCCTTGTTCATTAAACCTTTGTTTGAGTATTGCATTTACCTGTCCTTGCCTTCCTGCCTGCACACACCATGACAGACAGTATATTTTAAATATTTGTTCAATGGCATCTTGTTATGAATGAAGGCCAGTTTTACTGATACTAATACTGATACTGATGTCTCTATGAAATCGATTTCTCCCTTAATTTTAAACATTAATTATAGCCATTGTCGTGGCAAAAATTAACTCAGTTGCATCACTGAATAAGAGACAAACCTTAGCCAATTGTCTTTATAAAGATTTATTTTCTTGTAAGAAAAGAGTCACAGTCGTACAGCCATCCTGAATGTCTGCAGAGTGCTAACTAACAGTCACAACAAAGCTCTGCTCTCTTATAGTTTTTCTAACTCAAGGTCTCCACTGCTCTCCTCCTGTAATTTTCCACCCTCAGATTTAGATGTCCAGTGACCTCTAAGGTCACAAACTAGCCACTGTGTCTGTTAGACTTTAGAAAAGTGTTTATGCATAGCAGAAATGTTACAAACATAATCATTCTTTACTGTATGAATATATGTAACTCAATAAACATCTCATGCATAATGATTAATCTTTTTCTATGATTACATTTTTCCACTACACCATTCAACATTACAGTGTAATTGAAAGCTTTTTAACATTTATTAGGCTTCAAACTTCAACTTAAAACAATCCTCACATAAACCCATGTCATATTTACCTGTGCCCTTCCTGTCTAACAGGTGAAATAGGCTGCGGAAATTGAATAAAGTTATCAAACAGTCTGCACTGCATAAATTATGAATTAAATATAGATTAATCCTTATTAAAGCTACAAAAGTTCAAAAAATATATAAGTTCTTAGTCAAGAGCAGTGAGTGATGAACATTAATAACAGACATCATTAGTGGCTGCTGTCGCTTTAGGATCTGCCGCTGCCGAACATGACACGGATCTGACGCGCTGTCACCCGTGTCCCATTTCCTCACAAGTCTTCAAGTTCATTTGAGACATTATTTAACTCATTTAAAACTATTCTTATGAGGATACTCGACAAACCAGCTTGTATTGGTATTTTTACATAATCCAAACATTGTTGAATTAATAAATATTATTCTTGTTCACTGGCCTTACATGTGCCTGCTTTGACACTCAAGAAAGCATATCATTTAAAAGAGACATGAAACATAAATGTTAAGTGAAATGTTTTCCCTGCTAAAAAGGCATTGGTAGTCACTATCACATGTCATGTTTTTTTGTGCTGAATATACATTTTTCCTCAAATTACTGAATATTTGTATGTTGTGTGTGTGTTTAATTCTTTTTTTAGAAGGCGATCTAAGGATTTTGCTCCTGGGTAAAACTGGAGCAGGAAGAAGTGCAACAGGAAACACCATCCTGGGCAGAAATGCATTTAAAGAGAGTGAAACATGTGAGAAACAGGAAGGAGATGTGGATGGGAAGAACATTGCTCCAGGACTGTTCAATACATCTATCACAAAAGAGCAAGTAAAGGCTGAAATAGAGAGGTGTGTGGAGATGTCTGCTCCTGGTCCTCATGTGTTCCTGCTGGTCATCAAACTGGGAGTGAGATTCACACAAGAGGAGAGGAACTCAGTGCAGTGGATCCAGCAGAACTTTGGAGAAGAGGCTTTGCTTCGTACCATCATCTGAAGGGGAAATCTTTGGAGGCGTACATCACAGAAAGCCACTATTTACTAAAAATAGTTGATAGTTGTGGTGGCAGATATCACTCATTTAACAATGAAGATAGAAACAATCAACAGCAGGTTAAAAAACTTCTGCAGAAGATTAATGCATTGAGGAGGGAACAAGGAATGAAGCATTACACACCTGAGATGTTTAAAACAACTCAAACAGAAATGACAGGGAAGGACAGAATGAAGCTACTGAACCAAATGTTTTGAGCATTATCATATTGATGGGAGTTATTTTTCTAGCAACACTGCAGTGGAATAATAGGCTTCAAAAGGAGGAACATAAACTGAAAAATGACATCCTACTGATAGAACAGGACATTGAGCAACTGAAAAAGAAGCTCCTAGAGAATGAGCAGCGAGAGCAGCTTCTAAAAGCAGACCTCCAACAGAAGGAACAGGAGGAGCAGCAACTGAGAAATGAGCTCTTAGTGAAAGAGAGGGAAAAGCAACTGAAACAGGAGCTCCTAGAGAATGAGCCAAGAGAACAGCTTCTAAAAGCAGACCTCCAACAGATGGAGCAGGAGGAGCAGCAACTGAGAAATGAGCTCTTACTGAAAGAACAGGAGGAGCAGCAGCTGAAAGATGAGCTCAGAGAGAATGAGCCAAGAGAGCAGCTTCTAAAAGCAGACCTCCAACAGATGGAGCAGGAGGAGCAGCAACTGAGAAATGAGCTCTTACTGAAAGAACAGGAGGAGCAGCAACTGAAACAGGAGCTCCTAGAGAATGAGCCAAGAGAGCAGCTTCTAAAAGCAGACCTCCAACAGATGGAGCAGGAGGAGCAGCAACTGAGAAATGAGCTCTTACTGAAAGAACAGGAGGAGCAGCAGCTGACAGATGAGCTCCAAGAGAAGGAACAAGATGAGAAACAGCTGAGAAATGAGCTCTTACAAAAGGCAGAGAATGAGCAGGACCTGAAAAATCAGCTCCAAAAGAAGAAATGGGAGAAGCTGCAGCTAAAAGAGGAGTTCCTACAGAAAGAACAGGAGAAGTTCCTGTTTTTCCATCAGAAGGAACAGGAGATACTTAAGCTAAAAGAGGAGCTCCTACAGAAAGAACAGAAAAGGTCAATGTTCCTACAACAGAAGAAACAGGAGATACTTAAGCTAAAAGAAGAGCTCATACAGAAGTAAAAGGAGGAGTGGCAGCTAAATGAGAAGCTCCTACAGAAGGAACAGGAGAAGGAGAAGCTGAAAAAGGATCTCCAACAGAAACAGCAAGAGAATCAGAAGCTGAAAAATGATCTCAGACAGAAGGAAAATGAAAAGCAGCAGCTGGAAAAGAAGCTCCTACAGTACACTCAGAGAGTGCAGTAGCAGGAGCATCAGGAGAAATAGCTAAAGCAAGAGTTACAATAGTAGCAGGAGGAACAGTACACAGTAGTGAACTAACTTAAAAAAATATAAGGCAGCCTTTTGCATTCAAGTTTTTAAGTTAACTCAACTAATCCACTCCAGTTAAAATAAAATTAAATACTTTTGTTCATCTAATGAGTACCAGGTAATCTTTTAAACGTAAAACTTCTTGTCAAGACAACTAAAAAACAAGTTGAGCCAACTTAGAAAGTTGAGTGCGGTTGCCTTATTTTTTCAAGTTAACTTGGTAACACTTTACAATAAAGTTTAATCTGTTAACATTAGTTAATGTATTAACTGACATGGACTTACCATGAGCAATACATTTGTACTGTCTTTGTTAACGTTAGTTAATAAAAATACAGCTGTTCATTAATTGTTCACGTTACTTCACAGTGCATTAACTGATGTTAACAAACACAACATTTAATTTTAATGTAGTATTATTAAATGTTGAAATTAACATTCAAAAAATGAATAAATGCTGTAGAAGTGCTGTTTTAGTGTAAATTATTAGTTCATGTTAACTAATGTAGTTAAGTAATGTTAACTAATGAACCTTATTGTAAAGTATTGCTGTTAACTAATTTGCTCCAGTTAAGTCAACTTAAAAACTTTTGTACAATGAGTAGCAGGTATTCTTTAGAACTTAAAACTTCTTGTCAATGAAACAATGTTTAGCATTTAGCAATGCAAGCAGCTACAATCCTTGTTTTTTCATGTACAAGTTTTATTTTGAAAGTTAGCTACACGATATGAACATCATTTGCCTCTTAAAGCTAGAGGCACACAGTTTACCCATTTCACCCGAGCAAATAAGTTGCAAAAGTTGCAATGAGAAGCACATATACCTCAGCACACAAATCTCAAACATGGTGATTATCAACAATTGTAGTTCAGTAAAAATATGAACTCTAAACCATATGACCAAATAACAACAGCAGCAGCACAAATCAAGTTAAGGAAAAGCAATAATTATTTTTATATAATAGTTACCACATATTTTTTGAGCTGCAATGCATGCTGGGAACTGGCAGAAAATTGTTGAATGTAAAATTGTTTGTTCAGATAAGTCAATTTGGATAGTTGGAACAACATTTGGACAAGTTTTTGTCAAATACTTCAGAATCTAAGCAAAGTCAACAAAACATCTTTTGTTAGCAATTTACACACCTTGGTAGGGTTGCACCAGTCATTTGTAAGTTCCTTCTTAAATTGGAATGTAAAGCCTGCACTAGAGGCTTAGTAACTACTAGCTAGTTTGTAACTAACTCTGTACTTTTTTCAGTTGCACCATTTGTTCTTAAAGGAACACGCTGACTTTTTGGGACTTTAGCTTATTCCCCGTATCCCCCAGAGTTAGATAGGTCCATACATACCATTTTTATCTCCGTGCGTGCCATAACTCTGTCTGACGCACCCACCGCTAGCCTAGCTTAGCACAAAGACTGGAGGTAAACGGCTCCAGCTAGCCTACTGCTCAATAAGTGACAAAATAACGCCAACATTTTCCTATTTACATGTTGTGAAGTTACATTCAAAGAATCTAGATGTATATCATCAGAAACCTAATAGACATACTGTGCTAGATGCTACATTTGAGAGTACCAACTCAGGTTAGACATACAGCACCAGGAAATGATAGCGTGTGTTATCTGATGTTTAAGTATGCTGATGAAGTAGTGCTTAAAGCAGTACTGGAGCTATTTAATAAGATATGGATGGAAAGCAAATTGCCAAGGGAATGGAAACATGCTGTAATAATTCCTATAGCTAAACCAGGGAAAGATCCATCAGTAGTAGGTAACTACAGACCTATTGCTCTTACATCTAATCTATGTAAATTAAAGTAAAGAATAATTGCAAATATATATTAAAGAGCAAAAAAATAATAGCATTCATTTTCGCCCTGGACATTCTACCATGGATGCACTAGTAAGGTTAACATACATATGTATATTTTAGGCAACAATAAAAGAAAATATATTATAAAACACCACTCTGCCTCTGCTAAAAAAAAATAAAAAAAACTTAAACATAATTAATATGTGGTTCAGGCAATATGTTCATATGTACTATATGTACTAATCTTCACTGTAATAAAATGAAATATGACATAAAACGCAACCCTGTCTCTTTTTGTTAAATGTCAGTTTTAATGATCAATTCACAAGTTCACACTTACAAATAATCAGTTAACGGGTTCACACTTACTAATAAGTTGGATAGAGTAAAGTAGTATGCATATTTGGTGAGCTCGGCATCTTGGCCCGAACCATGTTCCTCCGAACTTTGTTAGTAAAACATCATTAATAGGCATTATAAAAGTATAAGTAAAAGGTATAAGAAGCTATACAATAAGAAATAAAGCAAACAATTCAGTCAAACATATAAAGTCAGCTCTCTCAGGCTATAACGGTAAAGTTAAATAGCCTAAATATAGAGTTATGAAACTTTGCCCTCAGCCTAAACAATTTGCCAGGGAACAAATGATAGATTCATAAGACCAAAGATCGCCCGTTAGATCTACACAAGAATCCACTACAGATACATCAGAGCCAGCGGCAGACTTCAGAAGGATTAGCCGAGGAAAGGCTGCTCCCGGCGGATTTATTGAGCGCTGAGCTCCCGCTGATCGACTGGATCTCACAACTCTGAAAACATCAGAAGGTCTAACCGAGGAAAGGCTGCTCTCGGCGGGTTAATGAGCGCTGAACGCCCGCTGATCGACTGGATCTCACAACTCTGAAAACATCAGAAGGTCTAGCCGAGGAAAGGCTGCTCTTGGCAGGGTTAATGAGCGCTGAGCTCCCGCTGATCGACTGGATCTCACAACTCTGAAAACATCAGAAGGTCTAGCCGAGGAAAGGCTGCTCTCGGAGGGTTAATGAGCGCTGAGCGCCCGCTGATCGACTGGATCTCACAACTCTGAAAACATCAGAAGGACTAGCCGAGGAAAGGCTGCTCTCGGCGGGGTTAATGAGCGCTGAGCTCCCGCTGATCGACTGGATCTCACAACTCTGAAAACATCAGAAGGTCTAGCCGAGGAAAGGCTGCTCTCAGAGGGTTAATGAGCGCTGAGCGCCCGCTGATCGACTGGATCTCACAACTCTGAAAACATCAGAAGGACTAGCCGAGGAAAGGCTGCTCTCGGCGGGGTTAATGAGCGCTGAGCTCCCGCTGATCGACTGGATCTCACAACTCTGAAAACATCAGAAGGACTAGCCGAGGAAAGGCTGCTCTCGGCGGGTTAATGAGCACTGAGCGCCCGCTGATCGACTGGATCTCACAACTCTGAAAACATCAGAAGGTCTAGCCGAGGAAATGCTGCTCTCGGTGGGTTAATGAGCGCTGAGCGCCCGCTGATCGACTGGATCTCACAACTCTGAAAACATCAGAAGGTCTAGCCGAGGAAAGGCTGCTCTCGGCGGGTTAATGAGCGCTGAGCGCCCGCTGATCGACTGGATCTCACAACTCTGAAAACATCAGAAGGACTAGCCGAGGAAAGGCTGCTCTCAGAGGGTTAATGAGCGCTGAGCTCCCGCTGATCGACTGGATCTCACAACTCTGAAAACATCAGAAGGTCTAGCCGAGGAAAGGCTGCTCTCGGCGGGGTTAATGAGCGCTGAGCTCCCACTGATCGACTGGATCTCACAACTCCAAAAACATCAGAAGGTCTAGCCGAGGAAAGGCTGCTCTCGGCGGGGTTAAGGAGCACTGAGCGCCCGCTGATCGACTGGATCTCACAACTCCGAAAACGCCAGATCAGATTTGAGCTTTAAACAACTACAATCTCACCTGAAAAATTCTTAAAACTACATTTTGTGACACATTAACAGTAGTATTTTGGTTTTCTCGTCTGCTGTTGACACTTGCTGGTTAGTGGGAGATGCATTCTGGGATACCTGGCTGTCTCAAGGGGCAGATCAAGGACACATCCGAGGATTTGAACTGTTCTTGGCTAGATGTGAACTTTGAAATGGAACAGTACTTGGGCAGCGACTGATGACGATTCACAAGAACACAAGAACGCATACTGAGAAACGGCCATGATCACATGAGGGCAAGGAAGTCACATGACAAGAAACCAGGAAACATGACTGAGAATAAACTTAAAAATAAAAGACATGAAACATGAACAAAATTATGTTAAAATTATTTAAGATTAAATTGTGCATTAATAGGTTAGGCAATTCAAATGTGTTTATATCTGAGAACCTTTTATATACACACTTAACTGCAGACACTGAACCTTATAAAGAACCACTTTTTGTCCTTCGTTGTGTATGTTTGGATTATGTTATAAATAAATGCTAACAGTTCAAAAAAGTCATTCTTTTAATCTCTTCACACTCTTTGTTCTAGTTCCTCACAGTCATTCAGCTGATCGGGCCATCAGGGGAGGGTCTTTGTCTTTCCAGGTGTGAAACACATCAATATTCATGATGATTCACGCCCTGCCCGCATAAGCCTTCCTGACACAAAACATGTCTTATACATTTTAAATCAGTATATTGATTTATGTGAATGAGTGGCCAGAGTGATTTTGACGTCGTCTTGAAGCAAAAATTCTAGCCTACGTGATCCAGTTTTCAAAAGTCTTGTGAACAAATATTCAGTATGGGTTTTATAGCCTTATAACAGTGACTTCATTTTTTTTCTTTCCACAAACCACGCATAAACGTCATTTTCTCAAAACTACAAACTTTTACACACATGCTGCTCACACATTATTGTAGCAGAGTTTTTGCTGAACACAGAGTAATCAGACTTTAGCCATGAAAATGTTACAAGTAACAGAAATAAGCTCAAATGTCAGGGCATGTCAAGACACCTCCAGGGCCCAGAAAACAGCTCAGGGCTCAGAGGTTAATAAATATGATTAGAACCATGCTAATGGATAAGAGATTTATAACTAAAAAGAGCAGTTTCAGTACTATGATACGGTCTAAATGCTGATTGAAATTCCTCACAGATATAATTTTTCTGTTGTAAAGTTTTGAAAGTTTGGGGTAAATGTAGTAATGATAATGGCGAACTAATAATATTTACAAAATCTTCTACGACTTCGGAAACACCTCATTCAGTAGCTTAGTATACGGTCTAACATACATGTTGTTAGAGTCTATACTGTCCATAGTTTCTCTTGCATCATCAAGTTCTTATAAATGTTCTGGTATGTTGCATAGTTGAGACAATTCACAAATATTTTTAATAAAAGCAATCTTTTGTTTTAGAAGTGATAGCTCTACCGTATTTTTGTAATAATGAGTTGTTTTGAGATGTTGTCGCTCTGCTGCAAAATTTCAACGGCATCAACACCGAACCCATGTGTCAATATTAAATCTAAAGTATGATTATGACAGTGAGTGGGACCAGACATGTTGTCTAACTCCACTAGTTTAGAAGTCTATAAATGCCAATCCTAAGGCTATTTTTTTTTTTATCTATGCGGATATTGAAATCACAAGCAATTAAGACTTTATCTTCAACCAGTACTAACATGGAAAATTCCATGATAAAGTGTGTTGATAAGACTTTTTATTGGTAATGACGCACAGAGAACATTTATTGCACCATATGTTGACTCTTTATTACTAAATGTAATCCAGTCAGAAATTTATGATAGCAATGTTAGTAAAACAGCATGTGATATTCTTTCCCCTACTGACAATGACAAACTCAGTGCATTTGTTACGTCTAAACTTGACAACTGTAATAATGTTTTGGTTGCTCTAGTAAACAATTACAAAATGTTTTGAATATAGCCGTGTGAATGCTGACTCGCACTAAAATGAGAAATCACATTACTCTGACTATCAGATCCCTCCACTGTCTGCTTTTGTCTTTCAAACTGAATTCAAGATACTTTTCCTAATTTATTTTAAATATTCATGGTACTGGCCCAAGATACCTTTATAAAATGTTCAATAAATATACTCCAGCAAAAAAAAAAAGGTAATTTGTTGGTTGTACCAAAAACACTGCTAAAAAGTGGCAAGTCTGCCTATAGTTACCTCGGTCCCAATCTACGAAACGCTCTCCCTGAAAACTTACGATTTCTCAACTTACTATGCACTTTAAAAAAGTATCTCAAAACGCATTTATTCACTGAGTATCAATATTTCTTTGAGGATATTATTTCATTTTATTTTATTCAATTTCTATTATGCATGTATTTTTTTGTTTGTGTATGTTTTGTCATGGCAAAAAATTAACTCTCAGTTGCACCACTGAATAAGAGACGAACCTTAGCCAATTGTCTTTATAAAGATTTATTTTCTTGCAAGAAAAGAGTCACAGTCATACAGCCATCCTGAATGTCTGCAGAGTGCTAACTGAAGACATAACAGAAGCTGCAATCTCTTATACCCCCCAAAGTGTAAACAATCCTTCTCAGTAGTTTTCCACACATGGTAAAAGTAAGAAACACAGATTTAGAATTGGTTCTGCCCGACACCTTTGGTACAGGAGAGCCCTCAAATAAGGTGTCCCGCATGGCAGAAACACGTTAGCTCCTGTATGATCTCAAACATATGTCTTAATTAATCTTCCTCTGTGATTACATTTTTCCACCACAGTTTCCTCATCTGTAAAGCACAGTAAATAAAGTTTTACTTATTAGTTCATCTGTTGCATTCCCATTTTATCATCTGCTCCTATATTATCTTATCATTGGACAATAAAAGCTGCACTTAGATCTCAACTAAATACCCAGGACACGTCAGGTCAGTGGGTCTAATATATGTATATGACAAAACAAGCCAAAAGTCAGATATAGTTTATGATGTGCTGAAGAACAGTTTTCCTTTCAAATTTCCATTTGGATGCCCTAGAGGTGGAATGAGAAGCAGAGAATGAGATATTGCTTTACTAGCTGGGGAAAAGAAAGATGAAAAATATGAAGATATTAAATCGGTCTATGGCAGGGGTTTACCCCTGGAGGGCCACTGTCCTGCAGAGTTTAGCTCCAAACCTAATTACCTCTTTTCTGCCAGCGTTAAAAAAAAAGTTACCAGCCATTTTCACAAAAGCCATTTTTTGATCATTTTCACAAAATTTTAATGGCCCCCACAATATTTTTTGTCAATACTTGAATGTGGGTAAGTTTTATTAAAAAAAAGCAACATTTTGAACAAAAAGCGGAACATTTTTTTTGTGTTTTTGTCAAATACTAGGTCTGGATCGGACTCAGAACGATGATCAAAACATACAGTAGATAGAGTAGATTGCGTCCATCAACACCCCCAAAGCATAAGAGTCCTATACCACATCCTGGATAGACATTTCATTCTGTAACATAAGGCAGTTTTGATTTATATGCCGTCTAATGTTGATGATCACTTTTATATATGCATAAGATTACATATGCGAGCAGTGAATGTAGAACAATAATTTGGGGCCGTCTGCAATCTTTGCCCGTTAAGGGGTTAAGAAACCACTTGTTTGAGTCCAAACTGTAATACAGTACGAAATGCAGGATCATTGCATGCATAAAAAAATGAGCTACCTCAGTTGTGATATACTGTCTAATAAGTTTAAAACAATGTAGGCGTCACGTGTAGGATAGAAGCTCACAAAGACGAGGATGAACAGGAGACAGGAACTTTAATAACAAAACTCAGGTAACTTTTAACACACGTAGAATCATAGACGAGAACCAACAAACACTGAGGGAGAACTGAGGGCTTAAGTACACAAGGCAAATGAGAATAACAAGGTGATAGATGAGGCACAGGTGAATGATATAACTAATTAGACAAACTGGGAAAAACTGGGTCACAGAGACTTAACCAAAAACACAAAACACAGGCTCTGTGCTAGCGGTGGGCAGAAGCTCTCCGTCTGCGGGGGGCTCAGGCGTTGTCGTCTCCATGGTTGCAGGGTGTTGGTGGGCTGTGCTCTGATTGCTTGACGTCTGTGAGGTGTGGCTGGACGAGGCTGTTGTCATCTTCCACTTCGCCCACAGTGAACGTGGATCCAATCATCCACAGCACAAAGTTGATGTAACTACCCAGGGAACGGACCGCCGCGGGGCATGACGAAGCGGAGATTGCATTAATGCAATCAGCAATCTTCCTCCAACATTCTTCTCTTGCTTTGGCAGCAGAGACAGTGTTACTGCATGCTTGAAATACATTTCTATATTCTTCATATTTCTGAAGAATAAGCTCTTGCTCCTCCGCAGAAAAATATATAGCTCTCGCTCTATCCGTATCGAACGCGTTTGGTTGTTCAATGCCGACGTCACTTTTTTATGTGCACGTGCGTGTGAAGTAATCATAGCTTAAGGATCAAAGCCTGAGTTGACAGAGAAAGTTGATGAGCTGCATCATGGTACCAATAAAGCCTGATTGCATCGTTTTGGTTTTGTCAACTCAAAACCAATCCTGTAGCCCTGAGTTTGTTAAACTATCATCACGGTACAGGACCCAGGAATCATCAAAATACTATTTATTAACCCCTTAAGCCCTGCAGGCATTTTTAGAGTGAAATACACAAAAGACTCTTAACTCCAAAACTATAGCAAGGAGAGTCAAAAGGTAGGTATCATTTGATAGATCTGCGTTGTGATCTGCGTCAGCTGTGCCTTGTTTCAGCGTTCTATTTAATGTGTGTGCCAACGTGTCGTGTTTGTCAGATCGTTGCAGGCTGATGGGGTGTGGTCGCTCCTTTCCCATGTGTCTTCCTGGGTTTTGGATTCTCTGGACTGTTCGTGCTTTACCCTGTTTTCTGGGTTGGATTATTCATCGGACTCTTGCCCATTGCAGCCCTGCGTCACCCAGCCCACCACCTTCAGTTACCTGCCTGCCTGACGTTCTTTTCCTATTGTTCTGAGGAACTAATGTTAATAAACCTGTGTTTACTCACATTTGGATCTTCTGTATTTCTTTATCACAGAGGCTGACAGAACGATCTGACCATCATGGATCCAGCGAGATCGTCCGACTTAAAGGAGTATCTGAGTAAGAATGCCCAGCACATGGACCAGCAAGATGAACAGGTACTGACAATGGCTGGGGCTGTACAGGCTTTGGTGGCGCAGGTGACTACCCAAGTTCAACATCTCTCATCGCCCACTGGGCCAGCCACACCGTCCGTTCCTCACCCACCAGTGAACATCGCCAACCAACATGAGCCACGTATTCCAACACCTGAGAGGTATGCTGGAGAACCAAATCTATGTAGAGCATTTTTGATGAAGTGTTCTATCTTTTTCTCTCTCCAACCTATAATGTTTTCTTTGAAGGAATCCAAGGGCAGTTGCAGGTTGGGAAGCGGCACGTAAACTCGCTGATCTTCGTCAAGCTAATAGACCCGTTTCGGATTACGTGATTGAATTCCGGACTTTGGCGGCGGAGTGTAAGTGGAACGAGGAGGCGCAGTGGGATGTATTCCTGCATGGGCTGGCTGACCGTGTGCAACAAGAGATCTACACCTTGCAACTACCAGTAAGCCTCGACGTACTGATAGAGCTGGCGTTCGTACACGACCGATTTCAAAGTTCGAGTGTCTGGAAGGGTGCTGGTGCCAGCGGGTGCAACACGGTCAGCCATCCGTTCGAATACGAGCCCATGCAGGTTGGTAGGGCTCGGCTCTCCCGGGAGGAGAGAGAACATCGGAGAGTGAGAGGTTTATGTATGTACTGTGGTAAATCTGGACATTTCCTGAGAGGGTGTCCTGTAAAAGATCAAGCCCGGCAGTAGAAAAGAGGTTACTGTCGGGTGGGATAACCATGGAGAAATCCTCGTCGGCGACTCTCCTTCTGGTGAGACTGCAATGGGCAACGAGGTTTCACAGCTGCCAGGCTCTGGTCGATTCAGGAGCAGAGGGGAACCTTCTGGACTATTCTTTGGCCGATCACCTGCAGATCCTGATGTTTCCACTCAGTCAGACCATCTCCGTGCATGCACTGAACGGTCAGAGGTTACCAGCCATTACACACACGACGGGATCCCTGACACTCTTCTCGTCCGGTAACCATACAGAACAGACTGTTTTTTTTATTTCCAGGTCTCCTCTCGTGCCCATCGTACTGGGTCATCTGTGGCTGGTAAAGCACAGACCCAGGATCGATCGGGGCCAGGGTTCAGTGGCTGAATGGAGTAACCACTGTCACGCTTCTTGTTTAGTGTCTGCTTGTTCGTCTGTGTCTCGTTCTGTGTTACAGGAGGAGTCGGTGAACCTGTCAAACGTGCCGGAGAACTACCTTGACCTGAAAGAAGTGTTCAGTAAGTCCCAGGCTGCTTCTCTTCCTCCGCATCATCCCTATGACTGTGTAATAAAGTTATTGCCAGGTACTTCTCCTCCTAAAGGCAAGTTATATTCACTTTCTAATCCAGAAAAGGAGGTCATGGAGAAATATATTTCTGATTCTTTGGCAGCTGGGCTCATTTGTTCTTCCTCGTCACCCGCTGGTGCAGGTTTTTTTTTCATGAATAAGAAGGATGGTTCTTTGCGGCCGTGCATTGATTACAGAGGACTGAACAACATCACGGTAAAGAATACTTATCCTTTACCACTGATGTCTTCTGCCTTTGAACGGTTGCAGGGAGTATCTCTTTTTACAAAATTAGATCTGCGCAACGCTTATCATTTGGTCCGCATAAGGGAGGGGGATGAGTGGAAAACGGCATTTAATACCCCCAGGGGGCACTTTGATTACTTGGTCATGCCTTTCGGCCTGTCCAACAGGATGGCTGTATGACTGTGACTGTAAATCTTTATAAAGACTTTATAATCTTTATAAAGGCTAAGGTTTGTCTCTTATTCAGTGATGCAACTGAGAGTTAATTTTTTTGCCATGACACCATAGAAATAGCATTATCTCTGGAGTGTGTCCATGTATACTGCCTATTGTTATTATTCAATTCTCTCCACACATCACATAAATCATGGGTTTCAATCAATTCACGTATAGCATGACTTGAGGCAGTGTGAGGTTCCAAATGATTCCTATCAAGACCATCATTCTCTGTACAGTTAACCCCCCCCCCCCCCCCCCACAAAGACATAATCATTTGAATTACAATTTTGTAGAAAGACACTGACAGTATTAAAAAAACGATTCTTTCAGTACCATTTGCCGGAGCATATAGATTGATAAAAACAAAATTAAGCTTTTCAAATTTTGCTTGTAGACCTAATAGTCTACCAGGTATCACTTGCTTTATTTCACATGAAACTGGCACAAAACTTTTTACAAAAAGAATGGCCACTCCACCTTTAACGGAGTTCACATGTGTGAAATACACTTCCCCTTGCCATTCTTTCCTCCAGTCAATTTCATTCAAACGATCACTGTGTGTTTCCTGTGTGAACATTACATCCACACCTTTCTGACTAATTCACTCAAATAATACTGCTCTTTTTTGAATATCTCTAGCACCATTCATGTTAAGAGTGCCCACTTTTATTGCACTCATTTGATTACATAGTTTTGAACAACATATAAAAACACACAGTAACTCTAGAAAAAGAAGCTTATGTAGTTTCAAATCCATCTTCATTCTTTAATTCCAGTTTTACTTTAGAGACAAATTTCTTCAGTCTATATATCTCCTGTACCGTGAATTGTTCTTCACCTTCTCCCCTCATCAACATCCTAACTGAATCAATGAATGCTTTCCGATCAGGAAAGTAATCTACAATCTGGACATTCTTCATATTTTTTGTCTTTTGTAAGAAATTTCTCACTTTCACAAAAGTATAACTTTGTTGAACTTTCTCATTGTTATCATCAACAACTTCACTATCAGAATCATCCATTGCACTACATTCAGTCTCATCACTCTCATCAGCTTGTTGATCCATCACCGCTTTATCACTTGTTTTCCTTGGGGATTTCCTAACACGTTTCCTCTTACTAGAAGGAGCTTTAAACAAAGCCTCATCCTTTCCAATGTCATTATTCTTGTTCTCCTCAGCTAAAATACTTTCAGCTGTGGTTATGACACTATCAGTTGTCACGTTATTTCCATTGTCATTCCCATTTTCTGCACTTTCTACATCCATACCTTCCTCACCCTCAACCCTTCTAACATCAACACTCTTACTGTTTTCACCATCTCCAACCTCTTTTCTCACACTCATCTTTACATTACCAACACTAGTCTGCTCCACATTGCTACTACCGGCATTTTCATTTGTCAACAGACCAGCATCTGTACCCTCAGCCGCATCAGTCCTCCCAGGGCACGCTCGTTTAGTGTGACCTTCTCTGCCGCACTCAAAACACTTCAATGTATCGGAAGATGCAAAAATGACATAATCAAATCCGTCATTTCGAAATTTGAACGTCACATTCAATTCATCCTCGCCATTTTTAAAATCATATACACTTGCCGTCTAAAACAAACAACATGCTTGAGCAGCAGAGACTTACAACCTAACAGTGTTTTTTCAGTTGTGACATGATTTTGCCATGCCTGGACAATTCGGTTATTAGCAACTCGTCCTTAATAAAGGGTGGAACGTTAGAGAGGATTATTCTTTTTGCTGGTTGAATTAACGGTACAACAGAAACAAGCGTATCTTGGATCACAGCTCCACTCTGAACAACACTATTCACTTTCTCTATGGCGTCCAAAAAAACAACCACAACGCTATTCATTCGGGAAGCAGACATAATACTGTCATAACCGACAGCCTTCCCAACAGCCAAAGCACAATCTTCCACCGAACAATTAAAAGAAGGCAATACTTTAATGCCATGCCTACGTGAAAGTTTGTCAAAACTTTGACCGGGCAGCGCCAGCGGTGCCGCCATGGCCACCCCGGCAACACCTGGCAACGGCGTCCCCTTAATTTATACTTCACACAACAATACACTAATATTTTAAAACACTATACAGCTATGAAAGAACAGTGTGGGGAAAAACAGAAATAAAAAGAAAAGATCACTCTCACCACTGCAGCGTTCTCACTCACACGCTTCTCACAACACTCACTCCGCACATGCGCACGAGACGAGAGAGAGAGAGAGAGAGAGAGAGAGAGATGCGTGCGCGAGTTACCTGCACTGTGTGCATCTCTTCTTTAAAGTCTACAGTCTGAAGTCCCCTCGTTGCTTAAGCATATAGCTAACATAGGCTAATGTAATGATTCTCTAATGGATTTATTAAAATGATTTATGAATGACAGGCAACACTGACAGTGACAAGGCAATCTTTATTTGAACTAATCATAACTAATCATATCATTTATTTAGTGTGAAATAAAACCGGCGTCTCTAACCACAGTTTAGGCTACTATAAATATAAAGACACATTACATTTACTGAAATGCATTAAATAAAAAAATAAAAAAAATAAAAAAAAATAAAACAGTTGAAAATCTCGTTTGGGGATTGTTTTACTCATCGTTATACTAATTGATGTTAAACTCAACATTTCCATTTATCGTGAAATTAGACATGGAAAAGGGTAGAGTTATTTCAGGTTTAGGCTTGGAGGTAAATTGTTTGGCTTTGCTTGTTGAGTTTCTAGATGTCAGTATGTCACTTCATGCCCTCCTCTCTGACAAAGATAGGACTAGAAAGTTTGCGGTCATTTTGGGCCCCGAGTCAGAGAGTCGTCCAACGGCAGTGCTCCGCAAACTATGGTTTGTGTACATTTGTGAGATACCTTCCACCTGATCAACAAGAATTTAAAGTATACAATTTAGATTTGGAAAATAATATAAACACCGTTTAAATATCGAAATATCTATTAACCTCTTCACAAATATTTTTTAGCATATTGCCCAGGTAGTTGAGCCCCATCGGCTCCCTGGTGAACCACACTTCGGTGCTCTCGAGTTTGCATAGAGGGATGCGTCTCGGATGCAAATAGAACTCTCCGGCATTTTCTGGACACTTTGACAGATATTTTTTAAAGCTGTCCACGGGACAAAGTGGGTCACCGGGGCTCAGAAACCTAAATCCTGTGAGTTATGCGCCAGTGTCAGGTACTCTTTCCCATTCTCGTCTTGCCGGAGAACGAAAGACTCTTTTGATAGGTTTCGGTTTCCTTCTCTTCCCCTCCGTGCAAAACACAGCTGTATGTCAAACCAAACTTTTCTTACAAGTCCTGTGGATGTGAAAGGGGAGAGTGCAGGTGCATTTCTAATTTTCTCCAAATCAGACTCAGTAATACACGGATGATGAACGCTGGTGTCTTTTCCATTTTTCCTGTAGCGCTTTAAAACTGATTTAAAGACGGCATTGCTTGACTTGAAGTGTTTATCACTTATAATGTTGTGTTTTGTAATGAGACGGTTAATACCTGCTCTGAGACGCATCAAACTTGCAACACTGTATTCTCGACCAGCGGTAGACTGAACAGAGGGAAATGCTGCGTCCCAATCCGCATACTATCCGTCCTAAATAGTATTCGAAAACAGAATTAGTACGTCCCAAATCGTAGTGTGTTGAGATGAGTATCCCAAAGATACCCGGATGGTCTACTATTTCTGGTCAGAATCTGAATGGCAGATCGACGCTCACTCTAACCCATTGCGAGTTGGACGAGGATTCGATTAGAACTACAAACGCGGATAAAAAGTGTTAAAAAACTACAAACATGACGGAGTCCGACGGTTAAGCAGAGAGGTTTAGATAAAGGGGTTTGAGTGATCAATTATCAGTATTTAACCTGAAGAAAAGATATTTATTCAATGTTATCCACATTATATTTCACCTGCAGCAGCATTGAGAGCGTTTGTAATGATACGTTTGGCCATTAACGTTTAAATGCATCATTATATTTAAACTGCAAACACATGAGGAGAGTCTCTGCATTAAAGACCCACAAATGGCATATCAACGTGCGACTACATTTCTCTACGATACGGTAGAAATGAAACTCAATGTGGATGAACTGTGAGGATGATTGACAGGGCAGTTTAAACAGTGATGGGATGCACGTAACTAAGCAACAGAGTCCGTTAAAGATGACGAACTAGTACGTCCCAAAGCTTGCATACTCTTCTGCTACACACTCAAAAGTATGTACTTTTTCTTCACAAAAAGAGAACATACTTTTAGGTCGTAGTATAAGTAGGCGAATTGGGATGCAGCAAATGACTAATTTAAAAGAGAAGCAGAGTAGGTCTCGACATCACAATTGTTCTGTCTTTGGCGCAAAAAGTCACTGAAAGTGTTAACTGCCCATTTAGTTGTCTTTTTCGTATTGACCTCATCTTTGTCGTCTTCTATCTTATCTAGCTCTGCCGATGTTAATATTCTTTGTGCCGCTTTTTGTCATTCAACGTTTTCTCCAAGTCTTCTATTTCGTCTTGTGTCTGGGCCCATTTCTCAAAATTGCCATATTCACCGTACAAATTAAACGATATGCAAAAATCATCCATTTAGCCTACCTAAATAACCGTTTTAATATATGTCTCTCACTCTGTTTGCAAGCGTAACTGTGTTACTATGGTTACCAGTGTTTATAGTGGCGGATTAATTTCGAACTGTAATCAAACTGACTGGAACTACCTGTGCATTAAACCTACCTAGATTTCTTTCTTTACATAAGCAGTTGTTGTAATTTTTATTATAGTCTGATTTGACTCCTGCTCCCAGCTGTTAGTGGAACAAAGGGCCTCAGTGACAGAATGATTTGAAGGTACAATTTGATTATTACATTTTCCCTAACACTCCCTGTTATTGTAAAAGATTCAGTGTCTCAAGAGGGTGCAGTATTAACATTACTAATATTTTATTATTGTTCTCTGAACTAAAAGGCATGTTGTCTATTACCCTCCAGGTGGTGATTGAATGCTAAAATATACATAATGACTTTTGTTCAAACCAGTTTAATTTATATGTGATTGAAAATAACTGGATTGTTTAAATGTCTGTAGTGCCACAACAGTGACAGAACCAAACACACAGCAGAGCAATCAGGAACCATTCTTCTCATTTCATTCAGGTATTCTGCAGGTGGAGACTGAAACTAAGGACGGACTGAGAAATGGCAAATACACTTTCTGGTAAGCTCAATTTCTGCTAGTTCTGCTAATCAAAAATATAAGTACATTTCTTATATATCAGAAGAACATGCTTAAAACAAAAAAGGAAAAAAGCATGCTGGCAAAATCAAACAATGCTTGAGGTGATTCTTTAAGATTGTGTTCCCTTTAAATCATAGTTTAAAACAAATCTACAAGCAGTGAAGAGCCTCGCATCTACAGTATTAAAATATCCTTATGTAAAGCAGCTGGAATTTATTCCATATTATTATATTTTTTTTTGTTCTTTTTTATTATATTTAAATATTCAGTTCTATTGTATAAAATAATGAATTACATACTACTCTATGAAATGTCAACAAAAGCTTTAACATTTCTTATTCATATTAAGCTGAAGTATACAACTTTAAGAATCCACCTGTTTTTTGGTGATGAAACTAATAGCCAGTCCCGTCCTCAGGTCAGTCCACTGGTCAAGTCAATGTTATTGTCTCTGTTGGGACGAATTCAAAACAAACCAAATAATTTTCTTAGCACTACAGAAACAAATGTTTACAGTTTTCAGAAAACCAATTTTACAAATAGATTTCTTTCTACTTATTAAACTGGGAAAAGAGAAAGTATTTTAACACAGATTTACAAAATTGGTCATCATTAATTTAATCACATTATTAACTTTTTAAAACATTCATTCTATGTTCTGTCAAGTGACATTGTGTCATAAAATGGCAAAAATAATATGAGCCACCGGTCACGTGTATGTTCTGTTTTTCCTTGTGTTTGCCTGAGTTCGGGTTAGTCTCCTAGTATATTAATTAGTTAATCATTGTTTAAGTGTTCCTAGTTAGCTTCCTCATTTAGTCTGTGTATTTATACTCCGCTCTTTGTCTGTTCTCGTTTCAGGTTATGTGGTTGTTTTTGCTTATTCCAGTGATCCCCTGTGTTTACTAATTTACACTACACCGTTTTCAACTAAAAACTGAACATTTTTTATGTGCTTTGGCCATTCATTCACACAGCAATGCCGTTTTGGGGGCCTGAAAACGCAAAATTAAAAAAAAATACAGATGTCATCTCCAAAAACGTAAAAAACGTGAATCTGTGAAAATGGTGACGGCATGCACATGCCTATTACGTATTCAGTCTATAGGCATGCTGGTTTGGTGTGAGTGCTCTGTAAAATAATGAGTATGTTCCCAGGCACGTAGTCTTTCTTTACAAAGTGACATCACTAACTGCTGGCCTGGCATGCATAATACAGCGTTTTAGTGGATCCAAATGAACAGGGATTGTAATTGTTTTCCAATCCAACTTTTCCATTTTTAGTATCTTTGTCATGTAAACGTACCCTGAGAGTGATTATTAAAAGACTATTTTGTTTATCTGCTGCATCTTTGTGCGATCTATACGATTTTTACAGAAAAATTGACAGAAAATGTGTGAGTCGGCAACACCGTCCGCCGCAGAGGGAGTGCTTGCTGAGTTGGGCCCTGTCCCCTGCGGAGCCCGCATCAGTGCACTGCAAAAGTGTGCATCAAGGGCGCATATTGACTGCAAAGTGAGCACCCTTCTGAGACCTAAAATACGAATGGGACACCCTGCGGTCTCGTGGACTTAACATTGTAAGTCCACAAGACCGAAAGTGCATATGAAGTGTGCCATTTGGGATAGGGCCTTTGAGGGCTTGGAGGGAAGCCCTGCCTACAACCCTGTCACAGTGGATGAGTATTGCTTGGACTCTGGAATTTATTTGGATATTTCTAATGAGGTAGTACCCTTGAATCCTAAATTTCTGCTGGTTCCGCCCAGCTTTGAGTTGCCCGTGTCTCTAGAGTTTCCCATGTCTCCAGAGTTTCCTGTGGCTCCATAGTTTCCCCATTTCCACTGGTCCCACCTAGCTTTCAGTTGCCTGTGTCTCCAGAGTGCCTGCCCAGCATCCCTCTCCCACCTCCTCTGATAACCAGTTCCTCAGCCCCGCCTCCGCTGGTTCCCTTCAGCCCCTATGCATCTCCTCCTACACAGTTCTGTGAGGATCTGCATCGGATCTTCAGGTCACCAGCTCCGACTAGCCTAGAGGATCCCTTGGCTCCGCCTCCAGCCTCTGAACCCATCACTCCACCTCAGCCTTTAGAACTGTCGGTTCCACCTGGCTCCCTTGCTCCACCTCGGACACGGATTTTTACAGTGGACCATTTACTTTGAGCAGTGTAACTTTTATGTTTGGGTGACTGCATTTTAGTTTGTTCTGTTTTTTTCCGTTCACAGAAGTGCTGCAGGTTCGTGTTGTGACGATGTGTGAATCCTCGTGTTCTGTTGTTTATCGGTCGTATGCACAGTTTTCTGTTGTGCGTCCATTTCATAAATGCCACATGCTCTCTGTCCATTTTAAGCGGTTTCCAAAAATTTCTCATCCACACTGAAATGTCAGAAAACGGCAAATTCACTTTACCGTGCATTTGTAAAACCTCATAAAAGGTTACCGAGATGATACAGATGAAACAGACATCATAAAGTTATTACGCAGTTCTTCTGGCAGAATCATTTTATTCAGCAAAATCTCTCACCATTCACTAATGCGTCCCGGTCGCACTCACTCACTATTATTATGTTTGGTTTAAAATGCAACTGCTCTCATGTTTTGCCGCAGGACAGCAAATGCGAGTGTGAAAAGTAACATATTTTAGCAACTGTGTGAAAGTGAATAGCACACAACTGGCACAATAGCTATTACATATAATATAAATTACAGCCTTCCATAAAGCACTTTGTACTTTTGGATATAACAATCAAGTGATTGCACATACCAATAATATTTAAATAAACAAACAATACAATAACAGTGTCTTCTTGTTGTAACAGATCTGAGGATTGTGCTGTTGGGCAACACTGGATCAGGAAAAAGTGCATCAGGAAACACTATCCTGAAGGAAGACATTTTTGATGTGAAACACTCTGTATAAAACAAGAAGCAAATGTGGGTGGATGGGTCATATCAGTTATCGACTGTCCAGGTCTGTCTGACACCAGAGACAGTAAAGAGATGCTGCAGACTGTAACAGGGCAGTGTATGAACCTGTCTTTTCCTGGGCCTCATGCCTTTCTGCTGGTCATGAAACTGGGTGTGAAATTCACAGAGGAAGAGAAGAATGTTATGAAATGGATTCAGGAAACCTTTGGAGAAGATGCCACAAACTACACCATCATTCTGTTCACTCATGATGATGTGCTGAAGGGCAAGCCTGTAGAGACATATATCAGTAAAAGCAATGAGCTGAAGCAATTGATCAAGACCTGCTGGGGCAGATATCACGCGTTCAACAATGAGAGCAGAAATAATCGAGATCAGGTCACAAAGCTGCTGCAAATGATAGACAAAATGGTCCTTTTTAATGGAGGAAGGCACTATGCTTTTCAGAAATAAATAAACCCAGGACATGATACAAGCTCAAAGACACTTGCACATCTAAACCCTTGCACATCTGCACATCTGTAGTGCCAGAAAGTGCCATTGTAGCTTTGTAACAGTACAAACATTCCCCTAGTTTTGATTACATTAACAGGCACTTCTTTTGATATTTACAGTAATATTCACTTTAATGTTAATAGAAATGCTTTCATATAATACCAATATTTTTATGACTTAACTGTCTTTAACTTTTCCTCCTGCATGCAGAAATAACAACTTCCTTGTACATTATATTTTATGGCGTAAAATCTGAAAAGGACAAGCAAAACACAACAGTAAATAAATGACAATATATTGAAACTATGAAGATTCAAGAAAGGTTTTGGAATGGGACAGGGGCTGGGTATCTCAGCCTGCAAAGACGGTTGACTGCCAGCCTGAAGCCCAGGAACTGAATCCAGGTGTCAATATAGAGTTACATGAGTTACCATAATGAAAGATGCAGAAGAACTATTTATACTAGTTTGAGACTCAAAATATTATTATTATGAAGTAAAGTAAATTAGTAAACTAATTACCTGAAAGAGATAACACTACTTTAAATGACTCCACCCCACAAGATTATTGTTATAAACACGAGCTGCGTCTGAAAGGTAAAGGGGGAGGGGTTGCTGTAATTTATAATAATATCTTCAGTATTACTCAGAAGTCTAGTTTCAAATATAATTCTTTTGAAGTTTTGGTGCTTTACGTAACATTATGTAGTGAAATTGATAAATCCTGTTTAACATTTGTGTTGGCTACTGTATACAGGCCACCAGGGCACAATACACACTTTATCAGAGAATTTGCTGATTTTTTATCAGAGTTAGTACTGGCTACAGATAGAGTCCTAATTGTTGGTGATTTTAATATCCATGTAGACAATGAAAAAGACGCATTGGGATTGGCATTTAGAGACATTCTCAACTCTATTGGAGTTAGGCAACACGTATCAGGACCCACTCATCGCCGTAATCATACTCTAGACCTAATATTGTCACATGGAATAAATGTTGATACCGTTGAAATTCTGCAGCAGAGCGATGACATCTCAGATCATTACCTAGTATCATGTATACTTAATTTAGCAAAGGCTGCAAAGCCGTGCCCTCGCTTCAAATATGGCAGGACTATCACTGCTGCGACTAAAGATTTCTTTATAAATAAACTTCCTCATCAGTTTCATCTCCTCAGCATCCCAGATAGCCCAGAAGAACTCGATGTTGCAACAGAAACTATTGACTCTCTCTTTTCCAGCACTTTAGACACAGTTGCTCCTCTGCGCTTAAAGAAGATTAAAAGAAAATAGTCCAACGCCGTGGTACAACGAGCACACCCGGGCCCTTAAAACAGCAGGCAGAAAAATGGAGCGCAGCTGGAAGAAAACAAAACTGGAAGTTTTTCGCATTTCGTGGAAAGAGAGCATGATTTCATACAGAAAGGTCGTAAAAACTGCTAGATCTGCTTATTTCTCGACTCTCTTAGAAGAAAACAAACACAACCCTAGGTATTTATTCGATACAGTGGCTAAATTAACCAAAAATAAAGCTTCAACTTCTGATGTCTGCCAACAGCACAGCAGTAATGACTTTATGAACTTTACTTGTAAGATTGATAATATTAGGAAAAAAATTATAACCATGCAGCCGTCTACTACTGTATCACATCAGACAGAGCATTGTAGTGTCACTGAGGAAAAATTACATTCATTCACTGCTATAGGAGAAGAAGAATTGGCTAAACTCGTTAAATCATCTAAATCAACAACATGTATGCTCAACCCTATACCGACTAAACTACTAAAAGAGATGCTTCCAGAGGTCATAGATCCTCTTCTTAATATTATTAATTCATCCTTGACTTTAGGATATGTACCGAAAACTTTTAAGTTGGCTATTATTAAACCACTTATTAAAAAAACGCAACTTGACCCTACAGAATTAGTCAATTACAGGCCAATCTCAAATCTACCCTTTCTGTCAAAAATACTAGAAAAGGCAGTGTCCTCACAATTATGCTCCTTTTTAGAAAGAAATGGTATCTGTGAGGATTTCCAGTCAGGATTTAGACCGTATCATAGTACTGAGACTGCTCTCATTAGAGTTACAAATGATTTACTCTTATCATCCGATCGTGGTTGTATCTCTCTGTTAGTGTTACTCGATCTTAGCGCTGCATTCGATACCATCGACCACAATATTCTTTTGAATAGACTCGAAAATTATGTTGGCATTAGTGGAATTGCATTGGCATGGTTTAAATCATACTTATCTGACCGTTTTCAGTTTGTAGCAGTAAATGAAGAGATGTCACACCGATCACAAGTTCAGTATGGAGTACCGCAGGGCTCAGTGCTAGGACCGTTGCTTTTCACCCTGTACATGCTACCACTGGGAGATATCATTAGGAAGCATGGCGTTAGTTTTCATTGTTATGCTGACGATACTCAGCTCTATATTTCTTCACGCCCTGACGAAACTTACCAATTCACAAGATTAACGGAATGCATAGCTGATATAAAAAATTGGATGACTAGTAATTTCCTGCAACTTAATTCAGAAAAAAATGAATTTTTAATTATTGGACAAAAAAACTCCACATGTAGTAACCTTTCATTTGAAAGCCACGTTTCTAGCATCTGTAAAACTGCATTCTACCATCTTAAAAATATATCTAAATTACGGCATAGGCTTTCAATGCAAAATGCTGAACAGTTAGTTCATGCGTTCATGACCTCAAGGCTAGATTATTGTAATGCTCTACTGGGTGGTTGCCCTGCTCGCTTAATAAATAAACTGCAGCTGGTCCAAAACGCAGCAGCTTGAGTTCTTACTAGAACCAGGAAGTATGACCATATTAGCCCGGTTCTGTCAACACTGCACTGGCTCCCTATTGAACATCGCATACATTTTAAAATCTTGCTAATTACTTACAAATCACTAAATGGTTTAGCTCCCCAGTACTTGAGCGAGCTCTTAACGCATTATACTCCATCACGTCTATTGCGGTCTCAAAACTCTGGCCAGTTGATAATACCTAGAATATCAAAATCAACTGCAGGCGGTCGATCCTTTTCCTATTTAGCACCTAAACTCTGGAACAGCCTCCCTAGCATTGTTCGGGAAGCAGACACACTCTGTCAGTTTAAATCTAGACTAAAAACGCATCTCTTTACTATGGCATACTGGTCCCTGAAGTGTCTGCAGAGACCGTGTCAATTAGTCTACCCTCTGAAATTGCTCATCGACATGGCATCCTCAATGGATCCATCTCCGGCGTGATGAATCCGATATTTCGAATATTCCTATTTAATAATTGTTTAATCGGCACGCCATCCTCAATAAACCCGTCTCCGGCGTGATGCCTCCGATCTTTCGAATATTCCGATCTAATATGACTTCTGACCTATAAGGCTGAGCTGAGCACGTTACGAGCACCTCCCGACAATTTTTTTACGTTTAAAAAATGTGGGGCATCTGCCCGATTTTCACCAGCATATAGGCTGTTCCCTATTGCCAAATCATACACAACCACATCACATAGGCTACATCAATGAGTATTATTAGGTTATAGCTCAGTGGCTGCAACCATACAGCGTGCACACACACACACATACACGCGTGCACTCTCTCTCTCTCTCTCTCTCTGTCTGGTTGTTTCTCTTGAAAGGAATGGCTGCTGTTCTCTGTTTCTCTGCTTTTCAACAAATAATTTGCACACTAATATTTTTTCTTTCTTTTTTCTATCCGAAGCTATCGCAGCAACATTAGCCAAGTTTCCATCCACTTTTTCCACTGTTTTGTTATCGATAAAGGAAAAAGCGTTAAAAAAGATTGCGCAATTTGCTGTCTCCAGCCTGTTTCCATCCAATTGGCCTTTTACCGATAAAATAGTGTGTGTAATGACGTCATCCATAAAAAACGCATTGTCGCATAAGTTTAGTTAAAAAATCTGACCTCAAGTTGTTCCCATACATAATTTCACTTATATTGCAAATGATATGGTATCTTTCGCGTCCCAAATATTTGTAAAATGCAGAGAGTAATGAGAAGATTGAAATGTACTGCTTACTATAGGCCTATTACTAAATTATAAAATGCATATCAGAAGATCACGGTGAAGTGAGACAGCTCGTCTGACAGGACTGCATGTAACTGCCTTTATGACGAAGCCCATGGGTTTGGACACAGGGCAGGGCATTTGTCCTGTATGCAACATTGTACTATCCATAAAAAAGATTGGTTCAGTAAAATGTTCGGTCATATAGCAACAATCTTTGACATAAGACTTGAACATGCAATCAAGCCAGTAATGGTTTGACGCGACTGAGAACGCATGAATTCATGCAACTGATTTTATTTTTTGTTTGAGATAAAACTATTTTACATATTAATAAATTGTTTTTATACAATTATTATTATTATTTTTTGTGATTTTCATTTGTCAAGTAGCCAGATCATGGCCAAGAAATCGTGATTTTATGGCATTCATTTTATTTATTCAGATACATAAGTAATGTTGTGTATTTTATTTTTATTATTTATTATTTTTATTTTAGTCAGTATTGGAAACTCCAGCAGCCTTCCTTCGTTCGACAGACGCCCTGTTTTTATTTTTGATGAGCTGCAGAGATTTTAAGGCGCTGTATTTTCCTCATCCATTTTGAAACAAAACATTATTATATATTATTAAATTGTAGGCCCTATACTTAAATCATTTTTAAAGTGTCATGTTTTTTTTTACTTCGTTATAAAGACTATTTAGATCAATACTTGATCAAGCAATATTCAGAAAAGCGTGCAGTTTATTTTCTGATGAACTTTTATGAGATTGTAAAAAACAAAAAATTACAAAAATAAGGATGAGTGATGTTGTGATGTCTTATTCTTACCAATTTAATATACAATTTAATAATATGAATATAATAGGTTAGTGTGCACCTTTGAATTACAGAGAAACTGCTTTAACGGGAGCAATGAATGCAGACTATAGGCTAATTCTGTCATGTGACACCACATTTGTTTGCGTTAAAACCCTTTTCAAAAAGTGTTTCCAAACGAGTTTTTGCGACATTTGAAGTATTTCATTTATTAATTCGCGTATTTATACGCTAAAGTTAAATGGAAAGAGATTGTGTCGACATTTGCAAAAAAATGTAGATAATTGCCATTTCCATCAGATATATCGGTACACATTTTAATGCGCTAAACCTTTTTTCGCAAAAAAAAAAATCCTTGGATGGAAACCTGGCTATTGAAAGCTCCCGTCTCTGTGTTTGGCGCGAAAGCTCGTGTGATTGCCGCCGGCTCGCCACGCAGTACAGTTGTGCCGTGTGCCATCTGCTTTTATGAGATTATCAAGTTAACTGACTCGTCTCACAACCTCCCGAGTGTCCGAATTTGCACAGTGTACGCCTGCCTTTAGATTGTGATATTTTGTTTTTCTGCAATTATATATTACAATATAAAAACAATTTCACCAGATGATAGCTCTATTTGAAAATAATTAATCATTCTAGAATAATTTATTTGTAACCAAATAAAAGTAAACCAGCAGTTTCTTTTTTCTTTTTTCTCAACACAATTTTGACTGATATTTAGCATTGGCTTCCTTGCAGCAAACGTTTTAAAAATAGCCTGAAAAAAAATAACTGTACAAATGAATCAATTAAAAGAATACCCTAGGCTACTTGTTCCAAATAAAACATATAGCCTGCATGCTTTTTCAAAACCCTGTTAGCATAATTACACGGCATTAAAGTTAAATTATTTAGCATTATTTAGCAGGACCCCGATTTCGGCCTCCCTAAAATTATTTTTCTTGCAGCTCGCCATTCTCAGTAAAAACATTCAACAAAAATATGAGCTGGATTCTATTAATCATCAACTCATTTTTCAAATCAAAGACAACCTTGGATGTGGATTGAGCGGAGGTATACAGGTGCTGGTCATATAATTAGAATATCATAAAAAGGTGGATTATTTCACTAATTCCATTCAAAAAGTGAAACTTGTATATTATATTCATTCATTACACACAGACTGATATATTTCAAATGTTTATTTCTTTTAATTTTGATGATTATAACTAACAACTAAGGAAAATCCCAAATTCAATATCTCAGAAAATTTGAATATTGTGAAAAGGTTCAATATTGAAGACACCTGGTGCCACACTCTAATCAGCTAATTAACTCAAAACACCTGCAAAGGCCTTTAAATGGCCTCTCAGTCTAGTTCTGTAGGCTACACAATCATGGGGAAGACTGCTGACTTGACAGTTGTCCAAAAGACGACCATTGACACCTTGCACAAGGAGGGCAAGACACAAAAGGTCATTGCAAAAGAGGCTGGCTGTTCACAGAGCTCTGTGTCCAAGCACATTAATAGAGAGGCGAAGGGAAGGAAAAGATGTGGTAGAAAAAAGTGTACAAACAATAGGGATAACCGCACCCTGGAGATGATTGAGAAACAAAACCCATTCAAAAATGTGGGGGAGATTCACAAAGAGTGGACTGCAGCTGGAGTCAATGCTTCAAGAACCACTACGCACAGACGTATGCAAGACATGGGTTTCAGCTGTCGCATTCCTTGTGTCAAGCCACTCTTGAACAACAGACAGCGTCAGAAGCGTCTCGCCTGGGCTAAAGACAAAAAGGACTGGACTGCTGCTGAGTGGTCCAAAGTTATGTTCTCTGATGAAAGTAAATTTTGCATTTCCTTTGGAAATCAGGGTCCCAGAGTCTGGATGAAGAGAGGAGAGGCACACAATTCACGTTGCTTGAGGTCCAGTGTAAAGTTTCCACAGTCAGTGATGGTTTGGGGTGCCATGTCATCTGCTGGTGTTGGTCCACTGTGTTTTCTGAGGTCCAGGGTCAACGCAGCTGTAACAAAGGTTCTCAGAACAAGGAGGAAGAAGACAGGGTTGGCGTGACTGGGACCAGTGGTTTTTTTTCACTGCACTCTGGTACATACAAAAATAAAGTGGCGCTCACAGCGCTCCTAATAAAGTCATTCAATCTCAATAATACGTTCCACTACTCCTCAGAGTTCCTTCAGTCCACCACGTAGGCCACCAGTCTCCAGTCTGTCTCTCTCCTCGCTGCTTGTCCTTCCTTGGCTTTTATGCCGTCTCCCCGTGCCAATCACTGCAATCAGACACAGGTGTTTATCATCATGCACTTGACCTACTTACTCACCGCCACTCTCCTGACTCTCTCTCTCTTCGTGCAGACCTCGCTAAACCACGCCCGCCCGACTCAGGCCGGGGAGCCATCCGGCCTGCAGCCTCCCCCCCCCCATTTCTGGAGAGGAAGTCAGCTACAACCATCTGCGCCCCCGGCCTGTGGACCACCTTGAACTTAAAAGGCTGTAAAGCTAGATACCAACGGGTGATCCGCGCGTTGGTATCCTTCATGCGGTGGAGCCACTGCAGGGGCGCGTGGTCCGAACAGAGGGTGAACTCCCTTCCCAGGAGATAATACCGGAGGGTAAGGACAGCCCATCTGATGGCCAAACACTCTTTCTCTATGGTGCTGTACTTAGTCTCCCTCTTAGAGAGCTTACGACTAATGTACAGCACCGGCCGCTCCTCACCCCCCACCTCCTGGGACAGGACCGCCCCCAGCCCCCTGTCCGACGCGTCAGTCTGCAACAAAAATGGAAGAGAAAAATCAGGAGAGTGCAATAACGGTCCACTACATAAAGCAGCCTTCACCTGGGTAAAAGCCCGCTGGCACGGCTCCGTCCACTGGACGGTATCTGGTGCTTCCTTTTTATTGAGGTCAGTCAGTGGGCTAGTGAGGTCCGAATAATTAGGTACAAACCTTCTATAGTATCCCGCTAGCCCCAGGAACTGCCTCACCTCCTTTTTGGTCTTGGGTCTCGGACAGGTAGCAACCGCTGCGGTCTTACTAATTTGGGGACGCACCTGTCCATGGCCCAAGTGGAACCCCAGATACCTGACTTCCACCCGCCCAACTGCACACTTTTTCGGGTTGGCCGTCAGACCCGCCCCTCTCAGCGATCCCAGGACAGCTCGCAAGTGCTGCATATGCCGCTGCCAGTCATTACTATAGATGACGATGTCATCCAAGTATCATGCGGTCCCAGAATTCGGTCCATGAGACGCTGAAAGGTGGCCGGTGCCCCGAACAACCCGAAAGGAAGCGTAACAAATTGGTGCAATCCAAACGGCGTTGTGAAATCTGTCTTTTCTTTGGATAATGGCGTCAGAGGGATTTGCCAATATCCTTTAGTTAAATCCAATGTCGAATAAAAGTGAGCCGTACCTAGTCGATCAAGCAGCTCGTCAACTCGAGGCATTGGATACGTGTCAAATTTTGACACGGCATTCAACTTGCGGTAATCCACACAGAACTGAACGGAGCCGTCCGTTTTAGGAACTAAAACTATTGGGCTTGCCCAATCACTGTGGGACTCTTCTATTACGCCCATGTCCAGCATTGCCTCTAATTCCTTCTGAACTATTTGCTTTTTATGCTCAGGTAATCGATACGGCCGGCTGCGTACCACGACACCCGGTTCTGTCTCAATATGGTGATGTATGAGGTTTGTTCGACCGGGTAGGGGCGAGAACACGTCTGCAAATTCTGCTTGCAACTGGGCTACGTCAGTGAGTTGCGATGGCGAGAGGTGATCTCCCCCTGGGGCCAGAGCAAGGGATTGCACTTTAGTATTCACTTCTGGCCCGAGATCCTCCTCTCCGCTCACCACCATCGCCAACATCACTGACTCCTCCTCCCTCCATTTTTTAAGGAGATTCAGGTGATAAATTTGACGTGCCCCGTTCCTATCCGTTCTAACCACCTCATAATCGAGATCTCCAACTCATCGTGTGACCTCAAACGGTCCTTGCCACTTGGCGAGTAATTTGGAGCTAGACGTGGGCAATAATACAAGTACCTTTTCTCCCGGTGTAAATTCTCGCATTCTAGCTCCCCTGTCATACAATCGGCACTGTCTGTCCTGGGCCTGTAGCAAATTCTCCCTCGAGAGCCGCCCCAAAGTGTGGAGTTTTGCTCTCAGGTCCAGCACATACTGAATTTCGTTTTTACTCTCCGATGGTCCTTCCTCCCAAACCTCTCGCATGACGTCAAGCACCCCGCGTGGTTGACGCCCATACAGAAGCTCAAAGGGGGAAAACCCCGTGGAGGCTTGCGGGTGTCATGGCAAAAAAAATGTACTCTCAGTTGCAACACTGAATAAGAGACAAACCTTAGCCAATCGTCTTTATAAAGATTTACTTTCTTGCAAGAAAAGAGTCACAGTCATACAGCCATCCTGAATGTCTGTAGAGTGCTAACTGAAGACATAACAGAAGCCACAATCTCTTATACCCCAATGTGTAAACAATCCTTCTCAGTAGTTTTCCACACATGGTAAAAGTAGGAGGCACAGCACACAGATTTAGAATTAGTTCTGCCCGACACCTTTGGTACAGGAGAGCATGGCAGAAACACGTTTGCTCCTGTATGATCTCAAACATATGTCTAAATAATTAATCTTCCTCTACGATAAAATTTTTCCACCACACGGGACCTCCCGTACCGCGAATAACAGGGGTTCTAGCCACCTATCCCAATTTCTGCCGTCATCCTGGCGTCACCCCCTTCACCTCAAACATATGTCTAAATAATTAATCTTCCTCTACGATAAAATTTTTCCACCACACGGGACCTCCCGTACCGCGAATAACAGGGGTTCTAGCCACCTATCCCAATTTCTGGCGTCATCCTGGCGTCACCCCCTTCCACAGCAGCCGTATACCATGAAGTTTTAGAGCACTTCATGCTTCCTGCTGCTGACCAACTTTATGGAGATGCAGATTTCATTTCCAACAGGACTTGGCACCTGCCACAGACTGATCGACTCCATGCCACGCCGCATTGCTGCAGTAATTCAGGCAAAAGGAGCCCCAACTAAGTATTGAGTGCTGTACATGCTCATACTTTTCATGTTCATACTTTTCAGTTGGCCACGATTTCTAAAAATACTTTCTTTGTATTGGTCTTAAGTAATATTCTAATTTTCTGAGATACTAAATTTGGGATTTTCCTTAGTTGTCAGTTATAATCATCAAAATTAAAAGAAATAAACATTTGAAATATATCAGTCTGTGTGTAATGAATGAATATAATATACAAGTTTCACTTTTTGAATGGAATTAGTGAAATAAATCAACTTTTTGATGATATCCTAATTATATGACCAGCACCTGTATATTAATATTAATGTTTTATGTGTTTTTTTTCTCCCGCTTTAGATGTCCTGTTGTTCAGATTGGGGATTGTTCTGTTGGGGCTGGGTTGAGTTGTATATGGTGGGTGGTGTGGTATAAAATGTAAAAATGCAATTTGCAACAATAAAAATTATATGAAAAATAAATAAATCAAAGAACCCAATAGGAGAGAGTGCTGCAACAGCACTGGTAAGATCATTCAGTTTCTTTACTGTAATGAAGATGATTGTGTGTTGAGCATCTGCGACTTGCTTTCGGTTTAATTTGCGGTAGTTTGTGCGCTGGCTTGATGAAGAGATGCTCAGCTGCTCGTCTGCAGTGATGCGTGCTGCAGCAGCGCTGTTATATCTGGCTATAACATGTCATATAACCTATAACACGCTCTCACACGTTTATTTTTAACATTGTTGGGAGGAGTAAAATTTACATGTGGTTTCAACAACCAGATGCATTTAGACTTGTTCAGTTTCGGCCCAGACCACCTCCTGAAGTGGGTTGAGCGATGGGTCTCGAATGCGTTTCAGAGGGCATTTACACCTGGTCCTTTCATGATCAGATAGCTATCCCATCAGAGAAAATGCATGAAGTGACCAGTTGTAAACAGGCCCTATGATGATTAAACTTTGCAATTAATCCACAAATCACGTGTGTTCTGAACCGGGATGCAGCTGGCCCGTACGGATCACGGATCCTCCCGTCCTGCTGACAACTGGTGATTGGACTGGACTGACTATCTCCCGTCCCGACCTTCATCCTCCCTTCCCGCCGACATCTGGTGCCATCGACGGCAGTACGTGCCCACCAATGAGTTGCCTTGTGTGCTTATGTTATAATTATAGTCCACAGTAACTCTACAAAATTCTTTTGTTTATATGCATCAGTATGTTTGACTCATTAGACAATAAATTTCAACTATTATCTGTTCACAAAGCAGTCCCTTCCAACCACAAGAGAGACAGAGTGCCAGTGTGACATTGGTAACTCGCATCAAAGGGAGAAAGAATTCCCACTCTGTTGCAGACCGAGAGGGACGGTTGAGAGAGGCAGCAGAGTGGGCGTGGCTTCAGCACAGACAGAATTTGAGAGCAGAGAATGCTGCTGATTTGTTCAAGATTTTGATAACTTATTTTATTTACTTGCTGATTATTTTTTATCATTCAAATTTGGTTAGGTGTTTAATAAAAAAAAATTCTGTGGTGTGAAAATAACTCAGAACACATTTTATATTGCTTTCGGTATTTAATGTCTTTTCACTTTTTCAAAATTTGTGTATTTGTTTAAACTTGACAAACATGTTCTTTGTGCATCGCTAGTATTTGCATGTTTCTACAAAGTCAACACAAATTAATCAATTGCGTTTACATTTTCTATTGTAAAGTTTTGCAGTAAGAAATGCAGTTCTTTTAATTGTTAACAAAAGCCTTCAGTGGAGCTGTAGTGAACAATGCTATTGAAAGACTTTTTTTAAACACAGTCTTTCTAAAACTGCCACATCAGTGAATCAAATACATCTGATCTGAATAACAAAAGACAAGGTAATAATGATTTTCAACCTCAAATGTTGGGATTTCTTTTCATATCATGACCCGTATAGCTACTGCTACTGCTACTAGTGCTACTACGACTGCTAATATTATTCTAGCATTTCTGGATACAAAGTTGGTTAGTTGTTCACTGGTGACTATTATCTGGGCATTTCTATACATGTCATGAGTGTAGTACTTTCCTTCATTTCTCTCCACCATTATATCTATCTTTTCCAGCAGTTCTGTGACCTGAGTCTGATTCATTCTGTTGTCATTGTTAAATGAGTGATATTTGCCAGCACAGCTGATAATAAACTGTCGCAGATCCTGATTCTCTTCTACATGATCCTTCAGTGTTTTTTTCTTCAGATAATCAGCATGAGTGAAGAGGGTGAAGAGGTAGCGGGACGCTGCTTCTCCAAAGTTCTGCTGAACCCATTTGACCGTGTTCTTCTCTTCATCTGTGTATCTCTGATCCAGTCTGATGACCAGGAGCAGACATCTCCAGACCCCTCTCTATTTCAGCCTTCAGTCTTTCTTCAGTCACACCCTGCTTTTCGCCCATACATGTGTCAAACAGCCCTGGAGTGTCAATTACGCTGACGATCCTTGAGCCTTTTCTTGTGTCTTGTCTATCACAATGTTGAGTAACTGATTCTGGATTGAAGTCCTCCTCAAATGCATCTCTGCCCAGGATGGTGTTTCCTGTTGCACTCTTTCCTGATCCAGTTTTACCCAGCAGCACAATCCTCAGATTTCCTGACGTGAGAGAGAGGCTTGTTTTATTAAATAGTATATTTTAACATGCAGTCTGCAACTGCACAGCTGTGCTTTAACTGCAATATCCATTTCATGAGTTCGTTTGATCACATAATCATACGGCATTGTATAGGTAAACAGATTTGGCTTGTACATGTTTAAAAATTAAATCGAGATTGAGCCTTTAAATTCTCCCAAATGCAAATTACTGTGCATGTATTGGGTCAGGTAACTCAGGTAAATGGCATCATTTAAAATGTTTCAGGTAACAATTGTTAAGATTCAATACCCAATCACAAATATCCACAACTGGGAATTTGTAGAAACAAACAACCAACCCTATTTGTGACCGTAAAATTATATTAGGTTCAATATATTGCTTAATGTATGGAAGCATATGGGTAGCAATATTAAATTTGAAACGTAATGTGCAAAATGACAATGCAATAAGTAAAATGGTAATCAGTGTTGCCAACTCTTGCGAGACAAATAAGCAACCGCAGCTTCAAAAACAAGCCCAAAACAATATTATTAATTATCATCAATATTATTTGAGATCAATTATTTTTTATCAATAAATGAGCCTGCAACATATTAAACTGAAACCTCTCGGAGTTTGAAAAGCAAAAACAGATGTGATTTTACCAAAATCATCAAATTGCTATAAAGGGTTCGCAATATCCTCCGATCAGCTGTGAACAGAAGAGGTTTGGAGATGGAAAAACAGGAAAAGTGACGTGAAGGCCAATTATGGTAACCCATAGTCGGAGTTAGTGCACACATATTAGGAGCAGTGAGTAGTGAACACACACACTGCAAACCGTGAAAAAGACAAGCCCTGCATCTCGATGTACATATTCTATCTGCCCTAAATAGTATTGAAACTTACTAATGTCACATACTATTTAGGATGGATAGTATGCACATTGGGACACATGCAAGCACTAAGGGAGCGCTGCAATATAGCCACATATTTATAATAAAATAAATTCGAATCATACCTACTGTTATTATTAGTATACTTTTTTTTTATTATAGCCTGTAATGATAAATACATTATAAAAATATTTTTAACATTAAATTAGGTGTCTCTCCTCCCTGTTTCTTCTCCATCTCTGTTGTTTGTAAAAATGTATACGTCTATTTACGTCTACTTACGCCTGCACGTTGAACGCGATTTTTCTTCAATGAGGGGGAGAAGGAGGCCGACCATAAATCTAAAGAAACTAAGTTGCTTGTCATATTTTCCTAACAAGCGAACACATTTTTTAAAATAAGCCCAAAAAAAAGGCGACGTGATTTTTTAACGTGACTTGCCAAAAAAAGAAGCATAAAAAAAGTTGTGCGTTATACGTGGACTTGAACTGTATTTAAATTTTACATTTTACATTACATATGTGCAATGTTTGATGCAAAATAAAAATGTAATTATATAATTTACATACACTAGTTTTAATATAAAAATTAAATGAATTGCGAAGTTGCGAAATTAGAAATTGAAAAAAAAAAAAAAAATTCAACCATACTGATATAGCAAACAATAATCTTGGACAGCTTGTCAAGGTGCACGAGCGCCAGGCGCGTTCTCTGAGAGACGTTCTAACCATAAATATCTACGGCCCTAATAACGTGCTGCTCGCACAGAGCAGTCACTGACAGACGCGCGTGATCATTTCTGTGTTCTTGCTTCATCTGCCAGTAAACGCCTCGCTCTAATAGCTCTGCTGCCACCATGTTTCCAACACCTGGCCCCGCCTTGATGCAGTGATTGACAGGGCGGGGCGGAGACCTGATCGGCTCGGATTGCATTTTCAGTTCCACATTGAATTTTTACTACATTCATTGCGGGACATTTAATGAAAATGCATTCGCAAGTATCTTAACTGTGAGTGTAAATGCAATTAAGAAAAACAATTTTTGCTTGAACATATCTATCATTTCTGTAATACATATTTAATTTTGCACTTATAAAGCGTTAAAATATATGTTTAAATTATATGTTAAAACTAGTGTAGGAAATAGTAAATCATATTATTCAATTTGAATGATCATTTTGCTCCAAATTTAAATACTAAAATGCATTGCCATTTTGCATATTGCATTGCAAATTGAATATTGCTACCCATATGCTTCCATATTAATGTTACGTTATGCTTCAATACATTTCTGTCCACTTCATACACTGTTACATATATTTTAAGCATAAATCTAGCCATTTAATTTGCTTTATGTATTTAAGTAACAACATTCTTAGTGTTAAACTTTCTTTTTATGGCATTACCTGAACACTAAAGTGACAATAACATTTTAGCAGAGCAACATCTTTTTCATTTAGTTATGACAGCATTGTGTTTTTATTTGCAGATGGAGATTAATTTCTGTCTTGGTTAAATTGAACTGACCTGTAATAGTTGCCATTTCTGCTCAAAGCTGTGTAATGTTTCGTGATCTGCTCTAGAGTCTCTTCACTGATTTTGTCTCTTTCTCTTCAGTGACTCTCTGTGCTCTGGTTACCTCCTTTTACTGGGTTAAGGAAATGTGATCACATGACTGAAGCTTCAGATCTACTTGGATTTAACACGGATGCATATTGATATTTGTCATTCTTTTTTTTAAATGTTCTTTTCTCTGTTTTTATAGTAATATTTAATACTCAATACTCTATCTTTAGCAATAAAATTGTCCACATACATCTTTTGTGGATGTTTGTTACAAAGAACAATAAAACTAATGTAAAGCTTGTGTGTTAGTGCTTTTCATGATCTAACAGATAATTAATTACTACACAATATTACACTTTGCGTGGTTAACAACTTAAAAATACATTAATTTCAAACAGATACACTGGTAAACAGGAAGTCTAATGATAAACTGGAGCAATGCAGACCTCTAGTGGTTATATATAATAACTCATAATCGCTGAAGATAAGAGGAGGAGCAACAAGAGCAGAACAAGAGAAGAGATGAGCAGAAACACAACAACTACAACTGACTCACAGCCACAAAGCTGAAGATGAAATCAACTGCAAATAAAATCAATATCTCACCAGAGGATTAAACAACTCCAAAGCAGCATATTCACTTATTACAAACCAGTTTGGCTTTATTTCTTTCATATGGTACAAAGGTTGTTATTTCACCGCGCCTGCTAATTCAGGTCTGGGATGTGGTGGGTTCTTCAATCACATCTATAGTGAACCAGAGTTTTTCAGAGGGGCTGGTTCCATCTTATTTTAAGCATACCTTGGTGCAGCCGTTGTTAAAAAAAACAAGTCTGGACCCGGCAGTTTTAAACAATTAAAAAAACCATTTTCAAACTACCTTTTATGGCTAAAATAATGGAGAAGGTAGTTCTTAAATCAACTCTCAACATTTTTAAATGAGAACAAAATTTTTGATAAATTTCAATCTGGTTTTAGGTCTCAGCATAGCACCAAAACTGCCCTTCTCAAAGTTTCAAATGACTTGTTGATGTCGGTAGATGCTGGAAATTGTGTTGTTTTAGTGCTTTTCGATCTTAGCGCAGCATTTGATACGGTGGATCACAGGATTCTTCTCGACCATTTGAGTCAGTGGGGGGTATCAGTGAGCATGCTCTAAATGGTTCTCCTCCTACTTGCATGAAAGAACCTTAGCTGTGGAACTAGGGAATTCTATTTCATTCTCTCAACCTGTAATATCAGGGGTTCCTCAGGGTTCATGTCTGGGCCCTGTACTTTTCTCCTTATATATGCTTCCACTGGGAATAATCTGTCAAAAATATAATGTGGCATATCACTGTTATGCCGACGACACCCAGCTGTATCTACCTCTGAATTGTGATGGCGACTCCAAACTTAAAGCTTTGCTTCACTGCCTGGATGAAATTAAAGCCTGGACGGCATCAAGTTTTTTACAGCTGAATGAGTCTAAATCAGAAGTGGTGATCTTTGGTCCGTCGAAGCTTGCCGGAAAGCTCACACCTCACCTTGGCCCTTTAGCCACTAATGTCACCACGCAAGCGAGGAACCTTGGGGTGATTTTTGATTCTGAGCTAAAATTTGATAGACAAATTAATGCTGTGGTTAAAGGTAGTTTCTTTCAATTGAGGAGCATTGCCAAATTGAAGAGCTTCTTGTCTTTTAAAGATATGGAGACTGTGATTCATGCTTTTATTTCATCCAGACTGGATTATTGCAGTTATTTATATCTGGGGATGTCAAAAAAATTGTTTGCTCGGTTGCAGTTGGTGCAAAATGCTGCGGCCAGACTGCTAACTGGCACGAGGAAATGCTCTAGTATATTTCCGGTGCTGGTCTCTCTGCACTGGCTTCCTGTTGAGTTTAGAGTGCAATATAAGGTCTTACCAATGGTTTTTAAAGGTTTACATGGTCTTGCTCCAGAGTACATTTCTGGTCTGTTACAACATCACTGTACTGCTAGACCTTTAAGATCACGGTTGAAGACTAAAGGAGATCGTGCTTTCTTTGTGGCAGCGCCACGCCTCTGGAATAGCCTTCCTCCACATATTAGATCCTGTGACTCATTGGAATGTTTTAAATCTATGTTGAAAACGCATCTCTTCTCTCTTGCTTGCAACTGCCCATAGGGGCTTGGAGTTTGAAAAGTGACTTTTTTTTGTAATGTTGAGAGTGTAAAGCACTTTGGTCAACTTATGTTGTTTTTAAACGTGCTATATAAATAAATGTTGGTTTGATTTGATTTGATCTAGAAGGATGCAGTGATACTTCATCCTCTACAGGTGTTATTAGACAGCAAATTGTCTTTCGAAAATCATATTTCATATGTTACAAAAACATCCTTCTTCCACCTTAGAAACATAGCTAAGCTACAGAACATGTTATCTGTCTCTGATGCAGAAAAGTTAGTTCATGCATTCATGACCTCTAGACTAGATTACTGTATTGCATTACTAGCTGGTTGTCCTGCATCATCAATAAATAAGTTACAATTAGCAGCAAAAATACAAACATGTACATACATGTTTTACACATATTACGATAGCCCAGTTTGTGATGAATACAGTGTAATGACACTTTTGCCATTAATGTGTTTATAAGCAACTGAAAAAAAGCACAAATGTCAGAGCATGTCAAAACTTCTAAAAGGCCCCAAAACAGCTCAGACCCCAGATGGTTAAAGATACACATTCAGTTACTTTATGAATTAGAGGTTTAAATTGATGAACAGTTGTTCATCAGGGGGAGGACAGTGTGAATTAATTAGATTAATAATAGTAATAATAGAATGTTCAATTGTCTTCAAGAATAATAGAACCAGTTTAAAATTGCCATTTATTATGGTGTTCGGCTTTAAGAATACATTTCCCATAATGCTTAGTGGGAGAGTGAGAGTGCACAGAAAAAGACAAGAAAGCGATGTGACTGATTCAATGTGTGTGCGCTGCATCCCTGTATAATACTGCACAAAACTTCAGTAAACAGTTTTATTTAATTCAAGTCGTCAGTGGTCATTATTGCTTGCTAAGAAGAAAAGACACCACAATACTGTCTACATGAGGATTTATTACAAGCATTTATTGTGACATGTTATTTCAGTGAAAGAAGTTCAGCTGCAGTATTACTGTAATGAAGAGAAAATAAGATACTCTATAACATCTCAGTGTTACTGATTTATCATACAGCTCAAAGTATTATGGGTAGAATCTCTCAAGAAGCTATTCTGATTCATTAACACAGTTTCACTGATGATCCATAATAATAAGCACCCAATCCAGGGTAGAGCGGCTGAGTGAATGTGGTCTGGACTGTGTGGATGAGGCTCATTGTGTCTCCAGAGACGCTGTAGAAGGACAGAGTTCCTGCTCTGTGATCCACATACACTCCTATTCTACGACTGATGGACTTTACAGGGATATTAGTCACTTTCTTATTGTGTATGAATGAGTAACCGCAGGGAGAGTGGGACAAACTCCAGGACTGATCATTGTGTCCAAACCGACACTCATTACTCCGTCCCTTCCTGCTGATGCTCTTATAAGACACTGATACACACGCATTATACCCACTCCAATCAATCTCCCAGTAAGAACGTTCACACACACTCTCTCTACACAACACCTGCTCCCAATATTCAAATCTGTCTGGATTATCAGGATACGACTGCTCTGTGTAAGTGCATGTAATCTCTTTGTTCCTCTCAGACAGACGGAGGAGTTCATTCACTGTGTTCAGATCCAGAGTGAGCTGATGGGAATCTGATGGAGAGAAATCAGAATTAGGAATTATTAATCTGTTTGATGTTTTTTAACCCTCTGGGGTTGACGAACACACCAATATGTTCTGTTGGATTTTTTTTTTCACATCGACTTAAATCACTTAAATCGACTTAAAATACTTAATTTATGGTCATACAAAAAAAGCAATACATCATTCAAAACTGTAAAGGGCTACTTTTATTTGTGTCCACTTATAATCAAAACAAAACATTGAGCTTTTGTAAAATAAAGAAAACAAACAGGATGTGCTTTCTCTCGTCTCTGTGTCCGTGAACGTTTTTCTGAAGTGTGTTACAAAAATGAAACAAAACACAGTGAATAAAGCCGCATTTCCACCGCAGGAAATTTTTCCGGGAACTAGGGTCTTTGGGGTGGTACTGGGTTTGTTTCGACCACAGGGACCAGGGTCTCAATGAAGTTCCGGGTAAAAATGTCCCCCTCAGAAAGTCCCTGCTCATGAGATAGTATTTATTCAAAGTTCAGGAACTTTCAGGGTGGGACTTGGGCACTGAACATCCTGATTGGTTGAGTTCACACAGCATTTTATTTCAACCACTAATAAAAGTCTTTTACAGTGCGTGCAGTAAGAGTAGTTTGATATTCAAATCAATAATGGAGTTTAAAAAATACGACCAATGGACCGGCGTCGAAGTTCAGGCTTTATTATGCTTACATGCGGAGGACGAAATCCAGCGGGAACTGGATAATTTCATTTTGAGGAGCAACTTGATCCAGCCGAGAATATACTTACATCAGTGAACATGCTATTTATACATATATATTTATACATAAACATTTTGGATAGTTTATGAAGTGTTTACTGTAAAATACAGCCTCATCAATGAAGCTTTTGTTTGAGAATTTCTGCTTAGATGTTTTGATGTTAAACAATAAGTTTATATAATATGTTGTTCATGTGCTGTGCAATAATGCATGCATGTGTGTATCACATTACAAAAATCTAATTTTCTGCTATGAGTGGACAATATAATAATAATTTAATTTAAAAGTTTGTTTGCCCATACTGTCACGGTTTGTTTTGGGTTTTGTTTTCATGTCTCTTATTTTGTATTTCTCACAGTCTTAGTTCCTGGTGTCCTCTATGTGTCATGTTCTCATTGGTTGGTCTAGTCATGTGTCCATAGTTCCCTGAGACACAGTGGGAAACGCCTCAGCGTGACTGATGATTGAAGCATTGTAAAATCACGGCAATCGTATTAGCTAGCAGCCATGACGTCATTACTAGTGCGACCAGGAAGTATAAAAGCGGTGCCTAGAGAACATGTCAGCCTCTTCTTCGTCTTCAGGGACTGTTTTGCTTAAGTACACGTAAGTGATCATGGCAAGTGACAAGCGCTTTAGGAAGTGTGCCGATCCGTGTCCGAGGTATCTGACACCTAAGACACACACAACCTATGCGTTTCTTGTCTGGATAAGGAGCACGCACGCTCGGTCCTTGAGGGGTCCGTTTGCGTGCACTGTGAGCGTCTTCTAATGAAGACTCTCGTTCGTTTTTCTTCTCGAGGGAAGAAGGACAGGCAGCTGTGCCTGGCGGCTCTGGTCCCGCTCGTGCCGAAGCGGAGAGGAGACTGAGGTTGTCTTAGCTGGTGCTTGCAAAGGAGTTTGAGAGGGGTGTAAATCTCTGACGCCCCTCGGCAGCTGATGAGGGTGAGCTGCCGGAGGATGATGTATTGTCGTTTGCATCAGCAAGTGCTCTATTGGCGTCAAGCCAAGAAGAGCAGCAACCCTCTATAATGCGAATAAATCACTCGCATATGCAAGTAAATCTTCACTCTGGGCACTAAATAATATCTTTCATTATATATATATATATATATATATTTATTTTTTTTCTACATTACATTATATATATCATATACATATATATTTTCCTGTTAAAACAACAGAGTTCATTTGGAATTATTCAGTTTTTAAGAACAAGCTGTCACATGTCTGTCCTGTCTAGCACATGTGGTGTTTTGGATTCTCTGTGTCATGTGCGTTCCTGTCTGTAGTCTTGACCCCACCCCTCTTGTTATCTGATTATTGGTTAATTTGCCCCACCTGTTCTCCCTCATTACCTGCCTTGTTTGTCCCCTATTTAATCTCCTTGTGTCTTCAGTCCTGTGCTGGATCGTTGTTTGATGTCTTCTGTTCCCTGTTGTGCTTTACGTTCCTGCTCCTCGTGTTTAGTTTATGTTAAGTTGGTTTTCCCCCTTGTGGGTATTTTGTTTGTGTTTGTTTTATTTTATTGTTAATTAAACACCCTCTTCTTGCACTTGAGTCCTCGCTCCCTTTATACTTACCTGTTCCTGACACAAGCAGAAGATATGCGGTTTCTGCGGTAATGCGCAGACGGCAATCTCATTGGCTGGTGCTCATATATTACCGTCCCCGTTTTGATTTCAGCAAATCAGTTCGAGCGAACACAGACAACGTGATTAATATTCATGAACCCAGCAGCTCATCAATCCTTAGTGCGTTGTATATTGTTATTAGTAGTAGAATTAGTAGTAGTATTATTATCTTATTAATAATTAATATTATCTGTTACTATTATAAGTTTTTACAGAAACACTGAATGACTAACAATATCTTAAGCACCACCACCAGTCCTCAATTCAATTAAAATATCAAATATGCATTCATACACACACACACATATACACTTGTTTTTGCCCCCATTTTTCATGAGCTGAACTCAAAGATAAGACTTTTTCTATGTACACAAATCTGTCTAAATCTGTGTTAGTGAGCACTTCTCCTTTGCCGAGATAATCCATCCACCTCACAGGTGTGGCATATCAAGATGCTGATTAGACAGCATGATTATTGCAGGTGTGCTTTAGGCTACCATTTGCCTCACACAGTGCAACACATCTCCTTTGCATAGAGTTGATCAGGTTGTTGATTGTGGCCTGTTTGTCCACTCCTCTTCAATGGCAGTGCGAAGTTGCTGGATATTGGCAGGAACTGGAACACGCTGTCGTATATACGCCGATCCAGAGCATCCCAAACGTGCTCAATGGGTGACATGTCCGGTGAGTATGCTGGCCATGCAAGAACTGGGATGTTTTCAGCCTCCAGGAATTGTGTACAGATCCTTGCAACATAGGGCCATGCATTATCATGCTGCCATCACCTCGGTCGTGGATGAATGGCACAACAATGGGCCTCAGGATCTCGTCACGGTATCGCTGTGCATTCAAAATGCCATCAATAAAATCCCTGTTTGTTGTCCATAACATACGCCTGCCCATACCATAACACCACTGCCACCATGGGCCACTCGATCCACAACGTTGACATCAGCAAACTGCTCACCCACACAACGCCATACACGCTGTCTGCCATCTGCCCTGCACAGTGAAAACCGGGATTCATCCGTGAAGACAACACCTCTCCAAGTGCCAGACGCCATTGAATGTGAGCATTTGCCCACTCAAGTCGGTTACGATGACGAACTGCAGTCAGGTCGAGACCCTGAGTACTTTGGCACAACTCTGTTGCTTTCAAATGTGCTACAATAAATAAAATTTGACTTGACTTTGACTTGATTTTGTTAATGAATATCAAAGAGCATGGCAGGCCTCCTCTTAATATCAGAGTTTGTGAAAGGCTTCTGCTCGTCGAATACAGGTAAGAGCTGTTTATATCTCCTCCCAATAATGTGAGTTAATTTTGTAGAGATTTCAGTTCCCTGTAACTTCGTATTTAAGTATAGCAGAGTTGTTGTTTTTTTAGCCTCCTCTAGCAATCCTTAGGAGGTGAGAGCGTAGTTAGGCCAAGAAACTCCCTAAAAAAGAGGGGGAAGGCCTATATAAAGTGTTATGGATTTATGTATACTACACTATTTTTGTCTAGCTTCTAGCACAGATTTAGTAACCTGGATTGTGGTTCTGGATTAGGCACAGTTCATAGATTACATTCTATGTGTCCTTAATGGCTTCCTCTCACTTGAGAGTCATTCTGTTGAGGCCTTTTTGTGCTGTGCTAGAATAGTAAACAGTAGCAGTCCTTTTGACCTCCTCAAAGCTATGTTCTGTATGACAGGAAATAGTGTATTATTCTTAAATGGTGTTTAGAAACCCATGGCCACTTCCTCTCGTTTTTTGAGTAATTCTGCTAAGGTCTCCGTCCCCAGAGCTCAGTGTAGACAGTTTTGTCTTTACTAAGAGAAGGCAGAGTCATTGTTAGGCCTCTCACTTTTTGAGCTTTGACTAAGCTACTCTCTTACTGTACCACAGAATATGGGTTTTGTAGGTCTCCTCTCAGTGAGAGTAATTTCTGCTGAGGCCTCTGCTCATGCTATCTGTTGATATGTTAAAAATAAGCGCAGGTCAGGTGGTACCCATGATGAGTGTGGTAGGTTTCCTCTCGATCTGGGAGTCGTTCTGTGAGGCCTCCGCTCCCTGAGAACTTGATATAGTCTAATTTGTCTTTGCTAAAGGAATTAAGAAAGAGAATGTTTTTTTTCTCTTGATAAAAGTAGATATTTGTTAAGCATCTTGCTCTTTGAGCCTTGTGTACACTTAATGTGAGTGTTGTAGGCCTCCTCTCGTGTGAGAGTCATTCTGCTGAGGCCTCTGCTCAGCTATGAGCTTATATAGACATTGATCTGTTAGAGTGAGAATTATGGTGAGGCTTTTTTCTCTTGATTCAGAGAATTGTTGTTTAGGCCTCTCGCTCTTTTGAGTAACACATGTACATTTATGCATTTGGCAGACGCTTTTATCCAAAACGACTTACAGTGCACTTTTTACAGGGACAATCCCCCTGGAGCAACATGGAGTAAAGTGCCTTGCTCAAGGAGGAACCAGCAACCTTCTGCGTATCAGTTCAGTGGTTTAACCGACTAGAAAACTCCATCAGGTGACAGCCCGGATCCGGCTGACTACAGTAAACCTCGGGACAAACAGAGAGACTAACATTAGCGTAGATGCCATTCTTCTTATGATGTAATGAGTACATCAGGTGTTATGGGAAGTGTTCCCGGTTCCGGCAGACGTAGTTAATGCAGCCTAACAATCATTTAACTGATTTGAACTGCTGCCTGCAGTTGATTTTGATATTCTAGGTATTATCAACTGGCCAGAATTTTGAGACCGCAATGGACGTGATGGAGTATAATGCGTTAAGAGCTCGCTCAAGTACTGGGGTGCTAAACCATTTAGTGCTTTGTAAGTAATTAGCAAGATACAATGTTTAATAGGGAGCCAGTGCAGTGTTGACAGAACCGGGCTAATATGGTCATACTTCCTGGTTCTAGTAAAAACTCAAGCTGCTGCGTTTTGGTTTATTTATTAAGCGAGCAGGGCAACCACCCAGTAGAGCATTACAATAATCTAAGATGCGAGATCAGAGAGAATCACGGACGAGTCGCTGACGCCCGTCAGCACAAAAGCACAAACATTTGTTTGACCAGCCGCAAAAGCAGCACATTGCAAAATGATTTCTTTACCTCCATCTCTCTTTGCAGAACACAATCCTTGCTCCCTGTGTCTCCCCAACCATTTCCTCCACCATAATCTTTTTCTGCTTTTCGCTGCAAATCGGTGCACAGATCATTTGGATTGCAAACTTTCTGCAGCCTATATTTTTTTAAATAACAATTCCAGTCTCGCGCGAGAACTCCAGTCTGACGCATGTGTGATCTCTCATTGTTTCCTTGTCACTTCTCGCGTGTGTTTGCTTGTTTGAAATGTAGTTTGAGGACGGGACAGAGTTGTCGTCAATTCTTCTTCTTAACAGTCATGCAATGTTAAAAACCCCCGGTCGCTGATCCATCAGTCAGTGTGAACACAGCAGCAACTGAATGCTGGCCCAGATAGTCATGCAGTGATCCAACGAGTTTGAAAATTGTGCAGTCTGAACTCGGGATAAGCTTCCATAGGCATGAACTAAAAACGTGCCAGACTGGACACGCACCGTGAATGACTGTGCGGCCGTGAATGAATGCCCGTGCAGCCGTGCTCATTTTACTTTCGGTTTAGAATTAGCGCCAATTCGGGGGCGGGTTGCTTGAATTGTGGGTTTATTAGCCTATTATTCTTTTTTTTTTAAATATATTTTATTTAAAGCTTTTCACATTTTTACAGAACAACCCCCCACCCCATGCCAGCCAATGAGTAACAAGTAAATAAAATAAATAAATAATGATAAAAAAAAAAATAATAATAATAATAATAAATGCCCATATATACATACACTCACCTAAAGGATTATTAGGAACACCATACTAATACTGTGTTTGACCCCCTTTCGCCTTCAGAACTGCCTTAATTCTACGTGGCATTGATTCAACAAGGTGCTGAAAGCATTCTTTAGAAATGTTGGCCCATATTGATAGGATAGCATCTTGCAGTTGATGGAGATTTGTGGGATGCACATCCAGGGCACGAAGCTCCCGTTCCACCACATCCCAAAGATGCTCTATTGGGTTGAGATCTGGTGACTGTGGGGGCCATTTTAGTACAGTGAACTCATTGTCATGTTCAAGAAACCAATTTGAAATGATTGGAGCTTTGTGACATGGTGCATTATCCTGCTGGAAGTAGCCATCAGAGGATGGGTACATGGTGGTCATAAAGGGATGGACATGGTCAGAAACAATGCTCAGGTAGGCCGTGGCATTTAAACGATGCCCAATTGGCACTAAGGGGCCTAAAGTGTGCCAAGAAAACATCCCCCACACCATTACACCACCACCACCAGCCTGCACAGTGGTAACAAGGCATGATGGATCCATGTTCTCATTCTGTTTACGCCAAATTCTGACTCTACCATTTGAATGTCTCAACAGAAATCGAGACTCATCAGACCAGGCAACATTTTTCCAGTCTTCAACTGTCCAATTTTGGTGAGCTCGTGCAAATTGTAGCCTCTTTTTCCTATTTGTAGTGGAGATGAGTGGTACCCGGTGGGGTCTTCTGCTGTTGTAGCCCATCCGCCTCAAGTTTGTGCGTGTTGTGGCTTCACAAATGCTTGGCTGCATACCTCGGTTGTTACGAGTGGTTATTTCAGTCAAAGTTGCTCTTCTATCAGCTTGAATCAGTCGGCCATTCTCCTCTGACCTCAAGCATCAACAAGGCATTTTCGCCCACAGGACTGCCGCATACTGGATGTTTTTCCCTTTTCACACCATTCTTTGTAAACTCTAGAAATTATTGTGCGTGAAAATCCCAGTAACTGAGCAGATTGTGAAATACTCAGACCGGCCCGTCTGGCACCAACAACCATGCCACTCTCAAAATTGCTTAAATCACCTTTCTTTCCCATTCTGACATTCAGTTTGGAGTTCAGGAGATTGTCTTGACCAGGACCACACCCCTAAATGCATTGAAGCAACTGCCATGTGATTGGTTGATTAGATAATTGCATTAATGAGAAATTGAACAGGTGTTCCTAATAATCCTTTAGGTGAGTGTAGATCAGCAGTTTAAGACATTAAATTCATAAGCACATAATACAAGAACACTTATCTTTAAATACAAACAAAACTTTATTGATTACTCTAACACATAAAACTAACATCTAACACAAACACACACACACACACACACACACATTCACACGCGTTGCAGAAAGGAAGTGAGGAAAGAATGAGTTTTAAGAGAGAAATTATGAAGTCCCAAGTTTCTAGCAATAATAACACATGACCTGAATGAACCATCAACCATAAGTTTAACCATCCTATCGTTTCTTAGGCGGGGTTATTCAATTTGATATCAATTGCACCAGTTCAGTTTAGAATCTGGAGGTTACTTGCGGTTGTGTCTCGTGTCATCTTTGAATGGGGATTCCCTTTTCGGTCCTGGCTGGCGAGGGGTTTCCCAGGTTCGGTGATTCGCTGGCGGTCTTGTCATGTCTTTTGATCGACGTCTTGGGAAGCCAATCACGTGGCGTGTTGGCTGCTTAATGGAAAGACTCGTGGGTGTTTTGGAGTTGAATCGTGCTCGCTGTAGATTCGGCGAGAGAAACTTTGCGGCGAAACTTAACTTAGAACACGAGACTCAATGGAAAAAAAATTAACTTAAGTAAAAGAAAGGAAAGTGAGAGGAGAGTTCTAAATGGCTTAACCCATTTTCTTCAGATCTTGGTCTGCCTCCGACCGTCTTCGTCCGATCATCTATTCGTCATGTTGTCTGTCTTTTGTCTTGACTTAACTTGCTCATTCTTGAACTGCACTGAGAACTTCAACTGATTTCTTTGTTCGTGTTCGGAGATTAACTCAAAATGTCTGCCCATCCTCCTGGATGGGTTGACCAATTGGGAATCATCTTTGGTTCAGAGGTGACTGTGTTTCCACCCTACCATAAATTAGGTTATCTGTGGTCTCTTACTTTCCTGCTCTAAGCAGAGAGTAAATTTAGACATGATTTCTTATTATAAGAACACGATACATTCTACACAGATTTCACTGAAGCCATCTTCTGAATTATAAACAGAGATTTACACTCATACCAAACAAGGCATACATTCAATCAACCATTCAATAGTTATAACAATTACATGACTTGTGAGTGATATATATGCATAATGGTCACGTGTATTGGATATAGACATGATATAGAATTATGCAGTCGAAGGCTGCTTGAATGCAAGTCCGACTATCAATGGTTTGATGCAGTTTATATGTAACACAGTTTTTGTGGGTTTTTCTTGTAGATTTTAACCGTGTCAGTGAGAGTTAATCTAATGAGAGTTCAGGTAATTGAAACCCGCAAAGATCTGGTTTGACTCTTTGTCGTGTAGATCAAACAAAGTCTGTTGTTATCTTTGGTGTTGCTCAGAGTTGCCAAAGTTTGCAGGGCAATAAAGTACTTTAGCTGGTGTCTTTGACTGGAGCCTACATCTTTCTGGTGATGGACGGTTGATTTTGAGGGTCTGGCGTGTTGAATTGGGTGTTGTGTGGAATTATGTTTGAACGACTCATCTGGAAAATTCATTTGTGTCTGATGCATCCATGACAATTCCTACACACTCCTCAATTTTTTCTTGTGTGAGTTTTCCTTTCGAAGCGAGGGAGAATGGTGTCTTACATGCAACATTTTGTGGCGTTGTCGCCGTACTAGTACCAGTTAATGAAGGGCACTCGGGATGCGCAATGAATCAAACAGTGCTTAGAGATGTTGGTCGTGACACCTTGCTTGCAACATTAGATTATTACAATAATTACACTTAGCTTTGTCTTCGGTTTTTACAAAGTGTAGCCACACTTTTGAGCGCTTCCCACGGTTCATCTTGTAAACTGATGTGTAGATTACCACGTAAGGTCCTGGCAGATTGCCAGGTGAAAAAAAAAATGCACCCAGAAATCGAAAAGAGGAATCGAAATTATTTTATAACATGTATCCGATTCTTAATCTTAAGTATTCGATTCCAGAATCTGAATCAATTTTCGATACCCAACCCTATTCGTATGTAGCATTGTTTGCAAAGGGTCTAAAAATTTGTATAATAGAATAAAATGTTGTCTGTGCAATCATGTAGCCATAATGTCAATAATAGCCTATACATCGGACATTGTCATAAGTTTATAAGGCTGTAAAGTAACAGAGCCTCTGAATAACCGTTCAGATGTGAAGTAGACTGGGGAATTAGTTTTTGGATCTTGGGTGTCAAAACAGACATGGTACACATGGTTACAGCCAGTGTCCAAAAAATATTCACTATTTTGGGAGCGCTCTAGGTTACAGACTGTCCAACTAGCCACAACAACTGATGTCATGACATCTTACTTTGTTATAGCTACATTACAAAACATAAATAATTAGGAAGATGGTATGACGTTTGGACTTGCAACCGTTGCCTCTTTCAGCTCACGCCACCGAGTGTAAGCCTGTCCGATATTGATTTGTGTTCGGGCTCATGTCCGATCACTCTCTCTCTTTCTTTTTTTTGCTTCCTCCGACAAAACCCTCTTTGGTTTTTTTGCTGGCTCTGCCATGCCATTGGTTTTGAGACTTGCATATTAGATTGTTTAGTCTTATAGTTATCTGTTGGCTAACTCCACCCAGGCTATGAGTAAAATACACTATATTGCCAAAAGTATTGGGACGCCCCTCCACATCACTGAGTTCAGGTGTTCAATCACTTCATGGCCACAGGTGTATATAAATCAAGCACTAGGCATGCAGACGCTTCTACAGACATTTGTGAAAGAATGGGTCGCTCTCAGGAGCTCAGTGAACTCAAGCGTGGTACTGTGATAGGTTGCCACCTGTGCAATAAGTCCATTCCTGAAATTTCCTCACTACTAAATATTCCACGCTCAACTGTTAGTGGGATTATAACAAAGTGGAAGCAATTGGGAACAACAGAAACTCAGCCACGAAGTGGTAGGCCACGTAAAATCACAGAGCGGGTCAGCACATGCTGAGGGTCACAGTGCGCAGAAGACGCCAACTTACTGCAGAGTCAGTAGCTACAGACCTCCAAACTTCTGGGGCCTTCAGATGAGCTCAAGAACAGTGTGTAGAGAGCTTCATGGAATGGGTTTCCATGGCCGAGCAGCTCATCCAAGCCTTACATCACCAAGTGCAATGCAAAGCGTGGGATGCAGTGGGGTAAAGCACGCCACCACTGGACTCTAGAGCAAAAGTGACAGTAAAGACATATATATGCTTCAAAGGCTTTCTATTAAAAGAATCCTGAAAAAAATTTTTTTACACAACTGTTTTCAACATTGATAATAATCATAAATGTTTGTTCAGCAGCAAATCCTCATATTAGAATGATTTGTGAAGGATCATGTGTCACTGAAGACTGGAGTAATGATGATAAATTCAGCTTTGATCACAGGAATAAATTACACTATATATACTAGGGCTGGGTATTGACACATTTCACGATTTGATTCGATTTCCATTCACAATCTTTCAATACGGTTACGATTAGATTAGATTTCATATCAATTATTGTGGATATATATCAGATACAGTACATGGCAAATTTTCTTGAGGAAAATAAATCTTAACATGCTATAAACTATACATGGTAGTCAGTTGGTACATTACTAATATTGAAGGTTAACATGAACTGATTTAAATACAAACATAAATTACACAATTTATAATGTTTTTTTATAATAATAAAGTTATAATACTACCTTTACAATTACACAATCATATTTCTACTCCAATTTGTTTTTTGAAATATAAACATTTAAATGGTGGCAATCATAAAAACTTGACGGATTTATTCAAACATGCATTAAAATTGAAGAACATTAAAAAATTATAATAAATAGCCTATGTAATGTGGTGCATATATTTATCAAAATGCTCATCTCTAGAGTTCATTTTTTTCTAGCTGACTAATGAGTTTATGGAAACTGGATGGTTTTTCTGGGGTAAATGTGACATTACGTGACAGTTCACAAGAGACACGATACGGATGTTGGTAAGTTGTAATGTGTCTTTTAACATACCTTGACGTCCATTCATGTTTATTTCGCGCTGTAACTGATATTAAAGCAGAGGAGATGATCAGTTCACGTGAGCTGAGGCGCTACTGTGATCTGTCACGCCGCATTAAACGGCGGCAAAAAGGTATTTATTTTTTTTATTTCGTAATAAAATGGACGCAATTTGAAATCTGAGACTTTGTATCTTATCAAAAGTAACAAAGCACAAAGATTATTGCAATTTATTGGATGGGAGGGGCTCTACAAAGTTAAATTCATTCATCAACTGAAAACAGGATGACTAATCGATTCTTGGGATTTAAGAATCGATATCGGTTCATAAAAATGAGAATTGATTAAAATTGAGAAATCAATATTTTTTACCCAGACCTACTAATATATATATAAATATAATATACATACACACACACATATATACATAGCTGCTATTTTAAATTGGAATAATATTTCACAATATTATTGTTTTTACTGTACTTTGGATTAAATAAATGCAGGCTTGGTGAGCAGAAGAGACATTAAAAACCCTACCGATCCCAAACGTTTGAACGTTAGTGTATCTCATCAAGTACTGAGTTCACCTACTTCATTAACAGAAACTTCCACTGATTAGCTCTTAAAAAAGCACCAGCAGATCTTACCTTAGTAGTCTAAGACGTGCAGTTCTGACTCCTTACTAGCGACAGCTGCTGATCTTAATGAACAAGCACAGAAAGCACACTGCAACTACTGCTCACTCTGACTGACAAATGCTTATTTGAATATTCAAATTGTATCCTTGAATATTCAAATTCTATTCCCCCCCCCCCCCCCCCCCCCTTTGTTTTCCCTGCCTTTGGCCTGAGATAGTGGGATAACCCCTTGAATCTAGAGAGAGCCGTATAAGGAGAGAGATATAGATAGAGAAGAGGTTTAGTGCAGCAGAGACCCTGGATCTCTACTGGAATCCAGTGAGGATGAAGGAGACCTGCCAGACTGTGGTTTAGAGTCATCCTTTGATCAAGCAGATGATAATACAGGGTTTGACCAGGACTACGAGGACACCGATTGGGAAGACTCTGAGGGAGAGTATCCCGCTGAAGTCACTTACAAATAAAAAAAATGGGGAAATTATCTGGACTGCAGCTACACCTACTCAGACACCAGGGAGAGTACCTGCAGAACATGTGATAAAAATGACCCCTGGGCCAACAAGATTTGCATGTTCCTATGTAGATGACATCAGGTCAGCTTTCAAGATTTTTTTTCTTTTGGAAAAATTAAAAGACACTGGTTGACATTACCAATTTAGAGGGGAAACGAGTGTTTGGGGAGTCCTGGAAAGAGGTGGACTGGGTGGAATTACAGGCCTACATTGGTCTGCTCTTGCTGGCAGGTGTATCGTTCCCACAACGAGGCCACAATGAGCTTGTGGAGGCAGTTTTTCGTGCTACAATGTCTCTGCATGGTTTCGAAAACTTGACAAGGGTCATCAGGTTTGACAACAGAGACACCAGACCTGCCCGTTGGAGAGAGGACAAACTGGCTGCAATAAGAGACGTCTGGGACAAATGGGTCGAACATCTGCCTCTCATGTACAACCCAGGCCGAGATGTCACAATTGATGAATGCCTGGAACCTTTTAGAGGACACTGTAGATTCAAACAGTACATGCCAAGTAAACCAACCAGATATGGGATAAAAATTTGGGCAGCAATCCAGGAACAGCCATGCCTACAACATGCAGATCTACACTGGCAAGCCGTCTGATGGGCAGCGAGAGAAGATCCTGGATTACAATAAAACCAAAACTTTTTTATTTTTTGCATTGCTTAATAATTTTCCTATGACAAATTGCTTGTGGTTTGTAATTTGTAACAAATGCATGAATGGCTAAATGAATAAATGTAAATGTACTTTTGCCAGTAGAGAGTTACATGTTTATTATTTTTCTGTTATATTAATCAATATTTGCTGCTTACACCTGTAAGCGAAAATCCAACCGTTGGCCCACGGTTGTCTTCTCAAATATGCTGGATGTGTGTGCCCTGAATGCTTTCGTCCTGTGGTCAGAAACCAATCCTGCCTGGAATGCAGTAGAGTCTTTCAGAAGGCGGCTCTTTTTGGAAGAGCTAGGGAAAGCTCTGGTGTCTCCACACATGCAAAGGCAGAAGAGCATTCCCGTGCAGTGGTCCCTCTAAGAACGCTGAGGCAGAACAGACAACCCTCTTCAGAAGACACGCCTGGCCCGTCCACAGCAGCTCCCCTCACCAAGAGGAAACGGTGCCATGTCTGTGTTTCCAACAGGGAAAAAAACCAGCACTGTCTGTGAAAAATGCAGGGAATACATTTGCAATGAACATTCTGTTACAGTTACCTGCTGATAGCGTAATCAGGTTTTGTTTCTACTAGATAGCTAACACTTACTTTTAATTTATTGTTAGGTTTATTGTTTATTCTTACCTGTTTGGTACCATTTACTTTTTTGAGTTATTTAAATGTGATGTTTTTTGTTTGAAATAAATGATAAATGATCTACTACTTTGTCTTTTCCTTATAGCATGGTCAGATTTAGCATATTTTGGCATCTTTGTATAGTCTCACCAACACAGATGTTTTTTTGTTTTTTTTAATTACAATTTTAACGTGTGATAAGTTTTTTATTTTAAGAGGTTAAATTCGTTATAACAATGGTTTATAGAGTTGAGCCTATATGCAGTCATTGAGTACTACAACCATCTAGTGGCTATTGATATTATTACTTTTTTGTTATTTTTATACCAACATATGACACCAGATGACACCAAAGTCACCACATTTTTAGATTTTGACTGTCTGAACTTACTGGAATGAATTTTTTTTTTACTGAAATTAAAGAAATATTAAATCTAACATAAGCATAATTTACATAGAAAATATGGTAAATTCAAAAATAAATAAAAAAACACAACATAAAAAGACAGCAGAGAGTGACTCTGTAGAGAAGTTTGTCCCTTTAGGGCTACTGTAGAAACATGGCGGCACAAATTTTCACTGTAAGGCAACCCGCGGTGTGTGTAGATAGAGACGGCTCATTCTAAGGTAATAAAAACATAACGGTTCATTATGTGAGGTCTTTATACACCACTGAAAACATAGTTATGTATATTATATTGCATTTCTGTCAATAGATCCTCATAAATATTACACACTGCACCTTTAACAGATGCATTCTCTTTTCATGGTACACTAAGTGACTTTGTATCCTGAATAAAGTGTTAGCCTATATGTGGAGTATTTAAGACGTAACGAAACGAAAAGTAGTTCTGTTCCTGCATGCCTACGGTCGTGAACTCACTATGCTTTCTTGAATTATGCTCACAAAAAAAGACTCAGTATTCGTCAAAATGCATAAACCATGGAATACGCTTTTTTTATTTATTAGTAATATTGCCATTATTGCCCAATTCATAAAATATTGTTGCATTCTCACTTCACAGCACACATGTACATTTTTTTTTGTTCAAAAGTTACAGAATTTAAATAACCTGTGCACATAGCATGAGGGACATTCTACCAGAAACGTACATTTCCACAAGATCTTATTCTTATGGTTGACTTATTCTTAATGTCACCACCACCAAGCTTCCTCAAACTTTATTTAAAAACATGCTCGTTGATTATTACAAATAGTGCAATCCTGCTCTTATTTATCTATCCGTTTACTCATGTATCAATGGGAGTGTCTGGTAGCTGTAAACAGAGATCTTGAGGCTGGCGTGACGCTTAGCAGGAGCCACGAGTCGCGCTTCATTATGGAAAAAAAGAGCAAATCAAATTTAAGATAAGATGGCAACTAGTGCAATCCTGCTCTTATTATCTATCTGTTTGCTCGCGTAGAGTGTCTGGTAGCTGTAAGGCAGGTCAAAAGCATTTTGTTAAAAAACACACGTATACCCGTGGCTAAAGCACACGCCGAGAACTCACGTTTTTATAGCAAATAATTTTCCTTTATCCCAAAGCGTGCGTTAAGAACACACGTTTTTATGGCAAATCCCACGTCGAAGACGCACGTTTTCAGTCAAAACAGACGCTTTTGACATGTTAATGTGCAATCAGACGTCCGACCAGGCGTAGCCTATGTGAAGGTTGAGTAGCAGCTGCCCCTTTTTTTACTCCTACGGTCCGTGGCAGGCGCATACAGTGCTGCTTGAAAGTTTTTTTTTTTTTTTGTGACAGTTGTTTATGAGTCTCTTGTTTGTCCTGAGCAGTTAAAGCTCTCCTGAGCTCTGTTCTTCAGAAAAATCTATCAGGCCCTGTAGGTTCTTCAGTTTCCCAGCATCTTTTGCGTATTTGAACCCTTTCCAGCAGCGACTGTATTGGTTTTGAGATCCATCTTTTCACACTTTTCACAAGGATTCAAACAACTATTAAAAAAGGTTTAAACATTGTGGTAAACAAACTAAACACAAGGAGCAGGAGCATGAAGCATGAAAGGGAACAGAAGATGTCAGTAACTGCTATTAGTAACTGTAATGTATTATGTGGACAGGGAACAGAAGATGTCAGACAACGATCCAGTACAGGACTGCAAACACAAGGCGATTATAAAGGGAACAAACAAGGCAGTTAATAAGGGAGAACAGGTGGGCAAATTAACCAATAATCAGGAAACAAGGTGGGCGGGGTTAGACAATAGATCAGCGACATGACGTCATACCAAACATGACAAACACATGCACATGGCCAGAAAATAACAAAAACACAACATGTGCTAAACAAGATAAGACAGACATGTGACAAAAATATCTTACTCAGGACAGTACTAAATAAAAAATGACATGCATTTTGTATGATCCCTCTTATTTTGTTAAAATTATTCAAATTTTCACAGATTCTGCAAGCGGTTTACAAACTTTCAAGCAGCACTGTATAACGATGACCGGTTTTACGGCAGCTCCACCTGCCACGCAAAGATTCCGCTCGCGCACGGATTTCCTTTGCTAACGCTCAAAACTGGACGCGCACTGTCAAATATACAGTAGTGCTCTCTTATGAACTGCCTCTCCTCTCGCTCGGATATTGCGTGTGCGTGCTCAAACATTACAGGTCAAACCCCAATTTATCTAAACAAACAACAAACAAAAAGTTATTGTGGTCGTACGTTTTGTGTACTTGTCGAAATTTATATAAAAAGGTTTTGTTAACATTAGTTAATACATTATCTAACATGAACTAACAATAAGCAAAACATTACTGTAATTAGCCTATTCATTTTTGTTAACTTTAGCTAAAAATTCAGCTGATTGTTGGTTGATTGTTAGTTCACAGTGCACTGTTAAATACAACTTTTGATTTGAATAATGTGTTAGTAAATATTAAAGCATTAACATTATTTAACTGCATTAGTTAACATTAACAATGACCTGCACTTCTACAGCATTTATTAATCTTTGTTAATGTTAATCTTATTGTAAAGTATTACCAAAAATATCTTCTGATTTAAGACAAATATTTTGATCAGGGTCAGATCATCATTCCCTAAATACTTAAAATGTGGAGATCAAATCCCTATTGTGAATGTTTTGAGGTCTGGTATTGAGGTAAAGCATGACATACAAAAATACTTCGGCTATAAGCTCTTATGTATGCACGATTAACCCCCTCGAGTCGGCCGGCACGCCGGCACGATCAACTCGCTTTTTTTCTTATCAGTGCCAAAGAGACTCAAATAACTCTGTCGATTTTTATCATTCAGGCAAGTGTTATACATCATTATAATCTGTCAAGTTTCTACTTTTATTTGTGTACACTCACAATAAAAACTAAATGTTGTGCTTTTTGCTAAATAAAGAAAACAAACATGATGCGCGATCTGCAGCCGTTGACACGTTGACATGTCAGGTTTGAAATAATGTAAATCAAAACAAAAACAAATATTCTCGGTTTATGTAATCTGTTTGAAAAGAGAGAGATGTCAGTCGTTCGCGAGCCTCTTCATTATCCGCTAATGTTGACTATGAAAAGTGAACAGCATGACTAAGTTAGGCACATAAGATGCGCAAAGATATGGTCATAAGATGACCACTTAAGTTTTGTTTTGTAGAAAGCCTTTCTTTAATGTGAATTTCGTTTTGTATAAATTGTATCTTAATTTTAATCAATGATTCATCAACCAATTGCCTGGATTTAATAAATAGGCAGAAAACCACGAACGTGGGGTGTGGATTGAAGTGCGTAACAAACGAAAACACCACATTTTTCCGGGGCCTTTAAGGCTGAAGCAAAAAGTCTTAGATTTCTTGAATACATGTCTTAATTTCTTAATTAATTGATAAGATATATTTGGTCTAACAATATATTTTAGTTGGTATAAATTAAGTAACTTAGACACAAATTTGCGTATATAGGGTTCCTTCTAGGCAAGCGTGTGTGTGCTTGTATGTGCTTCAACTGTGCAGCCCAGGGGGCCCGTCATTACTATGTTACGCCACTGGGGTGAGCACACTTGTAAAGGAGTGGGGGTTCAATCTTCAACTGGTTGGCGGGAGCAGCCACCGACAGGTCTGACAGACTGATAGACCTGCCAGAATCAGACCAGGTCACATGACCTGTCAGTGGCTGCTCCTGCCAGCCAGCTGAAGATTGAACCCCTACTGTTGTAAAGTTGCTAATACTAACATGTTTCAAGTGATAAGCCATATTTGAAGTCGATAAATGATAGGCAAATGTTTGGATTTTCTAGCGTTAACGATCTCTCCCTCATGGACTGCGTGACTTCGCCACTTCCTGTCTTAATGTATCCTGTCAATTTATTATTATTATTATTTTATTTTATTTTTTTCAGTATATCTAGGTCACGTTGTTCTTTTAACCTTTGTATTTTCGTTTTTGTACTCCATTATCGTTATTTCTTTCGTAAATGTCACATCTATCCAATCACCTGTTTGTTATTTGTTTTATGGTTCGTATGGGCCAATGCAGTCTTTTTTGTTCACGCTAAAGTAAATAAAAAATAATAATAAAAAAATAGTCTTGCCAATCTAGGCAGCAGGTTAGGCAAGCCTGTGCGTTAACCCGCGCCTGCTTACATATTGTGTAAGGTCGCAAAGAAGGTGTATATATCCGCGACGTGAACCGTGGCATGCGCGTATGTCCGCATATAACAGGCGCATATAACGGGTGGCAGGTTTTGCGGCAGCTCCTCCTGCCATGCAAAGATGTGACAGAGCCTAAATTGACAATAACAACTTTTGTCAATGGCAAAGTTATATAATCACACTTGAAAACCTTTTATTAATCTTTCTCACGCCATTAATTTTATTTACGTCCAAGTTAAAAATTAAATGTGACATTTAATTTATTGCTCTTTATATTTAAGGTCAATTTGGTTTTCCGATCAATTATCATATCAAAAACAATGTTAATAAAACCGCAACATCGTGAAAACACGTAGGCCTATAACGTAAAAAATGACATCTATCATATTAAGTAGGCTACGTCGGATAATAGCGTTTTCACAATGTGTAAAAAACAAAAACATTTTACAACATTTTTGTTTTTGTTGGAAGGTACTTGCCTGAGAATTAACTATTCAATAAGTATTCAGAAAGTTTAACTTACCTGCAGAATCCTCATGAAGCAAAACTGCACAAGTGATCGATCAAGGAAATCCCCAGTAAAACGGCCTTCTTCTTTTAGAGTTTGAAAGAAATTCATCCAAAACTGAAAATTTTCCTTGCGCAGTATATCCCAAAGGCTTTCAATCCTTTGGTTGTGATTACTCGAACCGTAAATGAAATGGTAGGCGAAGTCATCTGTAGCAGCACGTCGAAGGAACATTTGCATCTGTTCAACAGCGACGTTCTCTGTTCCACGATCAGCACGGATCCTTTGAGGGCATCCTCGCCTTTCTTTCACGGTTTCAATGTAGTATGATGCAATCACCTTTGGGTCGCTATTTGTAAAAGAGACTTTCAACCACGTCAGATGCCGTGAAAATCCGTCGAAACATCCATTTATACAGAGGCCATACGGTTTTAATTTATCATAAGAATCGAGATGCCACATGAAATTTGGCCTTGGGTTGTGGTATCTTCTCTGTCGCAGTTTTCTCGCTCGCCTGTGTGCCACTCCAACTGGATCCAAAACACTTGAGAGCAATCTGGCCGTTTCCCTTTTCACAGCAAGTTCCTCTTGAATGCACTTCAGGTGCATCATCCTATAGCCAACCATCTGGCCCGATGTTTCAAGCTGCTGATTAACAAAGTAAGCAACATCTAACACGTCAGTAAAGTCCTTCCTCCGACAAAGCCTAATCTTCCTCAGTATGTTTTGGAGGGTTCTAAGACACATTATTATGCCATGCTGATGGCTAAGAACTTCGAGAATCACTCTGTATTGCAAACCCATACAACCCAAAAACCTACAATCCGATTTAAATCCATAACAGGTTAATTAACAATCTCTTTACCGCCACCTAGTGACTTCTTTAGTCTTTAGGCATACATTAGGACCTCAAGTGTTTGCCCTATGTATTTGCCTGACATAAATTAATGATATTTTAAAAACGGCTATTGTAAGAATGCAGTGCAAGCCAAGACAATACAATAGGGAGTTTATGATCGGGCCAATAAAGGTCATAAAGCACAAGCAATCATTTTAATCAACAATTGTTTACAATTGTTTCACTGTTGAAACATCAACTGATGTTACTTCAACCATATTTCAACATTAAATTTCGGTCATGTGTTGACTGGGCTTCAACCGCTTAGCATTTAACGTTACAATGAAACAACAACTGACCTTATTTTAACGTTGAAGGCCGGTCATGTGCCAGCTGGGCAAGCATGTGTAGCAACATATACAAAGACAATGACAAAACTTTACCTTCATGTCAAAAGCAGTCATTTCTTTCTAGTTTCCTGAAATTAACTCCTGTGCAAGGGAACTGAAAAGACACCAAACAAAGCATTTTTAGAAAAAAATTTACAATTTGTGCTGCTGCAGCTAAGAAACTATGGATGAAGAGGAACTTGACCACATCACACAATATGTGAAAGGCCTTTTGAAACATGACCACTGATTAAAGTTACTTTAGGGATTCTCTGATCCCTATAAGTGCACTACTCCAAGCAAAAAGTGAACAAAAGGAAGCGAGAAATCTGGACACTGCCGTATTACACCGCGTCAGAGAGCTGAAACTTTGTCACATTAATTTATCCCACATGTACTGTAGCTCACTTTAGAAATAGATAACATCCATAGAGACTTCCTCCGTGCCAGCTTTAGTTTAATTGATGGTATATTAATGCAATAAATATACATTTGGTTTTCAATGGTTAACCTTGTGTACATAATCATTAAAATAACCATAAATCATAAAAAACTCACATCAAGAATAAATATCAATAAGTGTACATTATCGTATGTATTGTATACATTTTTAGTATCTTTAACTGTCCTGTCCAAGCACCTTTTAAGCTTTTAAGACAATGATCATGTGCGTTTAGCGCCATCACCTGACCATTAGCCTATAACAAGAATAATTCATTAAAGAATACCTTCTTTCTCGTTTATTTAATTCTGACATAATATTTCGATCACGGCTGTTTTTCGAAACATTTCCCTCTGTAAAATGAGGTATTGCCAACAGTAACGTTCATAGCCAATCATCAAGTCATCGCTAAATTGGACTAATATGAACAGTCACGCTAAATGTGTGTTGTTTTAATAAGGGGATTTTAAGAATTTTTGTCTGGGGTAAATAAATGAATTAAGTGTGTAACGATGGCCATATTGTCTTGTGTCTGACCCTGTTTTGATGTAAAGTAAATGGAGTCGAAATCAACTAATGTAACTAATAACTAATGTGGCTGTCACAGTTACCAGAGGAATCATATGAGGAAATCAAATTGACGTTTCACGCCATGTGCTCAGTCAGTCAGTGTGCGACAGACACACTCTGACCGAATACTGCCAATACTGTCGTGAAAAAAATGCAGATACGATGTAAGTAAGATATACATTTATAATCATTTTGATTTTCATGCTACTAAAATAACATGTATTGATTTTCTAATTCGTAAAAAGTTTTTCAGTTAACGTACAAGGCAAAAAGTTGCTGTCATAACAGCTTCAACCTTTCTGAGAATGCTGCATCTTTTTTGTCGCATTCTTACATTTAATTACTAAATTTAAATTGGGAGTAACGACACAATAGAGCTGATGAATTCAGTTTCAGAATTCATCTGTGCAACGCTGAGGAAATGCAGAAGCAGCATCTGAAATTACATTGTTTAAAGCAGCTCACAGGGGATTAATAATGACTTATTTAATAGCTAATTAACAAAGGACATTAATAGTGCTTTGTTCTAAATATAAATATTTATTTTTGAAATAATGAAAAATTTAAACTATACTTAAATGTGAAATTCAAACCGCCAGTAGGTGGCAGCAAGTCAGAGTGACCTAGCGATGGGCATTCCGGCATTGGCTCGTTTGACTCAGCTCACTGAAAAGAGCATGCTCTTTAAAAAAATTAATGCTTTAACTATGACTATGATAGGTGTGAAAACAATTCTAATGAAATTATTAAATGAAAACATACTCACAATGTCTCACAATTTCTTTAAAAATGCATTGATTTGTTATTAAAAAAAATACTATTAAACATTTGCATTTAAATTACAACTTTTTAATGTATAGAAACAACATTCAAAACAAATGCAATCTGAACAACATAATAGAGCCCATATTAAATATTAAAGAAAAATAAATAACTGAAAGGATTAAACTGGTCCCTCTTTTTCTAATTTTTTATTGCCATAACCAGCATGAACTCTCACTAGTTATATTATGCATAACGAGCATGAACACACACACACACACACACACACACACAATGCTGGCCATATTTTTATTTTATGAGAGATTTGCATTCAGAAATGCAAGCTGGCTCACTTTCGACGGGCTGATGCGGTTTCTTCTCTCAGTAATTATTTGTCCTGTTTTCGAGAAGACCCTTTCAGAGGGAACGGATGTGGCCACTATGCAGAGTCTCCCTGTCATGACTTTAGTAAGCCGTGGGTAGAAAGAGGCCTTGTTCTTCCACCAGCTCAGAGGATCTGCAGATCTTTGGAGGAGGGGCTGCTCCAAATAGGATCGGACCTCCATTATGGCATCTGCTGAGGGATTCCTTCTCGCTGCATCCCCAGTTGCTCTCTCATCAAACAGCATCCAAACAGCAGATGTTTGTGGCACTACTGCTGGTGCTTCTGCTCCTTCTGATCCCTCCGCTTCCTGTTGCCCTGGTGTCTGACTGCTGGGGCTGTCCCTCCCTGCTGCTGAGGTCAATCAATCGCTCTGGCATCACTGAAGGCAAACTTCTTAAACCTGGGGTCAAGTGCAGCGGTTTCTGATAGCACGTGATTATATTCCATTCTATGGAACTTTCTGTCCATTGATGAACATAGGGTGTCCATCAACTCTATCACTTGTCTTGTGGTTACATTTGCTTCTCTCTGGCGGTTGGCGAGTATCAATTTTGACGCTGTCATATAGCTAAAAAGAGAGAACAGATTATTATATATATATATATATATATATATATATATATATATATATATATATATATATACACTCACCTAAAGGATTATTAGGAACACCTGTTCAATTTCTCATTAAATTGCAATTGCAATGAGTAAAGGATTATTAGGAACACCATACTAATACTGTGTTTGACCCCCTTTCGCCTTCAGAACTGCCTTAATTCTACGTGGCATTGATTCAACAAGGTGCTGAAAGCATTCTTTAGAAATGTTGGTTCAAGAAACCAATTTGAAATGATTGGAGCTTTGTGACATGGTGCATTATCCTGCTGGAAGTAGCCATCAGAGGATGGGTACATGGTGGTCATAAAGGGATGGACATGGTCTGAAACAATGCTCAGGTAGGCCGTGGCATTTAAACGATGCCCAATTGGCACTAAGGGGCCTAAAGTGTGCCAAGAAAACATCCCCCACACCATTACACCACCACCAGCCTGCACAGTGGTAACAAGACATGATGGATCCATGTTCTCATTCTGTTTACGCCAAATTCTGACTCTACCATCTGAACGTCTCAACAGAAATCGAGACTCATCAGACCAGGCAACATTTTTCCAGTCTTCAACTGTCCAATTTTGGTGAGCTTGTGCAAATTATAGCCTCTTTTTCATATTTGTAGTGGAGATGAGTGGTACCCGGTGGGGTCTTCTGCTGTTGTAGCCCATCCACCTCAAGGTTGTGCGTGTTGTGGCTTCACAAATGCTTTGCTGCATACCTCGGTTGTAACGAGTGGTTATTTCAGTCAAAGTTGCTCTTCTATCAGCTTGAATCAGTCGGCCCATTCTCCTCTGACCTCTAGCATCAACAAGGCATTTTCGCCCACAGGACTGCCGCATACTGGATGTTTTTCCCTTTTCACACCATTCTTTGTAGACTCTAGAAATGGTTGTGCGTGAAAATCCCAGTAACTGAGCAGATTGTGAAATACTCAGACCGGCCCGTCTGGCACCAACAACCATGCCACGCTCAAAATTGCTTAAATCACCTTTCTTTCCCATTCTGACATTCAGTTTGGAGTTCAGGAGATTGTCTTGACCAGGACCACACCCCTAAATGCATTGAAGCAACTGCCATGTGATTGGTTGATTAGATAATTGCATTAATGAGAAATTGAACAGGTGTTCCTAATAATCCTTTAGGTGAGTGTATAAACACACACACACACACACACACACACACACACACACACACGTATATATATAAAATACAGGATAAAATGTAGAAATAACTGCTTACTGTACCTCTCTCCACTGACCTCCACAGTAACCTGCTCAAAGGGCTCCAGGACTCTGCACACCTCCTCCACCACCTCCCATTCCTCTTGGGTCAGAGGATCAACAGGTGCATTGACAATGGCCAGAGTAGAGATGATGGCATCCTTTGACTCAAGAAACCGTTTCAACATATAAAATGTTGAATTCCACCTTGTAGGGCAGTCTTGTTTAGGCCTTAGCTCAGGCATTCCCATCTGGCGTTGTGTAGACTTTAGTTTTTCAGCCCCTACTGTGCTCCTGTGGAAGTATTCCACAGCTGCTTTCACTTTGTCCACAGTGGGCTTCATCACCTTCAGAGCATCTCTTACAATCAGGTTGATTGTGTGGGCAAGACATGGATGATGGGTCCACTTTTTCACGGCTTTGGTTATGTTAGCTGCATTGTCAGTAACACAACAGACCTGTCACGCGGACCACGCAGGAAAAAGGCGAGGATCCAATAGCGAGTGCAAAAAGGTCTTTATTGCTACACAAACTCAGAAGGTAACAGGAAATAGAAATGTCCAAAACAGGCAGGGTGACCAAGAAGACTGAGACACAGGGACACGTGACACAGGGACGCAATGGGCAAGGACCAGGCAACGGGAACTCCAGGAAGCGGAAACAAACACAGATAGCAGGTGAGGCAATTATATAGGCAGGTAAATGAGGTGCAGCTGGTGGTGATAATTATACTGCGATCAGTGACCACGCCTCCAACACAACCAAACACACACATAATAGATAATGAGCCAGTGAATCCATGAACCGTGACAAGACCACTTTTCCATCTACATGCCATTCTTTTGCCACTCTCAACAGTTCCTCTGCCAAGTTCTCTGAGGTGTGTCTGTCGCTGAACTCAAAGCAGTCTAGAAGACAGCTAGACATTGAAAAATCTTCAATGAAGTGACATGTAACTGACATGTAATTAGTGGTTATCCTTGATGTCCAGCAGTCAGTGGTAAGGCAAACTGCAGTAGCTTTTTGGACTCTTTCCTGCACTGAAGCCCTTGTAAAATCATTCATTATTTCATTATTACATAATGATTTAATTTCCATAGGCTATATTTTTAAAAACAGTCTTTAGATATGCGAGCCAGCTCCCGACGCTCATTCAAACGACCCATCACTAGAGTGAACAATTCATTCAAACGGCTGATTCATTTAGGAACGAAGTTATAAATTAGAAATTGTTTAACCCTAATTCTTCTGTTTCCATCCGTTTAACTGGCAAATAAATGCCTATAATCCGTGCATATCTGCTAATCCATTCCTGCCAAGTAAAAGAACAACCCTACTGCTGTCAAAAAAGTATTTTAAGAGCTAGACATCTGCAGGCATTGAGTTGTTGAGTAAGTCATTTTTGGACTGTCTAACACATTCTCATTATTTGCATTTAGGTAAGAGCTGTCAAAGTTAATGCATGCAATCATTTAAATATATATTTTTTTTTTCATTGATGAATTGGACAAAAGAAAAAGCATCCAACATGCTTAGCATAAATGTCTCATTAATAATATTGGAAAAACATCCCAGGATGCACCTAATGAAGCTGGTTAAGAGAATGTTCAGAGTGGCATGGTGTTAAAAACAAACAAACTACAATGATGATTGTGATTATTTCAGTGTGCCTGTTTTTCTGCCCCATTAAGATCTGCTCACTGTACTTCACCTCCCAGTTGCTGTGAAGAAAGTGAGCCTGTCCTTTCAGAACTAGACACATCTGAAGAGGGCCTAGAGAGAGTCGGTTCTGCTCAAGTGTTATTCACAAGAACGTATGTCCGTCCCCTTATCAGTGCACTCTTTCACTCAGAAGTACAATTTGAGGCTGTTTCAAGATGAGAACTGAGTAACTGGACAATTAATAGAAGCATGAAAACATAGCATGAAATTACAACTGGAATATTTATTTATACAACTAAAAGTTTATACTAGAACACAGCATATACCTTTAATACTAGCTCAAGAACATATATTTACATAACAGATATTTTTGTAACTGTACAAAAACTGTACAAACTGGCAAACTATCCCTTTAAACTACAAGTAAACCACAACTTATTTTACATTTTTTTTACTATTTAGTGAACTTGACAATTTTTGAATTGTAGTGCTCAATTGTCACTGTCAGGGGCAGCTCGCCGAGCAGGTCATCGCTGGTCCCGTCATACAGTTCAGACGGCAGTTACCATAATCATTGGAGTCGAGGAGGATGAACATGTCGTCCTCCTCTGACAGTCCAATTATTTCGACCTCGACCACCTTCAGTGTTCTCTCAGAGACCTGCAAAGAGAAATTTGTACATTAGTGGAATTAACATGTGATCTCTTCAGACGACATGAATTGCATGATTGCTGTAATTTTTTACAATCTCTTTTCGAAAGTTGTGAAGCATCAGAGTTTTCATAGACTTAAAATGGAGGGATAGACATGATTTTGGGGTGAACTAATCGTCAGTTAAAGTATTTTGAGACCATTGATGTTGTTTTGTGTTTTGGGCTGTACAGTTGTTTTATTAAAGGATTAGCTCACCCAATAATAATAATTTTTTTAAAAATCATCCAAAGATGAACAAAGGTCTCACAGGTGTTGAATGGCAGGAGATTGAATAATTAATGACAGAATTTTTATTTTGGGGTGAACTATCCCTTTAATGGTATACAGCTTACAAAAACTGAGACGTTAGTGATTGTGATTATAGATTTTACTGATAATTGCAATATTACACCATAATAACAAGATTGTCTTTGAATGAATGAGTCAGTCGCAAAAATAGTTTTGTAAATAAAGGAACTTGTTTTATTCCTTTCTAAGTATCTTGACAACAATACCAGCTAATTCATCTTGCACCTCCCACTGGGCCAGACATTAGCTTTAAGGTGCGTGACCTCAATCTGTTCCCCCATCTTCAGGTCCGTAAGGGCTTCGTCCCGCCACAATGACACCTCGATAAATTTTTCTCCTATTCTCATATGGAAGTCAAGGATGGGGACTTTTCCTTCCTTGACGCACGTTATTCGCACCACTTTTAACTACCAAGAGTGAGATGGGGACTTTTCCTTCCTTGACGCACGTTATTCGCACCACTTTTAACTACCAAGAGTGAGAGAGAGAATGTTTAGTTTATTTAGGCCCAAAGTATAGTATATTAATGTACATTAGTGTATACACTAAGAGTGTACACTATTAGTAGTGTATTAAGTGTTGCATTATACCAAGTGACTGTAACATTGGCAGATTCAAATAAAGGCTTATTTTGTTGTTGGTAACCAAACAGTTGCTGGTCCCCACTGACTTTTATTGAGAAAAAAACAAAATTATATATATATAAATATACAAGTTTCACTTTCAAAAAGTGAAACTTGTATATTATATTCATTCATTACACACAGACTGATATATTTCAAATGTTTATTTCTTTTAATTTTGATGATTATAACTGACAACTAAGGAAAATCCCAAATTCAGTATCTCAGAAAATTTGAATATTGTGAAAAGGTTCAATATTGAAGACACCTGGTGCCACACTCTAATCAGCTAATTAACTCAAAACACCTGCAAAGGCCTTTAAATGGTCTCTCAGTCTAGTTCTGTAGGCTACACAATCATGGGGAAGACTGCTGACTTGACAGTTGTCCAAAAGACGACCATTGACACCTTGCACAAGGAGGGCAAGACACAAAAGGTCATTGCAAAAGAGGCTGGCTGTTCACAGAGCTCTGTGTCCAAGCACATTAATAGAGAGGCGAAGGAAGGAAAAGATGTGGTAGAAAAAAAGTGTACAAGCAATAGGGATAACCGCACCCTGGAGAGGATTGTGAAACAAAACCCATTCAAAAATGTGGGGGAGATTCACAGAGTGGACTGCAGCTGGAGTCAGTGCTTCAAGAACTACTACGCACAGACGTATGCAAGACATGGGTTTCAGCTGTCGCATTCCTTGTGTCAAGCCACTCTTGAACAACAGACCGCGTCAGAAGCGTCTCGCCTGGGCTAAAGACAAAAAGAACTGGACTGCTGCTGAGTGGTCCAAAGTTATGTTCTCTGATGAAAGTAAATTTTGCATTTCCTTTGGAAATCAGGGTCCCAGAGTCTGGAGGAAGAGAGGAGAGGCACACAATCCACGTTGCTTGAGGTCCAGTGTAAAGTTTCCACAGTCAGTGATGGTTTAGGGTGCCATGTCATCTGCTGGTGTTGGTCCACTGTGTCCACTGTGCATACGGTTTTTGCGGGCCTCCATTTTTGCTGCAGAGGACTAAATGATTGCTCATTTAAATGAATGGCAACGTATGTGTAACGAGGCTTCAGCAAAGTGAGGATTCATTTGCAGCTTTAATGTAATCTTGGTCGTACAATCAGGGTTAATCACCAGCAAACACTACAGTAGAGACAAAGCAACTCGTAATCCAAAAACAGGCATAAGATCAGGGCAGGCAGCAAACTTACATAAATCAGTCCACAATAGAAAATAGTCCAGGGCAGGCAGCAAGGAATCACGAAGACAGTAAACAGTCCAAGAGTAAATCACAGGAAGACAAAACCACGGGAAGAAACGCTCAGAGATGTTCACTAGTGCAAAACAAAACTTTGCAATGAGGTAGAGTCTGAGAGCAGCTTAAATAGTCCACTGATAAAAGTCATGTGCAAGGGTAATCAGTGCCAGGTACGTGAGTGGGAAATGTAGTCCAAAGAGGTTTAATATTCAGGAGAGGGATAGGGATAGGGATTTCTAACAGGAGTCTCATTTGTGACAGAGCTCCATCCCCCCCTGTCTGGGATTCAGTCTTTTGGCAGATGGCAAATATTTCAAATTCTTGTGGTCAGTTAGAATCACAAACGGATGTTTAGACCCCTCCAGCCAATGATGCCACTCCTCCATAGCTGATTTCATGGCCAACAATTCCCGGTTTCTGACATCATAGTTCTGTTCGGCTGAATTGAGTTTGCGGGAATAATAGGCGCAAGGATAGAGCTTAGGTGGAGAACTGTGCTGTTGTGAGAGGATGGCTCCGATGCCCGTATTTGAAGCATCCACTTCAGCTATCAACGGGACCTTCGGATCAGGGTGATGGAGGATGGGAGCCGATGTGAAAGTGACTTGAGTTCTGTGAAAGCCTCCTGAGCTGCAGTTGACCATGTGAGATGGCATGAATTTCTCTTAGTCATGGAGGTTAAGGGAGAAGCCACTGAACTGAAACTTCTGATAAAGCGTCGGTAGAAATGAGCAAATCCCAAGAATCGTTGTAATTCCTTTAAGGTTGCCAGTTGAGGCCAGTCTAGAACAGCTTTGACTTTCCTCTCGTCCATAGCGACTCCCTCCTGACTGATGATGTAGCCCAAAAATGACGTGGTAATCTGGTGAAATTCGCACTTCTCTGCTTTGGCATATAACTGGTGATCAATGAGTCGTTGTAACACAGTCCTCACGTGTTGCACGTGTTCCTCATAGGTGTTGGCATAGATAAGAAAGTCATCAATGTAAACGATTACCCACCGGTCAAGCATGTCGCGAAAGACGTTGTTGATGAAGGATTGAAATACAAAAGGACTGTTGGCAAGCCCGAAGGGCATAACCAAATATTCATAGTGCCCAGTGCTGGTAGAAAAGGCAGTTTTCCACTCGTCACCCTCCCTGATGCGAATGAGATTATAGGCGTTGCGAAGGTCGAGTTTGGAAAAGTATTTGGCCTTGCGAAGTTGTTCCAGAGCAGCTGGTACCAGAGGCAATGGATATCGAAACTTGACGGTGATGTCACTGAGACCTTGGTAGTCGATGCAAGGACGTAGACCACCGTCCTTTTTCTTAACAAAGAAGAAGCCAGCGGATGCAGGTGACGTAGTTGCTCTGATAAACCCCTTAGAAATTTCCACCTCAATGTAGTTCCTCATGGTCTCAGATTCGGGTTGTGATAGGGGAAAAATCTGACCCTTAGGTGGTGCTGTGCCTGGTAACAGTTCAATAGAGCAGTCGTTTGAGCTGTGAGGAGGAATCTCCAATGCCTTGGTCTTGCTAAAAGCCTCGGCAAGGTCGAAGTATTCAATAGGAAGAGTAGGAAGAAGAGCAGGTTCGTCCTTTAGCGTTACTGTCTGAACAAAGATTGAAGGGCTGCTAGTTAAACAATTGGAGTGACAGGACGAGTCCCATTTGATGATCTGACCCTCCTTCCATGAAATGAGGGGATTATGTTGGCGTAACCAGGGGAGTCCAAGAATTACCGGGTTATGAGGTGATGTGATGATGTAGAAACAAATTATCTCGGTGTGAAGAGTCCCGGTCTGCAGTTGAAGATCCACTGTGGTGTGCAGGACCCTTCCCTCACCAAGAGGACGTCCATCTAGCACCTCCACTGCCAAATGAGAGTTGCAAGAGATTAGTGGGAGTTGATGTTGTTGAGCAAACTCATGAGACATAAAGTTCCCAGCTGCCCCTGAGTCTAATAGAGCTGATGTGGATATACTATTGTCCTCTATTGACAGGATTACAGGTACTTTCATACAAAAACTGGAATGATGTGCCTGAATACATGGACTCACCGTAGAGGAACTACGAGGAGGTGGTCTTGTGGGACAAGAAGCCCTCAGATGGCCCTCCTTGACCACAGTAGAGGCAGAGATGTTGACGTATGCGGCGTTCTCGTTCCTCAGGAGTCAGATGGGTATATCCGAGCTGCATGGGTCCAGGTTGAGAAGAGGTGACTGGATAGTGTGTGCTGGGTGGTACAGTTCGGATTGGACGACGTGAACGAATCAGATTGTCGATCTGAATGGTTAACTCAATGAATTGATTCAGCGATCTTCCTTCATTCCGGCAAGCCAGTTCAGATTGTAAATCCAAGCTGAGTCCCTTGCGAAAGAGCAGTTTAAGCGTGCTCTCCACCTAGTCGGTTTGCGCTGCCAGAGTGCGAAATGTCAATGCGTATTCTGCTGCGGTACTCTTGCCCTGGCATAATGCGAGCAGTTGATCATCAGCGCTCATACCTCCCTCTGGATGATCGAATATTTCACGGAAGCGTTGAAGAAAGATGTCAAACGATGGGAAAGCAGTACCATCCTCTCTCCAAACAACAGTCACCCACTCTAAAGCCCTGCCAGTGAGAAGTGAGCATACCAGGGAGATCTTGCTGATAACGGTGGAATACATTGCTGGTTGTTGATTAACAAATAATAAACATTGCAGTAGAAATCCCTTACATTTGGTTGGGTTAGCCAGACGGGAGTTAACTGTTAGTGAAGATGGTGGAGAAGTGTCTACACTCACGTTTGGTTGAGAGAGCGCTAGATTTGGAGGCGCCAATTGCAAACTCTGCAGCATTTTGACAAGCTCCTCCGTTACTGTAGTTAAATGGGCCAACTGGTGTTGATGAATGGCAAGTTGATTAGCTTGAGTGGAAATCTCCGTGGACATTTGAACCAGAGCTGCTGGATCATGTGAATGGCAAAGTTTTATGTAACGAGGCTTCAGCAAAGTGAGGATCCATTTGCAGCTTTAATGTAATCTTGCTCGTACAATCAGGGTTAATCACCAGCAAACACTACAGTAGAGCCAAAGCAACTTGCATTATACTCCATCACGTCTATTGCAGTCTCAAAACTCTGGCCAGTTTATAATACCTAGAATATCAAAATCAATGGCAGGCAGTCGATCCTTTTCCTATTTAGCACCTAAACTCTGGAACAGTCTTCCAAGCATTGGTCGGGAAGCAGACACACTCAGTCAGTTTAAATCTAGGACTTAAGGCCAGACTTCCCATAACACCTGATGTACTCGTTACATCATAAGAAGAATGGCATCTACGCTAATGTCAGTCTCTCTGTTTATCCCGCGGTTTACTGTAGTCAGCCGGATCTGGGCCGTATCCAGATCAGATGGTGGACCTGACCAACGCATCCCTGAAGTGTCTGCAGAGACTGTGTCAATTAAACTCCCCCCTGAAATTGCCTCACCGACCCAGCATCCTCATAAACCCGTCCCTGGCGTGACGACTCCAATCTTTCTAATAATCTTACGAATATCTTTCGATCTAATATGACTTCTGACCTGTAATGTTGCCAGAATCATAATCATACACTATTTGTTCGTCGGCCAGAGGAGAACTGTTCTGTCTTTTCAGCGGGGCAAAGTAATTTGATTCCAATTTATCTTTATCTGACTCCATTTTATCATGACCTTGAATTTACGTTAGAATGCCAATTGGTTATTAGGTCATTTGTTTAACATTTGATTAATCTGTTTAACTCTTTACTCTTATTGAAATCATTCATTCGGTTCTCAGAGTCGCACAGGGTCCTCGCACCGGCTGCTATGCAGGCCCACGATCACAAACTTGCCAGTCTTGGTCACTAGACAGAGGTAATTGACTTGACTGTATTAGAGTGCCACTGTCATGCTTGCTTTCTCTCAAAAAAGTATTTTATTTAGTCCCCATAGATGTACACTGTGTACACTTGAATTAAAATAACATTAATTAGAGGTCATAACCACTACTACAGATAAGTTAACCAACATTACTCTTCTGATAGTAGCTTTGGTTTGGTCATGCATGGTTTCCCACATACACTTAGAGTAACATTACCTTAAACAGAGGTAAATCTCACCCTATTTAGGTTGGCCGATCAACATTATTGTTGTCCTAAATGGAAATTCCCTTTTTAGCCTTCACAGTCTAAGTACACTTGAACTAATGCCAAGAGTCAGCTGAGATTTTAGTCCGTTACTAACCTGACACAGATTTGCGGTAACAATGGATAGATCGTAATGCACTAAAATCAATAATTTCAGAGTAAGTCAGAATAAATCAATGTAACAATGTATTATTAGTCAGGTAAATGTATCATGCCAATTACATAATCGATTCAAAGATAATAGATACATACATACATACAAAATGCTCTTGAAGAAAATAGTAAGAGATGCATATGTAAGGCTGCAGGGTTGCCGAAAGACTAAAGAAACTTTATGAGCAAGATGGTAGAAAACTGTACATTTCTCGTCTATATCCACCCACTGTACTTATACCAACGACGGAAATAAGTGCAGTTACAACAGCTAAATATGTGGGAGAGCGTTGCTATAGTGTGACTATATTGTATTGCAATAGGAAGCACTTCGAAGTCAATACCAAATCAAAACTAGTTAGCAATCATTTATAATTGAAAGAATTTAATGACAAAATCTGGTTATGGTTACACTTAAAGTAGTTACAAAATAGATGTATGAGATGATAAAAACTTATACCATTAATCGTACCCAGCATGAATAGAATGTTACCTGAGGGATAGAAAGAGAGAGAGAAGGAGAGAAAGAGCAAAAGAGACAGAGAAGAAGAGAGCAAAGAAGAGAAGAGCCAAAGAGAAGGCCCCCAAGAAGAGAGAGAGACAGAGAATAGAAGAAGAGAGCAGAGAATCAAAGGCCCCCGAGAGCAAGTTACAACCTTCTTTTATACTTCCTTGACCATGTAACTCAAACCCTATTGTGAGTCATTCAAACTCACAATGGGAATTACATTAATCAAGTACTATAGACCTGTATTGACGACAGGAGGTACAGACCGAAGACACACCCATCGTAATAAGCAATATATCTCTAAACTCTTAAAACCTTTGTTACCTTTTGCTTTACTTCTGTGAGAATGAGATCTTTGTATCAGACAGCCCGGCATTTGCTAGTTTTTTCCAGCCTTACACGTTCATCCTCTCTACCAGTCCATTCGTTTGAGGATGGTTCGGTGAACAAAGGCTCCTTTTAATTCCAAGCATGACACATACATTCTTGTTTATCTGTTAATATAAAGAGCATAATATAACATATATTAACCCAATATTGACCCCATCCTTTATCACGTTTAGGGTGAGCCAGAGCGAGGTAAAGTCTTGTGATGTTAGGGCCTTCAAGCCCTGACCCACCCCTAGGATGGCGAGCTTGTAATCCACCTGGGCCCCACCCACTGGCAGGCACGGGAAAAACAGGGGGCCGGTCCTGGCCCACAGGTCCCGCGCAGCGCCGCACTCCCAGAGCAGATGGTAGACGGTCTCCGGGGATCTGCACCCGGACCGTGGGCAGACGGGATTTTTGGCCATGCCTCTGGAGTGCATAACCGCCCTGACCGGGAGGATCTCATGAGCCACCATCCATGACAAGTCCTTGTGTCCGTTCTGGAGAGCGGGGTGAGCTGCGTTCCTCCAAACGTCTTTGGCCTCACCTAATGTGAGGCCTGGAACTGGACTCACCTTTTCCCGGTCCTGCACAAGAGAGATAAGAGATTTATGATTTGTTAAAATGGTGACATCATTTGACTCTAAAAGGTATTTCTTTAAAAATTTCTTGATAAAACTGTACTCTTTTGGCAAATTAAAAGACACTGGGGTTTTCAAGTCCACTGGTAAAACCTTTAAACTTCTTAAATAGGACCCCATCCAGAATCGAGCCATGGCCGCTGTCTTGTTCTCTCTGGATGGGGTCAATGCATATGTAATGTGAAGGGCGGTAAAACGGCTGCCTAAAAACAAGTGGGGGTCTGGGAGGCCTTTCCCGCCATTTTCTTTTCTTTTTTTAACGACCTCCCTCTTCAATCGTTCCCACTTGGACCCCCACAGGAAATAAAATACTGCCCTCTCCAGGTTGGCCAGGAATCGTCTTGGGGGACTAAAAACAGAACAAACAAGTAAAATTAGTGGTAAAATCACGTCTTGAAAAATTAAAACCTTCCCTTCGATTGTCATTTGTCTAAGTCCCCAAAATCCCAGTCTTTGCCTAACTTTCCCTAAGATGTCAGTCCAGTTTCCCCGTCCTCCACCCTCTCTGTCAAATTTTATGCCTAAAACTTTCAAATCATTGTCTTTAAAATCCAAATCAAGTCCGCCTGTGTCAACGTACCCCCACGGCCCAAAAAGCTGGGCCTCGGACTTGCTCTTGTTGAGCTTGGCGCCCGAGGCCCGACCGTACCAGTCAGTCAAGTCCAACGCTCTCCGTACCGATAAAAGGTCAGTCGCTAAAAGGGTTACGTCGTCCATATATAAAACACAGGTCGCCGTCAATCCACCAGTCCCTGGGACGTCCAGTCCTTTAATTAATTTTTCCCTTCTCAAGATTTGTGCCAGTGGCTCAATGCAAGCCACATACAGGGGGGGAGATAGAGGACACCCCTGACGGACGCCGCTGTGGATATTTACAGCTTTGGACAAATGCCCATTAACCAAAATTCTGCTAACCAGACCGTTGTAAAGCAGTCCCACCCAGGCTATAAACCTCCCTGGAAACCCCATTTTCCCCAGTACCTTAAAGAGGAACTGGTGCGAGATGCGGTCAAATGCTTTTTCAAAATCTAAATTTACGACTGCTAGCCGAATGTTTCTGTCTCTCGCATAACAGATGGCATCTCTGATCAGTACCAGGCTGTCCGTGATCTTCCTTCCAGGCACAGCACAAGCTTGAACCAGGTGAATTACGTCCTCTAAAACAGTCGACATGCGCATGGATAAAACTTTACTAAAAATCTTACAATCAAAATTTAAAAGAGTAATAGGTCTCCAATTTTTTAAGTCAGTCCGGTCTCCTTTTTTGTAAAGTAAAGACACTATCCCTGTTCTAAAACTGTCTGGAAGTCTGTCAAGTGTCTCAAAGTCCTTAAAAATAATCAAGAGTTCGTGAGCTAAAATATCCCAAAAGGTTAGATAAAACTCCAGGGGGAGTCCGTCTGCTCCTGGGGACTTCCCCCTTTTAAAACCTTTGAGTGCTTTCTGTATTTCTAAAATGGTAAAATCTTGGGTTAAAAGCTCATTTTCACTGTTGACTTTATTGACTATGAATTTTAAAACTTCCTTTGCAGTATCGTTGTGTACTTCTTTTGTGCTATATAGTTCTTGGTAAAAATCTTCAACCCCTTTTAAAATTTCATTTGTTGTTTTTACTTCCCTCCCTTCTACTTTTACACTTGTAATAGCCCTTACTTTTGTTATTATCTTTTTAAAGAAGTACCTAGTACATTTTTCCCCTTCTTCTATTTCTCTTTCTTTACTTCTTAAAATAACCCCTTTACTATAAAAAATGGATAAAACTGACATTTCTTTTTTAACCTCCTGAATTTCAAACCATTGTTAAAAAGGTTAAAATATCTTTGTAGTCTTTTTTGCAACCCCATCATGTGTCTCTTTTCCCTATCTTTCTTATCTTTTCCTACTTTCATAAAAAACTGTCTCGTCCGGTCTTTTACCATCTCCCACCACTGTGCATGTGTATCGTAAAAGTCTTGGAGGGTCTGCCATTGGCTGAAAAGCTCCCTATATTCTTTGACTACGTCTTCATCTTCTAGAAGGGAGCAGTTCAGCTTCCACAGCCCTCCCCCTACCGTCACACCCGTGGGTAGTGAAAGGGTGCAGGATAGCATTAGGTGGTCCGAAAAGAAGAGGGGAGTCACTGTAGCATCGGTCGGCGGGCAGTCTCTTGTAAAAATATAGTCGATTCGAGAGGCTTTGGCGCCATCACTACTGAACCAAGTGTAGCCCTCCTCTCGTTGATGCACATTTTTAAAACAGTCGACTAAATTAAAATCTCTAACTAAGCCCTGCAATAAAACCGATGTCTTATCGACTTTAAAATCTTCTCCTACCCTCTTTCTATCTTTTTTGGCTAAAACACAGTTAAAATCCCCTGCCACCACTACCGGAACTCTTCCTAACATGTGGGGCTGCAGGTCTTCTAAAAGCTCATACCTATCATTTTTCCCCGTAAAACCATACACATTAAGAACATTAAAATCTCTACCTAAAAAATTCAGATTTGCTAAAAGCGCACGCCCTTCCCTCACCACCGTGCTGCCCTTCACCAAGATATTTGGGTTTTTGATTAAAATAGCAACACCGTCATTTTTGTTTTGGTTTGATCCACTCCATATGGAGGGACCAGGGGACCATAGCTCCTCCATCTTTGTATACCTAGTTAAAAAGGGTAGAGCACACTCTTGTAATAAAAACAAATCTGATTTACAAGTATTTAAAAAGGATAAAATGCTCTGTGCTCGTATGGCGGCTCTCACGCTTCTCACATTTATTGTTGAAATGGTGGGGGCCATGAGCAGTGTTGTTTAAAGGGTATGAGACATTTTAAGACAATAATAAAAAGACTACAATAAAAACATTTAAAACGTGTTATGTTATATCTTGTTGCGCTTGCTTTTCCTTTCTCCCATGGGGACTGGGGTCAGGGAAGCAAGTGCTCACCACCTCAGGGGCTACAGAGGAAACCTCTTGTATCTCCTTTGGTGATGATGCTCTTAGCTTTACGTGCAAGAAGGATACCTCATTTGGGGATTCTAGGGGCCACATACGTTCTAGATCTTCCGAGTTGGAACTATCCAAACGATGTGCTGCCCTAGCTTTCTTCTCCTCTGTATCAAACAGAGGAGATCCCGCAGGTCTTTTTTGCACCTGAGCATTTGGGAGCGAAAAATCAATTTCACTCCCACTAGATTCCACAACCAGATCTGAAACCGTTTCCAGGGAGGAAGCTGTTGTTTCCTCCCTTTCCTCTTCTTCCGTTTTTTTTCCAAGTTCAGTTTGAAAACATGACTCCGCCCCTATGGCCGCCCCACTTCCTTTTTCCTGTTCACTCCCTGAGGCTGGCTGGGAAATTGTAATTCCCGCCAAAACCTCAGGGGCCGCCTCCTCTTCCCTTTGTTCTTTTGTTTGTTCTGACTGTGGGGCGGCCATTTTGTTGCCTTTGAGTTTGTTGGCAAAGCTTTTTGGGCAATCTCTGTAGAGATGGTTTGATTCTCCACATAGGTTGCACCGCCTGCCATTGGTACAATCATCAAAAATGTGACCAACTTCTTTGCACTTCCCACATACTAACTCTTGGCATGCATCAGCTAGATGCCCAACTCTTCCACATTTTCTACACAATTTAGGCATCCCTTGGTAGTGTATGTAGCCTCTGTTTTCTCCCAGCACAATCATAGAAGGTAGATGTTTCAGACCTTGGTAGCCCCCAGCATCTTCCCATTGTTTAATGGGAATCCGCCAGGAGCAGTTCCAAATGCCGTCTTCATCTAGCACTCTAACAGTGCAAAATCTACCCAACCAGACACAAATATCATCTCCAGTCACTGTTTCATTAAACATTCTGACAATCACAGTTTTAAGTGTGTTATCTGAAAGTTTTTCCACAGTGAACATGGAGAACTGGGCCTTAACAGAATCAAGTCTTTGCCAAAAGTCATTTAACAGGGAAGCAGTTTTAAAACTCAAATCAAAACCCTTGTTCAGGGGCAGAGTCATTAAACAATTCAAATCATCTGGTTTAAAACATAAGGTCTTTTGAATCAGCTTCCTGGAAAAGTCCATACGGGACATTCCCAGGAGCTTCCCTCCAACTTCTCTAAATAAAAACCGCACGCTGTGGTGCCTCCGCATGCCGGCACGAGCAGCCGACATGGTGGAAGCACCAACAGCCTAAAAGATTAAAAGACAATAAATAAGCAAATAAATAAATAAATAAATAGATACTAGAACTGTTGAACCGTAAAACCAGCAGGATCAATCTACCTCTCAAAAGTTGTTGGCTCGTGATACCAAGCGATCTCAAGCCAGGAAACCTCCAAGAGGCGATCGCAGTCTCAACCGTCCGACCAGATACTTGATCTTACCCAAAAGGCCGAGAAGCGATGCCGCTGGGACGCAGCGGCAGGGGAGCCGGCAAAGGCGACGCCCACCTGGGCCGTAGTGAAGGGGGGGAGGGGCAAATGTCGACCAACAATCAAGCTCAGCGTTGCTAGGCCCCGAAAATGGACCACAACAGAGCTTTTGAGTCAAAAGCACGGAATCGTTCATAGCTCCCAAACCGTCGGTCGCAGAACCAAGTGTCTTATATCGTCGGAATCCTTGGCTCGAGCCGAGTCAGACGCACGTCTCGGATTGGATGGTCGCGCTGGCGAAATTTTCGGGTATTTTGGGTTTTTTGAACCACCTTCCTGATCATGGTGTCTCCCCTACCAGGTAAGTATGAATTGCCAGGCCTCCAGTCAGATGCGCCCTGTCCCTCTTTTGCCATCCTCGCCAACGGCGGCGTTCCCCTCCCCCAAGCAAAGGAAGGACCTTCCATTACTTGCCTGAGATGTGCGTGGCCATGAGTTGAATCAGGTGTCCCTAATCAAACACACCTGATTCTCAACTCACCAGCTCGTTAGTAAAGACTCCCAAGGCCTCAGACGGGGTGTACGTCAGTTAAGAGGGACATCAGAAATGTGTGCGCATGTCTGTACTTCCTGGTTAAGCTCCAGTGATATTCGCTCTGCTATTAGCCACAACAATTCGCAGTCCCCAAAAAGGGGAAGCACACCGTTCCTGGAGGCACTGCAATACCAGGTCGATGCGTGGAGTGGACGGAGCAAGCCCCGGTTCCGGCTCCATGTGCCAAAAAACAATTTAATATGCAGTCCCCGGATAGGGGACGTATCAGATATTAAACTGATAAGAACAGATTTTTTTTTTTATTTTTTTTTTATTATACCAAAACCATATCGTACAAACAAATAGAACAGATAAAAATTACTTTTCCATTTCAGATTTGACCTTCCAACATATACACTGATAATTTCAAAGGCTTTAGAAGCCCCCCTATGAAAAACAAACAAAAAAACCTAAGACAGAAACACAAAATTCCCAGCTCTAAAACTTTATCCCACCCCCACCCTTGGTAAACCTCCCCACATTTTCCTTGTTGTTTCCTCTCCAAAACACTCTTTGAAGACTTTTACTTCAGTAGTCATTTTACCCAGAAGCCTTGAGAACAACCTCTCTGGTGCCAAACGTGGTATTTGCTTTCTCAAACACACTGTTCTCCATTCCCACAATACATGCTTCCCTTCCGAGATAACTCCCCAAACTACCCTCCTACGTTCTCTCTTAATTTCACCCAGACCCTCACCATATAACACTAGATTTCTTGTGATTTTTGGTCCCCCCCACACCTCCCACCATGTCTTCACTGACCTCCAGAGCACAGCTGCACCTGGACAGGACCACAATGCATGCTCTACTGTTTCCTCTTGACCACAGCCCACCGGACACTTTGGTGACCTACCAGAACCATGTCTATACAGACGTTCCCTCACAGGCAACCGACCCAATGCTGCCAACCAATTCAAATCTTTGCAAAACCCTACCAAATATGTGGGTTGCAACATTGCCCAATCCACCCTATATGGTAGGACCACTTTTTCCACCCCTTCCACCAACTCATCCCTCATTCTACTGTACAACAACTTATGCTCCAGAATCAAAGACTGTTCCAAACACCATGGTTTACTTGCAACTAAATTTACCACCTTCTGATAGTAATCCGGCCTGCTCATTGACCAGGGCATTGTTCCCCTCCATGAACTAATAGATCTCAATGGAAAGCCTAGCCAAAACTGAGCAAAAAACTTTGCCTTGTGCACTGCCTCACGGATCGTTAAACGAGCTGAGAAAGCTGAAAAAATCGCATCCATTTTCAAAGGGATGCAAGGAACCCCCCTACCCCCTTCCTTCACATGACCATACATCTGTGCCCTTGCCACCATTTCAGTTCCATTCTTCCAAAGGAATGAGAAGACCAGCTTCTCCAATTTCCTCCCGTACCAGAATGGAACCGGGAAGATATATGCCAAATAATTCAAACTAGGTAGAAGGTCCGCCCTCACCACCTCCAACCTACCCCACATTGATAATCCCCTTAACTTCCACCTAGCTATCTTTGCTTGTGCTATCTTGAACCTATCCTCCCAGTTCTTTTGAGCACTGCCACTTCTGAAAAACCTAATTCCCAAAATCTTCAGCCCCTCTGCACAAACGCTATATCCTCCCGGCACTGCCGTTCTATTTACCCACTGACCTGCAAACATAACTGAGGACTTACCCACATTCACCCGCGCCCCTGAGGCGGCGCAGAAGCCCTGCAGGATTTTGTCTGCCACCTCAAAGTCCCTGTCCGTGGTCAGAAACAAAGTCATGTCATCCGCATATGCAATTACCTTCGCGGACATGCCTCTGCCCCCGGTAAATGCACACCTGTCAGAGATGGGGCTACCCTCAAGGCTGCCATCAAGGGTTCTATGGATAGGACATAAAGTAAGGGTGACAAAGGGCATTATCCCTATTCTACTTGAGACTCTGTTGTACAACAGCTTTACCCATGACCTGAAACCTTGTCCAAACCCCATGCGTACCAGGATGGCCGTTAAGAAATCATGACTCACCCTGTCGAAAGCTTTCTCCTGGTCTAGGCTCAGGATCGCCAGGGGAATCTGCCGCTGCTCTGCCCAGCTTACAATGTCCCTTACTAAAGCTAGGTTCATGCCACTTGATCTACCTGGCACCCCACAGGTCTGGTCTGGCTGCACCACTACCCCAATTACCTTCTTGAGCCGCTCTGTTATCACCTTGGCCAAAACCTTGTAATCGGTTGTCAACAAGGTTATCGGTCTCCAGTTTGCCAACTCATCTCTGCTACCTTTCTTATGTAGCAATGCCACCAAACCTGTTCTCATTGTCAATGGCAATTCCCCTTTCCCTATGCTTTCCTGATACACCCCCACCAGCTCATTCCCGATCCAAGGCAAAACCACCCTATAAAACTCTGATGGAAGACCATCACATCCAGGGGCTGTGCCTCTTTTGAGTGAAGAGACCGCACAGCTAACTTCCTGCAGTGTCAGAGGACCTTCCAGTTTTTCACTGTCTTCCTCTGTCAGAACACCCTCCAAAGCATCCAAATACTTCCGCGCAGAAGGATCTAAAGGGCCCCTACCGCTAAATAGCTCCCTGTAAAACCCCTCAGCAACTCCTAGCATGTTCTCTACAGAAGTTTCCACCCCTTTGTCTCCCTTCAAGCCTTCAATCCAACAACGTCGTTGCCTGCCACGCACAGTTGAAAAGAAAAAACTTGTAGGCTTTTCATCTAAAAGACGCTTTTGAGCCCCTGACCATAACAGAAAAGATTTGGCTTCATTCCAATAAAAGTTTTTAATCACACCCTGAAGATACCTGGCCCTATCCCACCCATCCGATGTCCCCAGTGCACCCTCTGTCCATAGAGACTGTAACTCCTCTGACCACCTACTAATTTTCGCCTGTCTACATTTAGCCTTTTCTCTACCCCAGTTATGACAAAAAATCGCCACTCTCTCCTTAAATCCCTCCCACCAATCTACCTGTGAACCATACAAACCCTGCAAGTTTTTCCATCCAGCCACCAGGTTATAGAGTGCCACACAAAAAGTTCTGTCTTTCAAAAAGGAGGTGTTAAACTTCCACACTCCCCTACCTCTCTTCATTCCCCCAACCTCCACCCTCACTCCAACTAAACAGTGGTCCGAACACCACATTGGTGACTGTGTATATTCCCATACCCCCACATGAACTGGTAAAAATAAATAGTCTAAACGTGAAGCCTCCTGTTTGCTGTTTCGCCACGTATGGGTTGGCTCCCGACCTCCCGCTCCCCGAAAGGAGTCCTGCAGAGAAAATCCAGTCACTAAATGGGCTAGAGCTTTCCCTGAAGAGTTGTCAAGGGACACGTTGAAATCTCCTCCTAAAACTAACAATTTGTTAGTATACATGACTGGCTCCAGGCTCTCAAAAAACCCTTCCCTATCCCCCAACTTACTTGGAGCATAAACATTAACAAACCGAAAAGCCACACCTCTCCACCTAGCATCCACCACAATCACCCTCCCCGGAATGATCACACTTACATACTCAATCATAAACTCCCAAGAATAAAATAAAATGCCCACCCCATCAGCCTTAACATTCCCCACCCCCCAACAAGAAGGTCCCACCTCCCACCCTGAAGAAAAAATAGAAACATCTTCTTTTCCTTGCAAATGACATTCTTGTAAAAAACAGATATCAAAAGGCACCGTTTTTAAGGAAAGAAAAATTGCAGTCCTCCTCTGTAACATTTTAATGCCCCTCACATTTAAAGTCGCCACCCTTAAACAAACCATATAATTTCTTCTTAACAGAAAAACTTAACCCTGCCAAAACCAAGTTTCACATAACCCCTTTCTTCCCCAACCCCTTCTTCCCCTTTCCTTTCCCCGCTGCTACCTCAAGCCATTCCCCTCCCTCCCCTTCTTTCCCCTCCCCTTTTTCCCCATCACCATCCCTGACACCCCCCTCCCCCTTATTCCTGTCCAAAATTGATTTAACTTTTTCCAAAACCCCTCCTCTCCCCTCCATCTCCTTAGCCCCCTCTCCCTCTGACACCCCCACCCCAATGTCCATCACATCCCCATCCCCATCCCCATCCTCTTCCCCCCAGTCATATCTTTTCACTAGCTCTTGGGCCTGGAACCTGCTGCACTTATGCTCTCTTTCCATGATCTTGTCCTCCGAGAGCCTCCGTCTTCTTATACCTTGACCCTTGTCCATCTTCAGCGTGTCCTTCATCCATTGACTCTCTCCCCTTAACGAAGGGGGTTCTTTCTCCCCACTGCCTGACAGCTCCACTGCCTCCTGTTCTGTTTCAAGGATTCCACAAAGCACCTCCGCCACGTCCAAATCTGACCACACCTGTGATGGCGCCATCTGCTGTTTTTCCTCCCCATCTCCTTTCTTTCCTGTCCCATCTCCATTCCTTATTTCCTCAGTTTGCTCCGTCGAAACCAATCTGGGGTTCAACCCTGAGGGACCCGCCTCTTGACTGCACCCCACTGCTGGTACGCTTGCAAGTAGGCCTTCGAAATCTGTCTGCAAATCCTGCCCCTCTTTGAAAAGGCTAGCATAGGATTTCTGCCTACTAGGACATGCCCTGAACAAATGGTCCCTTCTCCCGCATAGACTGCAACTCTTCGGTTCTGGACAATCTGTGGCGACATGCTCAGATGATCCACAAAAACGACACCGTTGGCCTACACAGTCAGCCTTCACATGGCCTTGAGCGCCACACCTCCTGCAATACACTGGCTGTCCTGGATAATGGAGAAAACCTCTGTTTGATCCGATGAAAAAGGACCCCGGTGGATGTACAAGGCCTCCCGGCACTGCTGGATCTACTCGAAGTTTCACCAGATACTTCCGTTTGCCCGTCCAAATTCCAAAGCGATCTTTCAAACGCTCACCTCCTTTCACCGTCTCACAATATCTAGCCAGGAAAGTGAGCACATCTCCATCGTCCACGAAAGGATTGTAGAGATGAATTATCAAAGGCAGAAAGTCCTGAGCAAAGGCCGGGAAGAGATGTAAGCCTTTCAAAGACTGATGGTTCTTCTTTTTCTCCCAAGCTTCAAAAAACGCAACACAATCCCTCAACTGAAAAAAGGTTAAATCCATGAATCCAGAAGATGAAAAATCTTGCAGACAAAAAATTAAACTAGCCGAAATTCCAAAAACTTCCCGCAAGAGCTCAGTCACCACAAAGTCTCGTCCAAATCTTCTCTTAACTTCCACATCTGTATCTGCTTTCAACTGGAGCCTGACTGTATTTTTCAACCGCACCATCATGGTCGGCATCACCGTATCCTCTCTCACATCCATCTTGGTAAGAACATACACTTGATCTTAGCCAAAAGGCCGAGAAGCGATGCCGCTGGGACGCAGCGGCAGGGGAGCCGGCAAAGGCGACGCCCACCTGGGCCGCGGTGAAGGGGGGGAGGGGCAAATGTCGACCAACAATCAAGCTCAGCGTTGCTAGGCCCCGAAAATGGACCACAACAGAGCTTTTGAGTCAAAAGCACGGAATCGTTGATAGCTCCCAAACCGTCGGTCGCAGAACCAAGTGTCTTATATCGTCGGAATCCTTGGCTCGAGCCGAGTCAGACGCACGTCTCGGATTGGAGGGTCGCGCTGGCGAAATTTTCGGGTATTTGGGGTTTTTTGAAAAACCTACTTTTGCACACTAGTCCTAGGTTTTTTGCCCGTTCTGACCCAAACCAGTGCAGAAAGATGCTCTGGAGTCTGACTGTCCACCGGGATCTGAAAAAAGTCGTAGTTTCCATTCACGTTGGCGTCGGCAGGCCAAAACGTCCGGGGTGGGCGAGGCGGGGCATACCAAAAAGGCTATAACTCTTGAACGGAACGAGACAATTTGACCCAAGTCGGCACACCCGTGCACGGGCTCGGTCTGTGGTCAGGCGGAAAAGGACGCGGCGACTGGCCACTTGCTGGCGCTTTAAAACGAAAAAAAACCACAACATGACAACGGCTATTCCACCTGATTTTTCACACACGCACAAGATAGTCATACCATATGATAGAACTCCTCCATCTGAACAACTTTGCCTCTAGGACCACTGCTTTCAATCAAATCGTCCGTTGAATATCGGAGATTCAGCCGAAAAAACCTCATTTGGCGAACCGGTCCCAGCTTTTTCCCGGTCAAGCTCGTTGAAACCACCGCAGTTCGATTCTCTGGACTCCCCAGGTCACTCATTATCAGAAGGAGGCTGCAAAAAAAAGCGCAACTTTACCATTTGGGGCCGCGGGGTCACGGCACAGCTGTTAAAACGCCCCACGCGTCCTCTCGGTACCACGCTATCTGCTTTTAACCGGTATGTCCAGGGGAGAGCGCGAACGCAGTCCCCCACTACCATAAATTATGCAGTCGAGATTCCCACATTTGGGGAATTCGCAGGGGTCAGCACAACCGGAGTGCAATGGCCGAGCCTCGCCCTGGGTGAACCACCTTCCTGATCATGGTGTCTCCCCTGCCAGGTAAGTATGAATTGCCAGGCCTCCAGTCAGATGCGCCCTGTCCCTCTTTGCCATCCTCGCCAACGGCGGCGTTCCCCTCCCCCAAGCAAAGGAAGGACCTTCCATTACTTGCCTGAGATGTGCGTGGCCATGAGTTGAATCAGGTGTCCCTAATCAAACACACCTGATTCTCAACTCACCAGCTCGTTAGTAAAGACTCCCAAGGCCTCAGACGGGGTGTACGTCAGTTAAGAGGGACATCAGAAATGTGTGCGCTTCCTGCGCATGTCTGTACTTCCTGGTTAAGCTCCAGTGATATTCGCTCTGCTATTAGCCACAACAATTCGCAGTCCCCAAAAAGGGGAAGCACACCGTTCCTGGAGGCACTGCAATACCAGGTCGATGCGTGGAGTGGACGGAGCAAGCCCCGGTTCCGGCTCCATGTGCCAAAAATCAATTTAATATGCAGTCCCCGGATAGGGGACGTATCAGATATTAAACTGATAAGAACAGATACTACACTTGATCTTAGCCAAAAGGCCGAGAAGCGATGCCGCTGGGACGCAGCGGCAGGGGAGCCGGCAAAGGCGACGCCCACCTGGGCCGCGGTGAAGGGGGGGAGGGGCAAATGTCGACCAACAATCAAGCTCAGCGTTGCTAGGCCCCGAAAATGGACCACAACAGAGCTTTTGAGTCAAAAGCACGGAATCGTTGATAGCTCCCAAACCGTCGGTCGCAGAACCAAGTGTCTTATATCGTCGGAATCCTTGGCTCGAGCCGAGTCAGACACACGTCTCGGATTGGAGGGTCGCGCTGGCGAAATTTTCGGGTATTTGGGGTTTTTTGAAAAACCTACTTTTGCACACTAGTCCTAGGTTTTTTGCCCGTTCTGACCCAAACCAGTGCAGAAAGATGCTCTGGAGTCTGACTGTCCACCGGGATCTGAAAAAAGTCGTAGTTTCCATTCACGTTGGCGTCGGCAGGCCAAAACGTCCGGGGTGGGCGAGGCGGGGCATACCAAAAAGGCTATAACTCTTGAACGGAACGAGACAATTTGACCCAAGTCGGCACACCCGTGCACGGGCTCGGTCTGTGGTCAGGCGGAAAAGGACGCGGCGACTGGCCACTTGCTGGCGCTTTAAAACGAAAAAAAACCACAACATGACAACGGCTATTCCACCTGATTTTTCACACACGCACAAGATAGTCATACCATATGATAGAACTCCTCCATCTGAACAACTTTGCCTCTAGGACCACTGCTTTCAATCAAATCGTCCGTTGAATATCGGAGATTCAGCCGAAAAAACCTCATTTGGCGAACCGGTCCCAGCTTTTTCCCGGTCAAGCTCGTTGAAACCACCGCAGTTCGATTCTCTGGACTCCCCAGGTCACTCATTATCAGAAGGAGGCTGCAAAAAAAAGCGCAACTTTACCATTTGGGGCCGCGGGGTCACGGCACAGCTGTTAAAACGCCCCACGCGTCCTCTCGGTACCACGCTATCTGCTTTTAACCGGTATGTCCAGGGGAGAGCGCGAACGCAGTCCCCCACTACCATAAATTATGCAGTCGAGATTCCCACATTTGGGGAATTCGCAGGGGTCAGCACAACCGGAGTGCAATGGCCGAGCCTCGCCCTGGGTGAACCACCTTCCTGATCATGGTGTCTCCCCTGCCAGGTAAGTATGAATTGCCAGGCCTCCAGTCAGATGCGCCCTGTCCCTCTTTGCCATCCTCGCCAACGGCGGCGTTCCCCTCCCCCAAGCAAAGGAAGGACCTTCCATTACTTGCCTGAGATGTGCGTGGCCATGAGTTGAATCAGGTGTCCCTAATCAAACACACCTGATTCTCAACTCACCAGCTCGTTAGTAAAGACTCCCAAGGCCTCAGACGGGGTGTACGTCAGTTAAGAGGGACATCAGAAATGTGTGCGCTTCCTGCGCATGTCTGTACTTCCTGGTTAAGCTCCAGTGATATTCGCTCTGCTATTAGCCACAACAATTCGCAGTCCCCAAAAAGGGGAAGCACACCGTTCCTGGAGGCACTGCAATACCAGGTCGATGCGTGGAGTGGACGGAGCAAGCCCCGGTTCCGGCTCCATGTGCCAAAAATCAATTTAATATGCAGTCCCCGGATAGGGGACGTATCAGATATTAAACTGATAAGAACAGATACTACACTTGATCTTAGCCAAAAGGCCGAGAAGCGATGCCGCTGGGACGCAGCGGCAGGGGAGCCGGCAAAGGCGACGCCCACCTGGGCCGCGGTGAAGGGGGGGAGGGGCAAATGTCGACCAACAATCAAGCTCAGCGTTGCTAGGCCCCGAAAATGGACCACAACAGAGCTTTTGAGTCAAAAGCACGGAATCGTTGATAGCTCCCAAACCGTCGGTCGCAGAACCAAGTGTCTTATATCGTCGGAATCCTTGGCTCGAGCCGAGTCAGACGCACGTCTCGGATTGGAGGGTCGCGCTGGCGAAATTTTCGGGTATTTGGGGTTTTTTGAAAAACCTACTTTTGCACACTAGTCCTAGGTTTTTTGCCCGTTCTGACCCAAACCAGTGCAGAAAGATGCTCTGGAGTCTGACTGTCCACCGGGATCTGAAAAAAGTCGTAGTTTCCATTCACGTTGGCGTCGGCAGGCCAAAACGTCCGGGGTGGGCGAGGCGGGGCATACCAAAAAGGCTATAACTCTTGAACGGAACGAGACAATTTGACCCAAGTCGGCACACCCGTGCACGGGCTCTGTCTGTGGTCAGGCGGAAAAGGACGCGGCGACTGGCCACTTGCTGGCGCTTTAAAACGAAAAAAAACCACAACATGACAACGGCTATTCCACCTGATTTTTCACACACGCACAAGATAGTCATACCATATGATAGAACTCCTCCATCTGAACAACTTTGCCTCTAGGACCACTGCTTTCAATCAAATCGTCCGTTGAATATCGGAGATTCAGCCGAAAAAACCTCATTTGGCGAACCGGTCCCAGCTTTTTCCCGGTCAAGCTCGTTGAAACCACCGCAGTTCGATTCTCTGGACTCCCCAGGTCACTCATTATCAGAAGGAGGCTGCAAAAAAAAGCGCAACTTTACCATTTGGGGCCGCGGGGTCACGGCACAGCTGTTAAAACGCCCCACGCGTCCTCTCGGTACCACGCTATCTGCTTTTAACCGGTATGTCCAGGGGAGAGCGCGAACGCAGTCCCCCACTACCATAAATTATGCAGTCGAGATTCCCACATTTGGGGAATTCGCAGGGGTCAGCACAACCAGAGTGCAATGGCCGAGCCTCGCCCTGGGTGAACCACCTTCCTGATCATGGTGTCTCCCCTGCCAGGTAAGTATGAATTGCCAGGCCTCCAGTCAGATGCGCCCTGTCCCTCTTTGCCATCCTCGCCAACGGCGGCGTTCCCCTCCCCCAAGCAAAGGAAGGACCTTCCATTACTTGCCTGAGATGTGCGTGGCCATGAGTTGAATCAGGTGTCCCTAATCAAACACACCTGATTCTCAACTCACCAGCTCGTTAGTAAAGACTCCCAAGGCCTCAGACGGGGTGTACGTCAGTTAAGAGGGACATCAGAAATGTGTGCGCTTCCTGCGCATGTCTGTACTTCCTGGTTAAGCTCCAGTGATATTCGCTCTGCTATTAGCCACAACAATTCGCAGTCCCCAAAAAGGGGAAGCACACCGTTCCTGGAGGCACTGCAATACCAGGTCGATGCGTGGAGTGGACGGAGCAAGCCCCGGTTCCGGCTCCATGTGCCAAAAATCAATTTAATATGCAGTCCCCGGATAGGGGACGTATCAGATATTAAACTGATAAGAACAGATACTACACTTGATCTTAGCCAAAAGGCCGAGAAGCGATGCCGCTGGGACGCAGCGGCAGGGGAGCCGGCAAAGGCGACGCCCACCTGGGCCGCGGTGAAGGGGGGGAGGGGCAAATGTCGACCAACAATCAAGCTCAGCGTTGCTAGGCCCCGAAAATGGACCACAACAGAGCTTTTGAGTCAAAAGCACGGAATCGTTGATAGCTCCCAAACCGTCGGTCGCAGAACCAAGTGTCTTATATCGTCGGAATCCTTGGCTCGAGCCGAGTCAGACGCACGTCTCGGATTGGAGGGTCGCGCTGGCGAAATTTTCGGGTATTTGGGGTTTTTTGAAAAACCTACTTTTGCACACTAGTCCTAGGTTTTTTGCCCGTTCTGACCCAAACCAGTGCAGAAAGATGCTCTGGAGTCTGACTGTCCACCGGGATCTGAAAAAAGTCGTAGTTTCCATTCACGTTGGCGTCGGCAGGCCAAAACGTCCGGGGTGGGCGAGGCGGGGCATACCAAAAAGGCTATAACTCTTGAACGGAACGAGACAATTTGACCCAAGTCGGCACACCCGTGCACGGGCTCGGTCTGTGGTCAGGCGGAAAAGGACGCGGCGACTGGCCACTTGCTGGCGCTTTAAAACGAAAAAAAACCACAACATGACAACGGCTATTCCACCTGATTTTTCACACACGCACAAGATAGTCATACCATATGATAGAACTCCTCCATCTGAACAACTTTGCCTCTAGGACCACTGCTTTCAATCAAATCGTCCGTTGAATATCGGAGATTCAGCCGAAAAAACCTCATTTGGCGAACCGGTCCCAGCTTTTTCCCGGTCAAGCTCGTTGAAACCACCGCAGTTCGATTCTCTGGACTCCCCAGGTCACTCATTATCAGAAGGAGGCTGCAAAAAAAAGCGCAACTTTACCATTTGGGGCCGCGGGGTCACGGCACAGCTGTTAAAACGCCCCACGCGTCCTCTCGGTACCACGCTATCTGCTTTTAACCGGTATGTCCAGGGGAGAGCGCGAACGCAGTCCCCCACTACCATAAATTATGCAGTCGAGATTCCCACATTTGGGGAATTCGCAGGGGTCAGCACAACCGGAGTGCAATGGCCGAGCCTCGCCCTGGGTGAACCACCTTCCTGATCATGGTGTCTCCCCTGCCAGGTAAGTATGAATTGCCAGGCCTCCAGTCAGATGCGCCCTGTCCCTCTTTGCCATCCTCGCCAACGGCGGCGTTCCCCTCCCCCAAGCAAAGGAAGGACCTTCCATTACTTGCCTGAGATGTGCGTGGCCATGAGTTGAATCAGGTGTCCCTAATCAAACACACCTGATTCTCAACTCACCAGCTCGTTAGTAAAGACTCCCAAGGCCTCAGACGGGGTGTACGTCAGTTAAGAGGGACATCAGAAATGTGTGCGCTTCCTGCGCATGTCTGTACTTCCTGGTTAAGCTCCAGTGATATTCGCTCTGCTATTAGCCACAACAATTCGCAGTCCCCAAAAAGGGGAAGCACACCGTTCCTGGAGGCACTGCAATACCAGGTCGATGCGTGGAGTGGACGGAGCAAGCCCCGGTTCCGGCTCCATGTGCCAAAAATCAATTTAATATGCAGTCCCCGGATAGGGGACGTATCAGATATTAAACTGATAAGAACAGATACTACACTTGATCTTAGCCAAAAGGCCGAGAAGCGATGCCGCTGGGACGCAGCGGCAGGGGAGCCGGCAAAGGCGACGCCCACCTGGGCCGCGGTGAAGGGGGGGAGGGGCAAATGTCGACCAACAATCAAGCTCAGCGTTGCTAGGCCCCGAAAATGGACCACAACAGAGCTTTTGAGTCAAAAGCACGGAATCGTTGATAGCTCCCAAACCGTCGGTCGCAGAACCAAGTGTCTTATATCGTCGGAATCCTTGGCTCGAGCCGAGTCAGACGCACGTCTCGGATTGGAGGGTCGCGCTGGCGAAATTTTCGGGTATTTGGGGTTTTTTGAAAAACCTACTTTTGCACACTAGTCCTAGGTTTTTTGCCCGTTCTGACCCAAACCAGTGCAGAAAGATGCTCTGGAGTCTGACTGTCCACCGGGATCTGAAAAAAGTCGTAGTTTCCATTCACGTTGGCGTCGGCAGGCCAAAACGTCCGGGGTGGGCGAGGCGGGGCATACCAAAAAGGCTATAACTCTTGAACGGAACGAGACAATTTGACCCAAGTCGGCACACCCGTGCACGGGCTCTGTCTGTGGTCAGGCGGAAAAGGACGCGGCGACTGGCCACTTGCTGGCGCTTTAAAACGAAAAAAAACCACAACATGACAACGGCTATTCCACCTGATTTTTCACACACGCACAAGATAGTCATACCATATGATAGAACTCCTCCATCTGAACAACTTTGCCTCTAGGACCACTGCTTTCAATCAAATCGTCCGTTGAATATCGGAGATTCAGCCGAAAAAACCTCATTTGGCGAACCGGTCCCAGCTTTTTCCCGGTCAAGCTCGTTGAAACCACCGCAGTTCGATTCTCTGGACTCCCCAGGTCACTCATTATCAGAAGGAGGCTGCAAAAAAAAGCGCAACTTTACCATTTGGGGCCGCGGGGTCACGGCACAGCTGTTAAAACGCCCCACGCGTCCTCTCGGTACCACGCTATCTGCTTTTAACCGGTATGTCCAGGGGAGAGCGCGAACGCAGTCCCCCACTACCATAAATTATGCAGTCGAGATTCCCACATTTGGGGAATTCGCAGGGGTCAGCACAACCAGAGTGCAATGGCCGAGCCTCGCCCTGGGTGAACCACCTTCCTGATCATGGTGTCTCCCCTGCCAGGTAAGTATGAATTGCCAGGCCTCCAGTCAGATGCGCCCTGTCCCTCTTTGCCATCCTCGCCAACGGCGGCGTTCCCCTCCCCCAAGCAAAGGAAGGACCTTCCATTACTTGCCTGAGATGTGCGTGGCCATGAGTTGAATCAGGTGTCCCTAATCAAACACACCTGATTCTCAACTCACCAGCTCGTTAGTAAAGACTCCCAAGGCCTCAGACGGGGTGTACGTCAGTTAAGAGGGACATCAGAAATGTGTGCGCTTCCTGCGCATGTCTGTACTTCCTGGTTAAGCTCCAGTGATATTCGCTCTGCTATTAGCCACAACAATTCGCAGTCCCCAAAAAGGGGAAGCACACCGTTCCTGGAGGCACTGCAATACCAGGTCGATGCGTGGAGTGGACGGAGCAAGCCCCGGTTCCGGCTCCATGTGCCAAAAATCAATTTAATATGCAGTCCCCGGATAGGGGACGTATCAGATATTAAACTGATAAGAACAGATACTACACTTGATCTTAGCCAAAAGGCCGAGAAGCGATGCCGCTGGGACGCAGCGGCAGGGGAGCCGGCAAAGGCGACGCCCACCTGGGCCGCGGTGAAGGGGGGGAGGGGCAAATGTCGACCAACAATCAAGCTCAGCGTTGCTAGGCCCCGAAAATGGACCACAACAGAGCTTTTGAGTCAAAAGCACGGAATCGTTGATAGCTCCCAAACCGTCGGTCGCAGAACCAAGTGTCTTATATCGTCGGAATCCTTGGCTCGAGCCGAGTCAGACGCACGTCTCGGATTGGAGGGTCGCGCTGGCGAAATTTTCGGGTATTTGGGGTTTTTTGAAAAACCTACTTTTGCACACTAGTCCTAGGTTTTTTGCCCGTTCTGACCCAAACCAGTGCAGAAAGATGCTCTGGAGTCTGACTGTCCACCGGGATCTGAAAAAAGTCGTAGTTTCCATTCACGTTGGCGTCGGCAGGCCAAAACGTCCGGGGTGGGCGAGGCGGGGCATACCAAAAAGGCTATAACTCTTGAACGGAACGAGACAATTTGACCCAAGTCGGCACACCCGTGCACGGGCTCGGTCTGTGGTCAGGCGGAAAAGGACGCGGCGACTGGCCACTTGCTGGCGCTTTAAAACGAAAAAAAACCACAACATGACAACGGCTATTCCACCTGATTTTTCACACACGCACAAGATAGTCATACCATATGATAGAACTCCTCCATCTGAACAACTTTGCCTCTAGGACCACTGCTTTCAATCAAATCGTCCGTTGAATATCGGAGATTCAGCCGAAAAAACCTCATTTGGCGAACCGGTCCCAGCTTTTTCCCGGTCAAGCTCGTTGAAACCACCGCAGTTCGATTCTCTGGACTCCCCAGGTCACTCATTATCAGAAGGAGGCTGCAAAAAAAAGCGCAACTTTACCATTTGGGGCCGCGGGGTCACGGCACAGCTGTTAAAACGCCCCACGCGTCCTCTCGGTACCACGCTATCTGCTTTTAACCGGTATGTCCAGGGGAGAGCGCGAACGCAGTCCCCCACTACCATAAATTATGCAGTCGAGATTCCCACATTTGGGGAATTCGCAGGGGTCAGCACAACCGGAGTGCAATGGCCGAGCCTCGCCCTGGGTGAACCACCTTCCTGATCATGGTGTCTCCCCTGCCAGGTAAGTATGAATTGCCAGGCCTCCAGTCAGATGCGCCCTGTCCCTCTTTGCCATCCTCGCCAACGGCGGCGTTCCCCTCCCCCAAGCAAAGGAAGGACCTTCCATTACTTGCCTGAGATGTGCGTGGCCATGAGTTGAATCAGGTGTCCCTAATCAAACACACCTGATTCTCAACTCACCAGCTCGTTAGTAAAGACTCCCAAGGCCTCAGACGGGGTGTACGTCAGTTAAGAGGGACATCAGAAATGTGTGCGCTTCCTGCGCATGTCTGTACTTCCTGGTTAAGCTCCAGTGATATTCGCTCTGCTATTAGCCACAACAATTCGCAGTCCCCAAAAAGGGGAAGCACACCGTTCCTGGAGGCACTGCAATACCAGGTCGATGCGTGGAGTGGACGGAGCAAGCCCCGGTTCCGGCTCCATGTGCCAAAAATCAATTTAATATGCAGTCCCCGGATAGGGGACGTATCAGATATTAAACTGATAAGAACAGATACTACACTTGATCTTAGCCAAAAGGCCGAGAAGCGATGCCGCTGGGACGCAGCGGCAGGGGAGCCGGCAAAGGCGACGCCCACCTGGGCCGCGGTGAAGGGGGGGAGGGGCAAATGTCGACCAACAATCAAGCTCAGCGTTGCTAGGCCCCGAAAATGGACCACAACAGAGCTTTTGAGTCAAAAGCACGGAATCGTTGATAGCTCCCAAACCGTCGGTCGCAGAACCAAGTGTCTTATATCGTCGGAATCCTTGGCTCGAGCCGAGTCAGACGCACGTCTCGGATTGGAGGGTCGCGCTGGCGAAATTTTCGGGTATTTGGGTTTTTTTGAAAAACCTACTTTTGCACACTAGTCCTAGGTTTTTTGCCCGTTCTGACCCAAACCAGTGCAGAAAGATGCTCTGGAGTCTGACTGTCCACCGGGATCTGAAAAAAGTCGTAGTTTCCATTCACGTTGGCGTCGGCAGGCCAAAACGTCCGGGGTGGGCGAGGCGGGGCATACCAAAAAGGCTATAACTCTTGAACGGAACGAGGCAATTTGACCCAAGTCGGCACACCCGTGCACGGGCTCGGTCTGTGGTCAGGCGGAAAAGGACGCGGCGACTGGCCACTTGCTGGCGCTTTAAAACAAAAAAAAACCACAACATGACAACGGCTATTCCACCTGATTTTTCACACACGCACAAGATAGTCATACCATATGATAGAACTCCTCCATCTGAACAACTTTGCCTCTAGGACCACTGCTTTCAATCAAATCGTCCGTTGAATATCGGAGATTCAGCCGAAAAAACCTCATTTGGCGAACCGGTCCCAGCTTTTTCCCGGTCAAGCTCGTTGAAACCACCGCAGTTCGATTCTTTGGACTCCCCAGGTCACTCATTATCAGAAGGAGGCTGCAAAAAAAAGCGCAACTTTACCATTTGGGGCCGCGGGGTCACGGCACAGCTGTTAAAACGCCCCACGCGTCCTCTCGGTACCACGCTATCTGCTTTTAACCGGTATGTCCAGGGGAGAGCGCGAACGCAGTCCCCCACTACCATAAATTATGCAGTCGAGATTCCCACATTTGGGGAATTCGCAGGGGTCAGCACAACCGGAGTGCAATGGCCGAGCCTCGCCCTGGGTGAACCACCTTCCTGATCATGGTGTCTCCCCTGCCAGGTAAGTATGAATTGCCAGGCCTCCAGTCAGATGCGCCCTGTCCCTCTTTGCCATCCTCGCCAACGGCGGCGTTCCCCTCCCCCAAGCAAAGGAAGGACCTTCCATTACTTGCCTGAGATGTGCGTGGCCATGAGTTGAATCAGGTGTCCCTAATCAAACACACCTGATTCTCAACTCACCAGCTCGTTAGTAAAGACTCCCAAGGCCTCAGACGGGGTGTACGTCAGTTAAGAGGGACATCAGAAATGTGTGCGCTTCCTGCGCATGTCTGTACTTCCTGGTTAAGCTCCAGTGATATTCGCTCTGCTATTAGCCACAACAATTCGCAGTCCCCAAAAAGGGGAAGCACACCGTTCCTGGAGGCACTGCAATACCAGGTCGATGCGTGGAGTGGACGGAGCAAGCCCCGGTTCCGGCTCCATGTGCCAAAAATCAATTTAATATGCAGTCCCCGGATAGGGGACGTATCAGATATTAAACTGATAAGAACAGATACTACACTTGATCTTAGCCAAAAGGCCGAGAAGCGATGCCGCTGGGACGCAGCGGCAGGGGAGCCGGCAAAGGCGACGCCCACCTGGGCCGCGGTGAAGGGGGGGAGGGGCAAATGTCGACCAACAATCAAGCTCAGCGTTGCTAGGCCCCGAAAATGGACCACAACAGAGCTTTTGAGTCAAAAGCACGGAATCGTTGATAGCTCCCAAACCGTCGGTCGCAGAACCAAGTGTCTTATATCGTCGGAATCCTTGGCTCGAGCCGAGTCAGACGCACGTCTCGGATTGGAGGGTCGCGCTGGCGAAATTTTCGGGTATTTGGGGTTTTTTGAAAAACCTACTTTTGCACACTAGTCCTAGGTTTTTTGCCCGTTCTGACCCAAACCAGTGCAGAAAGATGCTCTGGAGTCTGACTGTCCACCGGGATCTGAAAAAAGTCGTAGTTTCCATTCACGTTGGCGTCGGCAGGCCAAAACGTCCGGGGTGGGCGAGGCGGGGCATACCAAAAAGGCTATAACTCTTGAACGGAACGAGGCAATTTGACCCAAGTCGGCACACCCGTGCACGGGCTCGGTCTGTGGTCAGGCGGAAAAGGACGCGGCGACTGGCCACTTGCTGGCGCTTTAAAACGAAAAAAAACCACAACATGACAACGGCTATTCCACCTGATTTTTCACACACGCACAAGATAGTCATACCATATGATAGAACTCCTCCATCTGAACAACTTTGCCTCTAGGACCACTGCTTTCAATCAAATCGTCCGTTGAATATCGGAGATTCAGCCGAAAAAACCTCATTTGGCGAACCGGTCCCAGCTTTTTCCCGGTCAAGCTCGTTGAAACCACCGCAGTTCGATTCTCTGGACTCCCCAGGTCACTCATTATCAGAAGGAGGCTGCAAAAAAAAGCGCAACTTTACCATTTGGGGCCGCGGGGTCACGGCACAGCTGTTAAAACGCCCCACGCGTCCTCTCGGTACCACGCTATCTGCTTTTAACCGGTATGTCCAGGGGAGAGCGCGAACGCAGTCCCCCACTACCATAAATTATGCAGTCGAGATTCCCACATTTGGGGAATTCGCAGGGGTCAGCACAACCGGAGTGCAATGGCCGAGCCTCGCCCTGGGTGAACCACCTTCCTGATCATGGTGTCTCCCCTGCCAGGTAAGTATGAATTGCCAGGCCTCCAGTCAGATGCGCCCTGTCCCTCTTTGCCATCCTCGCCAACGGCGGCGTTCCCCTCCCCCAAGCAAAGGAAGGACCTTCCATTACTTGCCTGAGATGTGCGTGGCCATGAGTTGAATCAGGTGTCCCTAATCAAACACACCTGATTCTCAACTCACCAGCTCGTTAGTAAAGACTCCCAAGGCCTCAGACGGGGTGTACGTCAGTTAAGAGGGACATCAGAAATGTGTGCGCTTCCTGCGCATGTCTGTACTTCCTGGTTAAGCTCCAGTGATATTCGCTCTGCTATTAGCCACAACAATTCGCAGTCCCCAAAAAGGGGAAGCACACCGTTCCTGGAGGCACTGCAATACCAGGTCGATGCGTGGAGTGGACGGAGCAAGCCCCGGTTCCGGCTCCATGTGCCAAAAATCAATTTAATATGCAGTCCCCGGATAGGGGACGTATCAGATATTAAACTGATAAGAACAGATACTACACTTGATCTTAGCCAAAAGGCCGAGAAGCGATGCCGCTGGGACGCAGCGGCAGGGGAGCCGGCAAAGGCGACGCCCACCTGGGCCGCGGTGAAGGGGGGGAGGGGCAAATGTCGACCAACAATCAAGCTCAGCGTTGCTAGGCCCCGAAAATGGACCACAACAGAGCTTTTGAGTCAAAAGCACGGAATCGTTGATAGCTCCCAAACCGTCGGTCGCAGAACCAAGTGTCTTATATCGTCGGAATCCTTGGCTCGAGCCGAGTCAGACGCACGTCTCGGATTGGAGGGTCGCGCTGGCGAAATTTTCGGGTATTTGGGGTTTTTTGAAAAACCTACTTTTGCACACTAGTCCTAGGTTTTTTGCCCGTTCTGACCCAAACCAGTGCAGAAAGATGCTCTGGAGTCTGACTGTCCACCGGGATCTGAAAAAAGTCGTAGTTTCCATTCACGTTGGCGTCGGCAGGCCAAAACGTCCGGGGTGGGCGAGGCGGGGCATACCAAAAAGGCTATAACTCTTGAACGGAACGAGACAATTTGACCCAAGTCGGCACACCCGTGCACGGGCTCGGTCTGTGGTCAGGCGGAAAAGGACGCGGCGACTGGCCACTTGCTGGCGCTTTAAAACGAAAAAAAACCACAACATGACAACGGCTATTCCACCTGATTTTTCACACACGCACAAGATAGTCATACCATATGATAGAACTCCTCCATCTGAACAACTTTGCCTCTAGGACCACTGCTTTCAATCAAATCGTCCGTTGAATATCGGAGATTCAGCCGAAAAAACCTCATTTGGCGAACCAGTCCCAGCTTTTTCCCGGTCAAGCTCGTTGAAACCACCGCAGTTCGATTCTCTGGACTCCCCAGGTCACTCATTATCAGAAGGAGGCTGCAAAAAAAAGCGCAACTTTACCATTTGGGGCCGCGGGGTCACGGCACAGCTGTTAAAACGCCCCACGCGTCCTCTCGGTACCACGCTATCTGCTTTTAACCGGTATGTCCAGGGGAGAGCGCGAACGCAGTCCCCCACTACCATAAATTATGCAGTCGAGATTCCCACATTTGGGGAATTCGCAGGGGTCAGCACAACCGGAGTGCAATGGCCGAGCCTCGCCCTGGGTGAACCACCTTCCTGATCATGGTGTCTCCCCTGCCAGGTAAGTATGAATTGCCAGGCCTCCAGTCAGATGCGCCCTGTCCCTCTTTGCCATCCTCGCCAACGGCGGCGTTCCCCTCCCCCAAGCAAAGGAAGGACCTTCCATTACTTGCCTGAGATGTGCGTGGCCATGAGTTGAATCAGGTGTCCCTAATCAAACACACCTGATTCTCAACTCACCAGCTCGTTAGTAAAGACTCCCAAGGCCTCAGACGGGGTGTACGTCAGTTAAGAGGGACATCAGAAATGTGTGCGCTTCCTGCGCATGTCTGTACTTCCTGGTTAAGCTCCAGTGATATTCGCTCTGCTATTAGCCACAACAATTCGCAGTCCCCAAAAAGGGGAAGCACACCGTTCCTGGAGGCACTGCAATACCAGGTCGATGCGTGGAGTGGACGGAGCAAGCCCCGGTTCCGGCTCCATGTGCCAAAAATCAATTTAATATGCAGTCCCCGGATAGGGGACGTATCAGATATTAAACTGATAAGAACAGATACTACACTTGATCTTAGCCAAAAGGCCGAGAAGCGATGCCGCTGGGACGCAGCGGCAGGGGAGCCGGCAAAGGCGACGCCCACCTGGGCCGCGGTGAAGGGGGGGAGGGGCAAATGTCGACCAACAATCAAGCTCAGCGTTGCTAGGCCCCGAAAATGGACCACAACAGAGCTTTTGAGTCAAAAGCACGGAATCGTTGATAGCTCCCAAACCGTCGGTCGCAGAACCAAGTGTCTTATATCGTCGGAATCCTTGGCTCGAGCCGAGTCAGACGCACGTCTCGGATTGGAGGGTCGCGCTGGCGAAATTTTCGGGTATTTGGGGTTTTTTGAAAAACCTACTTTTGCACACTAGTCCTAGGTTTTTTGCCCGTTCTGACCCAAACCAGTGCAGAAAGATGCTCTGGAGTCTGACTGTCCACCGGGATCTGAAAAAAGTCGTAGTTTCCATTCACGTTGGCGTCGGCAGGCCAAAACGTCCGGGGTGGGCGAGGCGGGGCATACCAAAAAGGCTATAACTCTTGAACGGAACGAGACAATTTGACCCAAGTCGGCACACCCGTGCACGGGCTCGGTCTGTGGTCAGGCGGAAAAGGACGCGGCGACTGGCCACTTGCTGGCGCTTTAAAACGAAAAAAAACCACAACATGACAACGGCTATTCCACCTGATTTTTCACACACGCACAAGATAGTCATACCATATGATAGAACTCCTCCATCTGAACAACTTTGCCTCTAGGACCACTGCTTTCAATCAAATCGTCCGTTGAATATCGGAGATTCAGCCGAAAAAACCTCATTTGGCGAACCGGTCCCAGCTTTTTCCCGGTCAAGCTCGTTGAAACCACCGCAGTTCGATTCTCTGGACTCCCCAGGTCACTCATTATCAGAAGGAGGCTGCAAAAAAAAGCGCAACTTTACCATTTGGGGCCGCGGGGTCACGGCACAGCTGTTAAAACGCCCCACGCGTCCTCTCGGTACCACGCTATCTGCTTTTAACCGGTATGTCCAGGGGAGAGCGCGAACGCAGTCCCCCACTACCATAAATTATGCAGTCGAGATTCCCACATTTGGGGAATTCGCAGGGGTCAGCACAACCGGGGTGCAATGGCCGAGCCTCGCCCTGGGTGAACCACCTTCCTGATCATGGTGTCTCCCCTGCCAGGTAAGTATGAATTGCCAGGCCTCCAGTCAGATGCGCCCTGTCCCTCTTTGCCATCCTCGCCAACGGCGGCGTTCCCCTCCCCCAAGCAAAGGAAGGACCTTCCATTACTTGCCTGAGATGTGCGTGGCCATGAGTTGAATCAGGTGTCCCTAATCAAACACACCTGATTCTCAACTCACCAGCTCGTTAGTAAAGACTCCCAAGGCCTCAGACGGGGTGTACGTCAGTTAAGAGGGACATCAGAAATGTGTGCGCTTCCTGCGCATGTCTGTACTTCCTGGTTAAGCTCCAGTGATATTCGCTCTGCTATTAGCCACAACAATTCGCAGTCCCCAAAAAGGGGAAGCACACCGTTCCTGGAGGCACTGCAATACCAGGTCGATGCGTGGAGTGGACGGAGCAAGCCCCGGTTCCGGCTCCATGTGCCAAAAATCAATTTAATATGCAGTCCCCGGATAGGGGACGTATCAGATATTAAACTGATAAGAACAGATACTACACTTGATCTTAGCCAAAAGGCCGAGAAGCGATGCCGCTGGGACGCAGCGGCAGGGGAGCCGGCAAAGGCGACGCCCACCTGGGCCGCGGTGAAGGGGGGGAGGGGCAAATGTCGACCAACAATCAAGCTCAGCGTTGCTAGGCCCCGAAAATGGACCACAACAGAGCTTTTGAGTCAAAAGCACGGAATCGTTGATAGCTCCCAAACCGTCGGTCGCAGAACCAAGTGTCTTATATCGTCGGAATCCTTGGCTCGAGCCGAGTCAGACGCACGTCTCGGATTGGAGGGTCGCGCTGGCGAAATTTTCGGGTATTTGGGGTTTTTTGAAAAACCTACTTTTGCACACTAGTCCTAGGTTTTTTGCCCGTTCTGACCCAAACCAGTGCAGAAAGATGCTCTGGAGTCTGACTGTCCACCGGGATCTGAAAAAAGTCGTAGTTTCCATTCACGTTGGCGTCGGCAGGCCAAAACGTCCGGGGTGGGCGAGGCGGGGCATACCAAAAAGGCTATAACTCTTGAACGGAACGAGACAATTTGACCCAAGTCGGCACACCCGTGCACGGGCTCGGTCTGTGGTCAGGCGGAAAAGGACGCGGCGACTGGCCACTTGCTGGCGCTTTAAAACGAAAAAAAACCACAACATGACAACGGCTATTCCACCTGATTTTTCACACACGCACAAGATAGTCATACCATATGATAGAACTCCTCCATCTGAACAACTTTGCCTCTAGGACCACTGCTTTCAATCAAATCGTCCGTTGAATATCGGAGATTCAGCCGAAAAAACCTCATTTGGCGAACCGGTCCCAGCTTTTTCCCGGTCAAGCTCGTTGAAACCACCGCAGTTCGATTCTCTGGACTCCCCAGGTCACTCATTATCAGAAGGAGGCTGCAAAAAAAAGCGCAACTTTACCATTTGGGGCCGCGGGGTCACGGCACAGCTGTTAAAACGCCCCACGCGTCCTCTCGGTACCACGCTATCTGCTTTTAACCGGTATGTCCAGGGGAGAGCGCGAACGCAGTCCCCCACTACCATAAATTATGCAGTCGAGATTCCCACATTTGGGGAATTCGCAGGGGTCAGCACAACCGGAGTGCAATGGCCGAGCCTCGCCCTGGGTGAACCACCTTCCTGATCATGGTGTCTCCCCTGCCAGGTAAGTATGAATTGCCAGGCCTCCAGTCAGATGCGCCCTGTCCCTCTTTGCCATCCTCGCCAACGGCGGCGTTCCCCTCCCCCAAGCAAAGGAAGGACCTTCCATTACTTGCCTGAGATGTGCGTGGCCATGAGTTGAATCAGGTGTCCCTAATCAAACACACCTGATTCTCAACTCACCAGCTCGTTAGTAAAGACTCCCAAGGCCTCAGACGGGGTGTACGTCAGTTAAGAGGGACATCAGAAATGTGTGCGCTTCCTGCGCATGTCTGTACTTCCTGGTTAAGCTCCAGTGATATTCGCTCTGCTATTAGCCACAACAATTCGCAGTCCCCAAAAAGGGGAAGCACACCGTTCCTGGAGGCACTGCAATACCAGGTCGATGCGTGGAGTGGACGGAGCAAGCCCCGGTTCCGGCTCCATGTGCCATAAATCAATTTAATATGCAGTCCCCGGATAGGGGACGTATCAGATATTAAACTGATAAGAACAGATACTACACTTGATCTTAGCCAAAAGGCCGAGAAGCGATGCCGCTGGGACGCAGCGGCAGGGGAGCCGGCAAAGGCGACGCCCACCTGGGCCGCGGTGAAGGGGGGGAGGGGCAAATGTCGACCAACAATCAAGCTCAGCGTTGCTAGGCCCCGAAAATGGACCACAACAGAGCTTTTGAGTCAAAAGCACGGAATCGTTGATAGCTCCCAAACCGTCGGTCGCAGAACCAAGTGTCTTATATCGTCGGAATCCTTGGCTCGAGCCGAGTCAGACGCACGTCTCGGATTGGAGGGTCGCGCTGGCGAAATTTTCGGGTATTTGGGGTTTTTTGAAAAACCTACTTTTGCACACTAGTCCTAGGTTTTTTGCCCGTTCTGACCCAAACCAGTGCAGAAAGATGCTCTGGAGTCTGACTGTCCACCGGGATCTGAAAAAAGTCGTAGTTTCCATTCACGTTGGCGTCGGCAGGCCAAAACGTCCGGGGTGGGCGAGGCGGGGCATACCAAAAAGGCTATAACTCTTGAACGGAACGAGGCAATTTGACCCAAGTCGGCACACCCGTGCACGGGCTCGGTCTGTGGTCAGGCGGAAAAGGACGCGGCGACTGGCCACTTGCTGGCGCTTTAAAACGAAAAAAAACCACAACATGACAACGGCTATTCCACCTGATTTTTCACACACGCACAAGATAGTCATACCATATGATAGAACTCCTCCATCTGAACAACTTTGCCTCTAGGACCACTGCTTTCAATCAAATCGTCCGTTGAATATCGGAGATTCAGCCGAAAAAACCTCATTTGGCGAACCGGTCCCAGCTTTTTCCCGGTCAAGCTCGTTGAAACCACCGCAGTTCGATTCTCTGGACTCCCCAGGTCACTCATTATCAGAAGGAGGCTGCAAAAAAAAGCGCAACTTTACCATTTGGGGCCGCGGGGTCACGGCACAGCTGTTAAAACGCCCCACACGTCCTCTCGGTACCACGCTATCTGCTTTTAACCGGTATGTCCAGGGGAGAGCGCGAACGCAGTCCCCCACTACCATAAATTATGCAGTCGAGATTCCCACATTTGGGGAATTCGCAGGGGTCAGCACAACCGGAGTGCAATGGCCGAGCCTCGCCCTGGGTGAACCACCTTCCTGATCATGGTGTCTCCCCTGCCAGGTAAGTATGAATTGCCAGGCCTCCAGTCAGATGCGCCCTGTCCCTCTTTGCCATCCTCGCCAACGGCGGCGTTCCCCTCCCCCAAGCAAAGGAAGGACCTTCCATTACTTGCCTGAGATGTGCGTGGCCATGAGTTGAATCAGGTGTCCCTAATCAAACACACCTGATTCTCAACTCACCAGCTCGTTAGTAAAGACTCCCAAGGCCTCAGACGGGGTGTACGTCAGTTAAGAGGGACATCAGAAATGTGTGCGCTTCCTGCGCATGTCTGTACTTCCTGGTTAAGCTCCAGTGATATTCGCTCTGCTATTAGCCACAACAATTCGCAGTCCCCAAAAAGGGGAAGCACACCGTTCCTGGAGGCACTGCAATACCAGGTCGATGCGTGGAGTGGACGGAGCAAGCCCCGGTTCCGGCTCCATGTGCCAAAAATCAATTTAATATGCAGTCCCCGGATAGGGGACGTATCAGATATTAAACTGATAAGAACAGATACTACACTTGATCTTAGCCAAAAGGCCGAGAAGCGATGCCGCTGGGACGCAGCGGCAGGGGAGCCGGCAAAGGCGACGCCCACCTGGGCCGCGGTGAAGGGGGGGAGGGGCAAATGTCGACCAACAATCAAGCTCAGCGTTGCTAGGCCCCGAAAATGGACCACAACAGAGCTTTTGAGTCAAAAGCACGGAATCGTTGATAGCTCCCAAACCGTCGGTCGCAGAACCAAGTGTCTTATATCGTCGGAATCCTTGGCTCGAGCCGAGTCAGACGCACGTCTCGGATTGGAGGGTCGCGCTGGCGAAATTTTCGGGTATTTGGGGTTTTTTGAAAAACCTACTTTTGCACACTAGTCCTAGGTTTTTTGCCCGTTCTGACCCAAACCAGTGCAGAAAGATGCTCTGGAGTCTGACTGTCCACCGGGATCTGAAAAAAGTCGTAGTTTCCATTCACGTTGGCGTCGGCAGGCCAAAACGTCCGGGGTGGGCGAGGCGGGGCATACCAAAAAGGCTATAACTCTTGAACGGAACGAGGCAATTTGACCCAAGTCGGCACACCCGTGCACGGGCTCGGTCTGTGGTCAGGCGGAAAAGGACGCGGCGACTGGCCACTTGCTGGCGCTTTAAAACGAAAAAAAACCACAACATGACAACGGCTATTCCACCTGATTTTTCACACACGCACAAGATAGTCATACCATATGATAGAACTCCTCCATCTGAACAACTTTGCCTCTAGGACCACTGCTTTCAATCAAATCGTCCGTTGAATATCGGAGATTCAGCCGAAAAAACCTCATTTGGCGAACCGGTCCCAGCTTTTTCCCGGTCAAGCTCGTTGAAACCACCGCAGTTCGATTCTCTGGACTCCCCAGGTCACTCATTATCAGAAGGAGGCTGCAAAAAAAAGCGCAACTTTACCATTTGGGGCCGCGGGGTCACGGCACAGCTGTTAAAACGCCCCACGCGTCCTCTCGGTACCACGCTATCTGCTTTTAACCGGTATGTCCAGGGGAGAGCGCGAACGCAGTCCCCCACTACCATAAATTATGCAGTCGAGATTCCCACATTTGGGGAATTCGCAGGGGTCAGCACAACCGGAGTGCAATGGCCGAGCCTCGCCCTGGGTGAACCACCTTCCTGATCATGGTGTCTCCCCTGCCAGGTAAGTATGAATTGCCAGGCCTCCAGTCAGATGCGCCCTGTCCCTCTTTGCCATCCTCGCCAACGGCGGCGTTCCCCTCCCCCAAGCAAAGGAAGGACCTTCCATTACTTGCCTGAGATGTGCGTGGCCATGAGTTGAATCAGGTGTCCCTAATCAAACACACCTGATTCTCAACTCACCAGCTCGTTAGTAAAGACTCCCAAGGCCTCAGACGGGGTGTACGTCAGTTAAGAGGGACATCAGAAATGTGTGCGCTTCCTGCGCATGTCTGTACTTCCTGGTTAAGCTCCAGTGATATTCGCTCTGCTATTAGCCACAACAATTCGCAGTCCCCAAAAAGGGGAAGCACACCGTTCCTGGATGCACTGCAATACCAGGTCGATGCGTGGAGTGGACGGAGCAAGCCCCGGTTCCGGCTCCATGTGCCAAAAATCAATTTAATATGCAGTCCCCGGATAGGGGACGTATCAGATATTAAACTGATAAGAACAGATACTACACTTGATCTTAGCCAAAAGGCCGAGAAGCGATGCCGCTGGGACGCAGCGGCAGGGGAGCCGGCAAAGGCGACGCCCACCTGGGCCGCGGTGAAGGGGGGGAGGGGCAAATGTCGACCAACAATCAAGCTCAGCGTTGCTAGGCCCCGAAAATGGACCACAACAGAGCTTTTGAGTCAAAAGCACGGAATCGTTGATAGCTCCCAAACCGTCGGTCGCAGAACCAAGTGTCTTATATCGTCGGAATCCTTGGCTCGAGCCGAGTCAGACGCACGTCTCGGATTGGAGGGTCGCGCTGGCGAAATTTTCGGGTATTTGGGGTTTTTTGAAAAACCTACTTTTGCACACTAGTCCTAGGATTTTTGCCCGTTCTGACCCAAACCAGTGCAGAAAGATGCTCTGGAGTCTGACTGTCCACCGGGATCTGAAAAAAGTCGTAGTTTCCATTCACGTTGGCGTCGGCAGGCCAAAACGTCCGGGGTGGGCGAGGCGGGGCATACCAAAAAGGCTATAACTCTTGAACGGAACGAGACAATTTGACCCAAGTCGGCACACCCGTGCACGGGCTCGGTCTGTGGTCAGGCGGAAAAGGACGCGGCGACTGGCCACTTGCTGGCGCTTTAAAACGAAAAAAAACCACAACATGACAACGGCTATTCCACCTGATTTTTCACACACGCACAAGATAGTCATACCATATGATAGAACTCCTCCATCTGAACAACTTTGCCTCTAGGACCACTGCTTTCAATCAAATCGTCCGTTGAATATCGGAGATTCAGCCGAAAAAACCTCATTTGGCGAACCGGTCCCAGCTTTTTCCCGGTCAAGCTCGTTGAAACCACCGCAGTTCGATTCTCTGGACTCCCCAGGTCACTCATTATCAGAAGGAGGCTGCAAAAAAAAGCGCAACTTTACCATTTGGGGCCGCGGGGTCACGGCACAGCTGTTAAAACGCCCCACGCGTCCTCTCGGTACCACGCTATCTGCTTTTAACCGGTATGTCCAGGGGAGAGCGCGAACGCAGTCCCCCACTACCATAAATTATGCAGTCGAGATTCCCACATTTGGGGAATTCGCAGGGGTCAGCACAACCGGAGTGCAATGGCCGAGCCTCGCCCTGGGTGAACCACCTTCCTGATCATGGTGTCTCCCCTGCCAGGTAAGTATGAATTGCCAGGCCTCCAGTCAGATGCGCCCTGTCCCTCTTTGCCATCCTCGCCAATGGCGGCGTTCCCCTCCCCCAAGCAAAGGAAGGACCTTCCATTACTTGCCTGAGATGTGCGTGGCCATGAGTTGAATCAGGTGTCCCTAATCAAACACACCTGATTCTCAACTCACCAGCTCGTTAGTAAAGACTCCCAAGGCCTCAGACGGGGTGTACGTCAGTTAAGAGGGACATCAGAAATGTGTGCGCTTCCTGCGCATGTCTGTACTTCCTGGTTAAGCTCCAGTGATATTCGCTCTGCTATTAGCCACAACAATTCGCAGTCCCCAAAAAGGGGAAGCACACCGTTCCTGGAGGCACTGCAATACCAGGTCGATGCGTGGAGTGGACGGAGCAAGCCCCGGTTCCGGCTCCATGTGCCAAAAATCAATTTAATATGCAGTCCCCGGATAGGGGACGTATCAGATATTAAACTGATAAGAACAGATACTACACTTGATCTTAGCCAAAAGGCCGAGAAGCGATGCCGCTGGGACGCAGCGGCAGGGGAGCCGGCAAAGGCGACGCCCACCTGGGCCGCGGTGAAGGGGGGGAGGGGCAAATGTCGACCAACAATCAAGCTCAGCGTTGCTAGGCCCCGAAAATGGACCACAACAGAGCTTTTGAGTCAAAAGCACGGAATCGTTGATAGCTCCCAAACCGTCGGTCGCAGAACCAAGTGTCTTATATCGTCGGAATCCTTGGCTCGAGCCGAGTCAGACGCACGTCTCGGATTGGAGGGTCGCGCTGGCGAAATTTTCGGGTATTTGGGGTTTTTTGAAAAACCTACTTTTGCACACTAGTCCTAGGTTTTTTGCCCGTTCTGACCCAAACCAGTGCAGAAAGATGCTCTGGAGTCTGACTGTCCACCGGGATCTGAAAAAAGTCGTAGTTTCCATTCACGTTGGCGTCGGCAGGCCAAAACGTCCGGGGTGGGCGAGGCGGGGCATACCAAAAAGGCTATAACTCTTGAACGGAACGAGACAATTTGACCCAAGTCGGCACACCCGTGCACGGGCTCGGTCTGTGGTCAGGCGGAAAAGGACGCGGCGACTGGCCACTTGCTGGCGCTTTAAAACGAAAAAAAACCACAACATGACAACGGCTATTCCACCTGATTTTTCACACACGCACAAGATAGTCATACCATATGATAGAACTCCTCCATCTGAACAACTTTGCCTCTAGGACCACTGCTTTCAATCAAATCGTCCGTTGAATATCGGAGATTCAGCCGAAAAAACCTCATTTGGCGAACCGGTCCCAGCTTTTTCCCGGTCAAGCTCGTTGAAACCACCGCAGTTCGATTCTCTGGACTCCCCAGGTCACTCATTATCAGAAGGAGGCTGCAAAAAAAAGCGCAACTTTACCATTTGGGGCCGCGGGGTCACGGCACAGCTGTTAAAACGCCCCACGCGTCCTCTCGGTACCACGCTATCTGCTTTTAACCGGTATGTCCAGGGGAGAGCGCGAACGCAGTCCCCCACTACCATAAATTATGCAGTCGAGATTCCCACATTTGGGGAATTCGCAGGGGTCAGCACAACCGGAGTGCAATGGCCGAGCCTCGCCCTGGGTGAACCACCTTCCTGATCATGGTGTCTCCCCTGCCAGGTAAGTATGAATTGCCAGGCCTCCAGTCAGATGCGCCCTGTCCCTCTTTGCCATCCTCGCCAACGGCGGCGTTCCCCTCCCCCAAGCAAAGGAAGGACCTTCCATTACTTGCCTGAGATGTGCGTGGCCATGAGTTGAATCAGGTGTCCCTAATCAAACACACCTGATTCTCAACTCACCAGCTCGTTAGTAAAGACTCCCAAGGCCTCAGACGGGGTGTACGTCAGTTAAGAGGGACATCAGAAATGTGTGCGCTTCCTGCGCATGTCTGTACTTCCTGGTTAAGCTCCAGTGATATTCGCTCTGCTATTAGCCACAACAATTCGCAGTCCCCAAAAAGGGGAAGCACACCGTTCCTGGAGGCACTGCAATACCAGGTCGATGCGTGGAGTGGACGGAGCAAGCCCCGGTTCCGGCTCCATGTGCCAAAAATCAATTTAATATGCAGTCCCCGGATAGGGGACGTATCAGATATTAAACTGATAAGAACAGATACTACACTTGATCTTAGCCAAAAGGCCGAGAAGCGATGCCGCTGGGACGCAGCGGCAGGGGAGCCGGCAAAGGCGACGCCCACCTGGGCCGCGGTGAAGGGGGGGAGGGGCAAATGTCGACCAACAATCAAGCTCAGCGTTGCTAGGCCCCGAAAATGGACCACAACAGAGCTTTTGAGTCAAAAGCACGGAATCGTTGATAGCTCCCAAACCGTCGGTCGCAGAACCAAGTGTCTTATATCGTCGGAATCCTTGGCTCGAGCCGAGTCAGACGCACGTCTCGGATTGGAGGGTCGCGCTGGCGAAATTTTCGGGTATTTGGGGTTTTTTGAAAAACCTACTTTTGCACACTAGTCCTAGGATTTTTGCCCGTTCTGACCCAAACCAGTGCAGAAAGATGCTCTGGAGTCTGACTGTCCACCGGGATCTGAAAAAAGTCGTAGTTTCCATTCACGTTGGCGTCGGCAGGCCAAAACGTCCGGGGTGGGCGAGGCGGGGCATACCAAAAAGGCTATAACTCTTGAACGGAACGAGACAATTTGACCCAAGTCGGCACACCCGTGCACGGGCTCGGTCTGTGGTCAGGCGGAAAAGGACGCGGCGACTGGCCACTTGCTGGCGCTTTAAAACGAAAAAAAACCACAACATGACAACGGCTATTCCACCTGATTTTTCACACACGCACAAGATAGTCATACCATATGATAGAACTCCTCCATCTGAACAACTTTGCCTCTAGGACCACTGCTTTCAATCAAATCGTCCGTTGAATATCGGAGATTCAGCCGAAAAAACCTCATTTGGCGAACCGGTCCCAGCTTTTTCCCGGTCAAGCTCGTTGAAACCACCGCAGTTCGATTCTCTGGACTCCCCAGGTCACTCATTATCAGAAGGAGGCTGCAAAAAAAAGCGCAACTTTACCATTTGGGGCCGCGGGGTCACGGCACAGCTGTTAAAACGCCCCACGCGTCCTCTCGGTACCACGCTATCTGCTTTTAACCGGTATGTCCAGGGGAGAGCGCGAACGCAGTCCCCCACTACCATAAATTATGCAGTCGAGATTCCCACATTTGGGGAATTCGCAGGGGTCAGCACAACCGGAGTGCAATGGCCGAGCCTCGCCCTGGGTGAACCACCTTCCTGATCATGGTGTCTCCCCTGCCAGGTAAGTATGAATTGCCAGGCCTCCAGTCAGATGCGCCCTGTCCCTCTTTGCCATCCTCGCCAACGGCGGCGTTCCCCTCCCCCAAGCAAAGGAAGGACCTTCCATTACTTGCCTGAGATGTGCGTGGCCATGAGTTGAATCAGGTGTCCCTAATCAAACACACCTGATTCTCAACTCACCAGCTCGTTAGTAAAGACTCCCAAGGCCTCAGACGGGGTGTACGTCAGTTAAGAGGGACATCAGAAATGTGTGCGCTTCCTGCGCATGTCTGTACTTCCTGGTTAAGCTCCAGTGATATTCGCTCTGCTATTAGCCACAACAATTCGCAGTCCCCAAAAAGGGGAAGCACACCGTTCCTGGAGGCACTGCAATACCAGGTCGATGCGTGGAGTGGACGGAGCAAGCCCCGGTTCCGGCTCCATGTGCCAAAAATCAATTTAATATGCAGTCCCCGGATAGGGGACGTATCAGATATTAAACTGATAAGAACAGATACTACACTTGATCTTAGCCAAAAGGCCGAGAAGCGATGCCGCTGGGACGCAGCGGCAGGGGAGCCGGCAAAGGCGACGCCCACCTGGGCCGCGGTGAAGGGGGGGAGGGGCAAATGTCGACCAACAATCAAGCTCAGCGTTGCTAGGCCCCGAAAATGGACCACAACAGAGCTTTTGAGTCAAAAGCACGGAATCGTTGATAGCTCCCAAACCGTCGGTCGCAGAACCAAGTGTCTTATATCGTCGGAATCCTTGGCTCGAGCCGAGTCAGACGCACGTCTCGGATTGGAGGGTCGCGCTGGCGAAATTTTCGGGTATTTGGGGTTTTTTGAAAAACCTACTTTTGCACACTAGTCCTAGGATTTTTGCCCGTTCTGACCCAAACCAGTGCAGAAAGATGCTCTGGAGTCTGACTGTCCACCGGGATCTGAAAAAAGTCGTAGTTTCCATTCACGTTGGCGTCGGCAGGCCAAAACGTCCGGGGTGGGCGAGGCGGGGCATACCAAAAAGGCTATAACTCTTGAACGGAACGAGACAATTTGACCCAAGTCGGCACACCCGTGCACGGGCTCGGTCTGTGGTCAGGCGGAAAAGGACGCGGCGACTGGCCACTTGCTGGCGCTTTAAAACGAAAAAAAACCACAACATGACAACGGCTATTCCACCTGATTTTTCACACACGCACAAGATAGTCATACCATATGATAGAACTCCTCCATCTGAACAACTTTGCCTCTAGGACCACTGCTTTCAATCAAATCGTCCGTTGAATATCGGAGATTCAGCCGAAAAAACCTCATTTGGCGAACCGGTCCCAGCTTTTTCCCGGTCAAGCTCGTTGAAACCACCGCAGTTCGATTCTCTGGACTCCCCAGGTCACTCATTATCAGAAGGAGGCTGCAAAAAAAAGCGCAACTTTACCATTTGGGGCCGCGGGGTCACGGCACAGCTGTTAAAACGCCCCACGCGTCCTCTCGGTACCACGCTATCTGCTTTTAACCGGTATGTCCAGGGGAGAGCGCGAACGCAGTCCCCCACTACCATAAATTATGCAGTCGAGATTCCCACATTTGGGGAATTCGCAGGGGTCAGCACAACCGGAGTGCAATGGCCGAGCCTCGCCCTGGGTGAACCACCTTCCTGATCATGGTGTCTCCCCTGCCAGGTAAGTATGAATTGCCAGGCCTCCAGTCAGATGCGCCCTGTCCCTCTTTGCCATCCTCGCCAACGGCGGCGTTCCCCTCCCCCAAGCAAAGGAAGGACCTTCCATTACTTGCCTGAGATGTGCGTGGCCATGAGTTGAATCAGGTGTCCCTAATCAAACACACCTGATTCTCAACTCACCAGCTCGTTAGTAAAGACTCCCAAGGCCTCAGACGGGGTGTACGTCAGTTAAGAGGGACATCAGAAATGTGTGCGCTTCCTGCGCATGTCTGTACTTCCTGGTTAAGCTCCAGTGATATTCGCTCTGCTATTAGCCACAACAATTCGCAGTCCCCAAAAAGGGGAAGCACACCGTTCCTGGAGGCACTGCAATACCAGGTCGATGCGTGGAGTGGACGGAGCAAGCCCCGGTTCCGGCTCCATGTGCCAAAAATCAATTTAATATGCAGTCCCCGGATAGGGGACGTATCAGATATTAAACTGATAAGAACAGATACTACACTTGATCTTAGCCAAAAGGCCGAGAAGCGATGCCGCTGGGACGCAGCGGCAGGGGAGCCGGCAAAGGCGACGCCCACCTGGGCCGCGGTGAAGGGGGGGAGGGGCAAATGTCGACCAACAATCAAGCTCAGCGTTGCTAGGCCCCGAAAATGGACCACAACAGAGCTTTTGAGTCAAAAGCACGGAATCGTTGATAGCTCCCAAACCGTCGGTCGCAGAACCAAGTGTCTTATATCGTCGGAATCCTTGGCTCGAGCCGAGTCAGACGCACGTCTCGGATTGGAGGGTCGCGCTGGCGAAATTTTCGGGTATTTGGGGTTTTTTGAAAAACCTACTTTTGCACACTAGTCCTAGGTTTTTTGCCCGTTCTGACCCAAACCAGTGCAGAAAGATGCTCTGGAGTCTGACTGTCCACCGGGATCTGAAAAAAGTCGTAGTTTCCATTCACGTTGGCGTCGGCAGGCCAAAACGTCCGGGGTGGGCGAGGCGGGGCATACCAAAAAGGCTATAACTCTTGAACGGAACGAGACAATTTGACCCAAGTCGGCACACCCGTGCACGGGCTCGGTCTGTGGTCAGGCGGAAAAGGACGCGGCGACTGGCCACTTGCTGGCGCTTTAAAACGAAAAAAAACCACAACATGACAACGGCTATTCCACCTGATTTTTCACACACGCACAAGATAGTCATACCATATGATAGAACTCCTCCATCTGAACAACTTTGCCTCTAGGACCACTGCTTTCAATCAAATCGTCCGTTGAATATCGGAGATTCAGCCGAAAAAACCTCATTTGGCGAACCGGTCCCAGCTTTTTCCCGGTCAAGCTCGTTGAAACCACCGCAGTTCGATTCTCTGGACTCCCCAGGTCACTCATTATCAGAAGGAGGCTGCAAAAAAAAGCGCAACTTTACCATTTGGGGCCGCGGGGTCACGGCACAGCTGTTAAAACGCCCCACGCGTCCTCTCGGTACCACGCTATCTGCTTTTAACCGGTATGTCCAGGGGAGAGCGCGAACGCAGTCCCCCACTACCATAAATTATGCAGTCGAGATTCCCACATTTGGGGAATTCGCAGGGGTCAGCACAACCGGAGTGCAATGGCCGAGCCTCGCCCTGGGTGAACCACCTTCCTGATCATGGTGTCTCCCCTGCCAGGTAAGTATGAATTGCCAGGCCTCCAGTCAGATGCGCCCTGTCCCTCTTTGCCATCCTCGCCAACGGCGGCGTTCCCCTCCCCCAAGCAAAGGAAGGACCTTCCATTACTTGCCTGAGATGTGCGTGGCCATGAGTTGAATCAGGTGTCCCTAATCAAACACACCTGATTCTCAACTCACCAGCTCGTTAGTAAAGACTCCCAAGGCCTCAGACGGGGTGTACGTCAGTTAAGAGGGACATCAGAAATGTGTGCGCTTCCTGCGCATGTCTGTACTTCCTGGTTAAGCTCCAGTGATATTCGCTCTGCTATTAGCCACAACAATTCGCAGTCCCCAAAAAGGGGAAGCACACCGTTCCTGGAGGCACTGCAATACCAGGTCGATGCGTGGAGTGGACGGAGCAAGCCCCGGTTCCGGCTCCATGTGCCAAAAATCAATTTAATATGCAGTCCCCGGATAGGGGACGTATCAGATATTAAACTGATAAGAACAGATACTACACTTGATCTTAGCCAAAAGGCCGAGAAGCGATGCCGCTGGGACGCAGCGGCAGGGGAGCCGGCAAAGGCGACGCCCACCTGGGCCGCGGTGAAGGGGGGGAGGGGCAAATGTCGACCAACAATCAAGCTCAGCGTTGCTAGGCCCCGAAAATGGACCACAACAGAGCTTTTGAGTCAAAAGCACGGAATCGTTGATAGCTCCCAAACCGTCGGTCGCAGAACCAAGTGTCTTATATCGTCGGAATCCTTGGCTCGAGCCGAGTCAGACGCACGTCTCGGATTGGAGGGTCGCGCTGGCGAAATTTTCGGGTATTTGGGGTTTTTTGAAAAACCTACTTTTGCACACTAGTCCTAGGATTTTTGCCCGTTCTGACCCAAACCAGTGCAGAAAGATGCTCTGGAGTCTGACTGTCCACCGGGATCTGAAAAAAGTCGTAGTTTCCATTCACGTTGGCGTCGGCAGGCCAAAACGTCCGGGGTGGGCGAGGCGGGGCATACCAAAAAGGCTATAACTCTTGAACGGAACGAGACAATTTGACCCAAGTCGGCACACCCGTGCACGGGCTCGGTCTGTGGTCAGGCGGAAAAGGACGCGGCGACTGGCCACTTGCTGGCGCTTTAAAACGAAAAAAAACCACAACATGACAACGGCTATTCCACCTGATTTTTCACACACGCACAAGATAGTCATACCATATGATAGAACTCCTCCATCTGAACAACTTTGCCTCTAGGACCACTGCTTTCAATCAAATCGTCCGTTGAATATCGGAGATTCAGCCGAAAAAACCTCATTTGGCGAACCGGTCCCAGCTTTTTCCCGGTCAAGCTCGTTGAAACCACCGCAGTTCGATTCTCTGGACTCCCCAGGTCACTCATTATCAGAAGGAGGCTGCAAAAAAAAGCGCAACTTTACCATTTGGGGCCGCGGGGTCACGGCACAGCTGTTAAAACGCCCCACGCGTCCTCTCGGTACCACGCTATCTGCTTTTAACCGGTATGTCCAGGGGAGAGCGCGAACGCAGTCCCCCACTACCATAAATTATGCAGTCGAGATTCCCACATTTGGGGAATTCGCAGGGGTCAGCACAACCGGAGTGCAATGGCCGAGCCTCGCCCTGGGTGAACCACCTTCCTGATCATGGTGTCTCCCCTGCCAGGTAAGTATGAATTGCCAGGCCTCCAGTCAGATGCGCCCTGTCCCTCTTTGCCATCCTCGCCAACGGCGGCGTTCCCCTCCCCCAAGCAAAGGAAGGACCTTCCATTACTTGCCTGAGATGTGCGTGGCCATGAGTTGAATCAGGTGTCCCTAATCAAACACACCTGATTCTCAACTCACCAGCTCGTTAGTAAAGACTCCCAAGGCCTCAGACGGGGTGTACGTCAGTTAAGAGGGACATCAGAAATGTGTGCGCTTCCTGCGCATGTCTGTACTTCCTGGTTAAGCTCCAGTGATATTCGCTCTGCTATTAGCCACAACAATTCGCAGTCCCCAAAAAGGGGAAGCACACCGTTCCTGGAGGCACTGCAATACCAGGTCGATGCGTGGAGTGGACGGAGCAAGCCCCGGTTCCGGCTCCATGTGCCAAAAATCAATTTAATATGCAGTCCCCGGATAGGGGACGTATCAGATATTAAACTGATAAGAACAGATACTACACTTGATCTTAGCCAAAAGGCCGAGAAGCGATGCCGCTGGGACGCAGCGGCAGGGGAGCCGGCAAAGGCGACGCCCACCTGGGCCGCGGTGAAGGGGGGGAGGGGCAAATGTCGACCAACAATCAAGCTCAGCGTTGCTAGGCCCCGAAAATGGACCACAACAGAGCTTTTGAGTCAAAAGCACGGAATCGTTGATAGCTCCCAAACCGTCGGTCGCAGAACCAAGTGTCTTATATCGTCGGAATCCTTGGCTCGAGCCGAGTCAGACGCACGTCTCGGATTGGAGGGTCGCGCTGGCGAAATTTTCGGGTATTTGGGGTTTTTTGAAAAACCTACTTTTGCACACTAGTCCTAGGATTTTTGCCCGTTCTGACCCAAACCAGTGCAGAAAGATGCTCTGGAGTCTGACTGTCCACCGGGATCTGAAAAAAGTCGTAGTTTCCATTCACGTTGGCGTCGGCAGGCCAAAACGTCCGGGGTGGGCGAGGCGGGGCATACCAAAAAGGCTATAACTCTTGAACGGAACGAGACAATTTGACCCAAGTCGGCACACCCGTGCACGGGCTCGGTCTGTGGTCAGGCGGAAAAGGACGCGGCGACTGGCCACTTGCTGGCGCTTTAAAACGAAAAAAAACCACAACATGACAACGGCTATTCCACCTGATTTTTCACACACGCACAAGATAGTCATACCATATGATAGAACTCCTCCATCTGAACAACTTTGCCTCTAGGACCACTGCTTTCAATCAAATCGTCCGTTGAATATCGGAGATTCAGCCGAAAAAACCTCATTTGGCGAACCGGTCCCAGCTTTTTCCCGGTCAAGCTCGTTGAAACCACCGCAGTTCGATTCTCTGGACTCCCCAGGTCACTCATTATCAGAAGGAGGCTGCAAAAAAAAGCGCAACTTTACCATTTGGGGCCGCGGGGTCACGGCACAGCTGTTAAAACGCCCCACGCGTCCTCTCGGTACCACGCTATCTGCTTTTAACCGGTATGTCCAGGGGAGAGCGCGAACGCAGTCCCCCACTACCATAAATTATGCAGTCGAGATTCCCACATTTGGGGAATTCGCAGGGGTCAGCACAACTGGAGTGCAATGGCCGAGCCTCGCCCTGGGTGAACCACCTTCCTGATCATGGTGTCTCCCCTGCCAGGTAAGTATGAATTGCCAGGCCTCCAGTCAGATGCGCCCTGTCCCTCTTTGCCATCCTCGCCAACGGCGGCGTTCCCCTCCCCCAAGCAAAGGAAGGACCTTCCATTACTTGCCTGAGATGTGCGTGGCCATGAGTTGAATCAGGTGTCCCTAATCAAACACACCTGATTCTCAACTCACCAGCTCGTTAGTAAAGACTCCCAAGGCCTCAGACGGGGTGTACGTCAGTTAAGAGGGACATCAGAAATGTGTGCGCTTCCTGCGCATGTCTGTACTTCCTGGTTAAGCTCCAGTGATATTCGCTCTGCTATTAGCCACAACAATTCGCAGTCCCCAAAAAGGGGAAGCACACCGTTCCTGGAGGCACTGCAATACCAGGTCGATGCGTGGAGTGGACGGAGCAAGCCCCGGTTCCGGCTCCATGTGCCAAAAATCAATTTAATATGCAGTCCCCGGATAGGGGACGTATCAGATATTAAACTGATAAGAACAGATACTACACTTGATCTTAGCCAAAAGGCCGAGAAGCGATGCCGCTGGGACGCAGCGGCAGGGGAGCCGGCAAAGGCGACGCCCACCTGGGCCGCGGTGAAGGGGGGGAGGGGCAAATGTCGACCAACAATCAAGCTCAGCGTTGCTAGGCCCCGAAAATGGACCACAACAGAGCTTTTGAGTCAAAAGCACGGAATCGTTGATAGCTCCCAAACCGTCGGTCGCAGAACCAAGTGTCTTATATCGTCGGAATCCTTGGCTCGAGCCGAGTCAGACGCACGTCTCGGATTGGAGGGTCGCGCTGGCGAAATTTTCGGGTATTTGGGGTTTTTTGAAAAACCTACTTTTGCACACTAGTCCTAGGTTTTTTGCCCGTTCTGACCCAAACCAGTGCAGAAAGATGCTCTGGAGTCTGACTGTCCACCGGGATCTGAAAAAAGTCGTAGTTTCCATTCACGTTGGCGTCGGCAGGCCAAAACGTCCGGGGTGGGCGAGGCG